>JBBMJY010000018.1:8459223-8480162 GCA_037833715.1 Toxotes lorentzi
CCTCCCCCCCCCCCCCCCCCCCCCCCCCCCTCCCCCCCCCCCCCCCCCCCCCCCCCCCCCCACACCCCCATCCTGCCTCACTGGAAAGTACACTATATTGATCAACGCTTTGTTATTACACGTTCAAAGAGGGTGGGGTGCTAGCTGGCTGGCTGGATGGGTGGGTGGGTGGAGGAGCAAGGGGGGGGGGGGGGCTTCATGCGACCCACAACAGGAATTAGGTCGCCCTAACATTAACACGTATGGTCTGTCAAATCACAGCGGCTGCTCTGTGTTTCTTCTTCTGCTCTCTTGACACTGAGTCTCATGTGTGTGCAATTCCCCTTTACAACCTCTCCCAAAGTTTCTTCTGTAATGATTAATATTCTCCTCTCTTTCTGCTGGGTGTAACCGAGCATACCATTTCAGTCTTGTGGGTGTTGAGTTTTTTCTCTCTTTTTTTTTTATTAACTTTTTCACTTGGACTCCTAAATTACAATTTCTTAGCTTATTAGAATATGGATTAATCCTTTAATGGCTCATTTGTCATGAGAAATAGATGGAACCTTTTTTTTTTTAATTGATTAATTGATTTCATTGAATGAATATAGCCGCCGCTTCATTTGAGCAAATCATCAACTGCAAGAACACTGGGTCATGTTAAATGCTGGAAAGTGCGAGCAGAGAGACGTATCACCCAGCTTGAAGAGGCATGGCAGAGCCCAGCTTGTCTTATCTGGGGGAAAGAAGAAGAAAAAAACTCTCTGCTACGTCTGCAAGGAGCTTGACTCATCACGTCTGGACTGATTCACTGAACTGCAGCATATATCCACCATACCTCGGCCTCAGTGCCAGTTCCTCAACTTGCTTTCCACATCACCGAGGTCATCATGTCGTGTTAGGGGCGTTCAAGTGCAAAACTCAAGCTGCACCTCCAGTGTAGCCTCGCAGTGTACCAACAGGCCTACCTTGACCTCTGTTTGTCAGGCCTGGACACGTCCACCTCTCACCCAAAAAGCTGCAGAACCATCTCTGGTTGTCAAGCAGCCCCATCTCATCAAACTATGGAAGGGAAGAGAAAAAAAACATGGCAATACATCAGAGAAAGGCAGAGCTGTTATCATCGAGCTCACTCTGTCTGTATCTTCTCCAGCCTATTTTAAGAAGAAGTAGTTATTTCTGTCTTGGGTTTTAGCAGAAGTGCTAGAGTGATCCTCACACCACACTTTTCATGATTGGCCTAGTTTCTAAAAATACGAATAAAGTACAGCTTGCAATTGCCCCGTGGGGACTTTGCATGAAGTTTCGATGGGTGGATCTTTGAAATTAACTCCATGTTGTGAAATTTCACAATTTCAGGGTGCTGACACAATATTATGAGCTGGCTGTCTGGGTGGGGCTGGACGTATATTTTTGTTTCCACCTGTTCCACCATGTTTTACTGTGGAAGAGCACTGTAATTCAGCTTCTGCTAGGATGAACGCAGCTACATTTAGAGGATTATGAAGCGTTATGGAGCCTGATTGCAGCTACATGTGATATGTCATTCAGGCTCAATGACATTCATTTTTGCAACACAGGAAATGAACCAATGTGATGACTAAGAAGTCATAAATCACATACCTTGCCTCACGGGGGAAGACTTCACCAGGAGACATTCCGTCCTTCTGTAGCTGTGTCGCAGTAATTATGTAATCCCTTCATATTACTGAGTAAATCTTTATTTTACATCCTCCTGATGTGGGATGATTGATGTTTCTGGTTCACCACGACCGTGATGGATATGGGTGAAAGTTTATTTCTTTTCACTGGACTTCAGAGACTAGATGTGATTTTGTGTTTATGAAGTATTTTAGATATGTGAGGAGTTTCTTTTAATCTTGTAAACTCACGTGTGATCCACGCCAATCAGAATCTGTTTGCCACCTCCGTAATCCTTCATTGCAGTTTATTTTAATGGGGGCACTGGTTTCCTGTTACTGTAGGGTGGGATAATGGTACTAAATGTTGGAGTTATGGGTTGAGGGCAGGTGGGTTTGGCAGAAGTCAGTATGTTAACAGGCTTCACCTCTACACCACAACTAGAGGAACATAAATTCTTTGATTGTTATACACTACGTCTTGAAAATGGAGACAGCTGTGTTAATGCAGCCACCATTCACTGTTTTGTGGACTTAAAATCCATATGTTCTCCCTTTTGTTAATGGAAAAGCAGAAATTAAATCAAGTTGTGTTATTGTATTTTAGTCAGTTTTCCCTCCTACGGAAAAAACTTTGATGAGCTTATTTTAAACAATGCCTTCACAGCTGAAGTCAAACATAGTTCGTATTCAAAAACCAGTTGAGAGCAACAGTTATAAATATTTATATTTGCCCCTGGCATTGGCCTTCGAGCCGGCAAGACTTGCACTTCTTGCCCTGCTGTGAAAAAATGTCCAAAGGACTTGTCAACATGCCTCAGTAGTCTTTCAATCCGCAACATGAAAATGGACATAGAGGACGGGGCATTCTGGAGAAGCAGTATCACGACACTGCTGTGAAGTCAAGCCTCAGATGATTGTCTCTTCATCTTGGACGGGCTTCCTGTCGTTCGGAGGAACAGGAGGGGATGAGTGCAGTAGGATGGTCATGTCAGATATGAGAAGCTTCACTTTGGGCTCTAACTGTTACAGAACCTAAATGGGTTGTAAAGGAAAGATTAAAAGTGCAGTGGTGCAGTTCCAGTTGTCTGTCTTTCTGCCGTATGAGGAGCTGGATGTTGTTTGAAATATATTACCTGTGGTCAGATGTAAGAAATTACATTCAAGTACTGCATTTAGATACAAATTTGAAGTATGTGTACTTTATTTGAGTATTTACATTTTACGCCACTTTATGCTCATACTCCAATACATTTCAGAAGTAAATATTGTACCTATTTACCTTTTATTCTTCTACATTATGTGTCTGTGATCAGATACTGGTCAGTTTACTAATTAAGATGCACCCCGACCAACAACAGGAGTAAAATTCTACTCACACTTTAGTAAATCAGATATATTTACTGTTACTTGAGTGTTAATGGTAAGATAAGTAAGTTTCCTTCACCCCCGGATATTAGTGTTGAGCACCAGCACTAATACCATAAATATTTTTTTTAACCCCTTGTATTTTGTACCTTAACAAAAACCTGTTTTCGGTTTAAACAAGCAAAACTTTAAAATATTGAGTAATGTCTAAAGAACAGAGTTGTGCAAGAACTTTAAAAAAGTCTAAAATTATCAAAATGATAATTAAAATCAGTAACTGTCTTATTTAAGTATAAGCAGACAAGGCTAAGAATCTGACCAGGTATCGGCTGCCAGCTTTCGGAGCTTGGCAGTGTTTGATACTGCTACACATTTGTGTCTATGCCCAGCCTCAGCTACGTGCTGGATGTAGAAATCAGTTTCAGTATTAAAGTCTCAAATGGCAGAGGTGATAGTGAGTTGGGTTTCGTTGTGGCCCTTCAGCTGCCCGTTTGGCCCCACACCACGCTTCAAGGTCACAGTGGCTTCTGTGGGGAGGCCATGCTTTGCGCCTCCACATCCTCTCTGTGTCCAATGTGGGAAAGCTTGAGAGGCCCCTGGCATGCTCTGTGAGAAACCCCACAACGAAGCAGACACAGAGCAGAGCTTCACTGACTCACCACTTTCACTCATTGAAACGAGTGAGTTTTCTCAATCCGTCCAGCCTGATGGAACCAAATCATCATTACAGGCTTAATAACAGACACAGCGGTTCATTCTTGCCCGTACGATTAGCCAGAATAGTAAACCCAAGCTTCTATTCGTCTTTTCATCAACTCACCCGGCTCATGAATGAACCCAACAGGAACACAAACCACACCAGCAGGGAGTAGTATCCCTCAGAAAGGGAAGTCCAGAGGATTGTGGCTGTTGTATGTGGCAGTGGGGACATATAATCTGTGGTCTGTTTCAGAGCAGGAGTCCTAGCGGCCCTGAGTTAGGCAGTCTCCTGTGAAGAGAAGCATTCACAGTATTCCTGTTGCTCCGGACCCCCTCCCTCCCTCTCAAGACATAGAAACAGTATTAATATGCCATGAATGGAGACAGACAGACAAGCATTATCTAGCGCTGCAGCGACCAGCGAAGCAGGATGCCTTGTAGAAAAGCCAGAGGGAAATATTTCTCTGCATGAATGGTGAAGTCCCCTTGACCACCACTGCTGGTGTCATGTCAGCGAGGCCTGTAGGGTTTGTGCCTGTTTGGTTTCCTGCTTACTCATTTGCCTCGGGATGTCTTCTGTGAATCAATAATAGGATTTGTTGGTTTTATGAATAGTGCTAGATAGTTAGTAGCTGTATTCTTTGGCCACATTTGTCGTTGGGTTTCAGTCAAATCTAGTTTGAGCAACAGATAATAAACTGAGGAAATAGCAGCAGCTACTAAGGATTTTTGTCTGAGGCCAAAGTATTTTCTTCCCCCGAGAGATCGCTTTCCAAAAATCCATCTCCATCTCGAGCTATTCATTAATTCACATCCATGCCGTCAGAAAAGATACTCATTACTTCATCTAAGGTCACAGGTAAATACAAAAGCATCAGTGAAAACCACAGTGGATTGGGAACTCTCCATATTAAATGACTACCTTGCATTGATCTTACGTCTTGGCCCTTGGTTGTCATGGAGATGTAATTGGACTTCCTTTATATTCCACCTATAAGTGTTCCTTTCACTGTGTGAATGAAATGGCATGGGAACAGCCCAGCCCTTTCACAACTGTGTGATTGCAACCCTATGAGGTCTGCAGTTGGCCACAGGCAGAGAGGCAACTGTCTTCGTTAGTTTGTCAGTCTAGCTCACCACGCGTATTCTGCACAATGCTGTCTTTAACCCAATGTAAGACGGATTTTAAAGTTTGCTATGTTGTCTTACATGACTGGATATGAAATTTTTAGATTTCTGTAATGAAAAAATTGTGTACATTGTATTTTAATGTGTCATTTCGTTTTATTTTATGATTATTATTTTTTTTTTGTATGTTGTCTAAGATACACTAGGAAAGATCTTCAGGTTTTCTTTATCCTAAGCATGTTTGATCAAACAGACTCAAATTAAAGAAACAGAAATACCATAGAGATTTGATAGACGAGTAACTACAGTTAAAGTGAGGCTGTACAAATTTTGAAAGAAAAAATAGTTTGTCATTCTTCTAACAAACGAAAAGTTTAATTCATAAGCAACAATACATCCACTTACATTATTTAATACACTTTTTGGTTTTGCTGCTACAGTCTTACCTGGTCTGGTACGACTAGCAACTAATGATCGCTAATGTTATAAATTATTAGAATTACTCTGCTGGACTGCACCAAGTGCTTTATACCACAGACACTTAACAAAGAAAAAGTATTAGGCTGTATTTGAATAGTCCTCTAACTTAAAAATGTTCTTTTAAACTCAGTTGTTAAAGTCAGATGTCTACAGTCTTATATACCCCATTTAAAACTGCAATTTAATTCTTTACTAGAACTATTTTTGAGTTGTCCTGATTCATTATTTCAATCAGAAACAAACGTTTTCTAAGGCAATGGGACTTTGTTTACTACTCTGTGTATTAACCAACATGACCTCGATGCATATACCAAAATCTTGGTACAGATGCCTAAACAATGCAGCTTTTTTTTCATTTAACAAAACATTCCAAACTGCTAAATGCATCAGTAATAAATAAAGAACTTAAAATACTGTCTAAAATTATAAATGTTTCCCAGTTTAGTCCAGGAAATATCAGAGAATAAGTAAACAAGCCAAAGAATCTACCCAGGCATTCGATACCAATGCTTGATACTTGACACTTCTTGAGACTCGATGCTATGGAGAGATTTTAGTTGTTACTCAACAGATATTAAGATTTGTCGAACCTTAGTTTGACACCCAGCCCAGTTGTTATTCCAGTGTTACTAACAGTACATAAGCCAGTGCAGGAGGCTCTGACACTGCAAGTAAGCTTATAATAATAATAATAAAGGGGGGTTAAATGGGTGCAAACGTACGGTCAGTTTTGATTTCCGTCAAAAAGGAAGCAAACGTTCTGTCACATTTCTGTGCTGTGTGTTTCTTATTCCCTCCAGGCAGACCATTGATTTTTGTAGCTTGTTGCTTGTCATAGTGGCAGCTTTGCACTTCGCCATAGGGCGGCTCATCCCCAGCACTGACTGCTCTAAAGGACTTGCTCTAAGTGCTTGGCCTTGTCTGAAAAATATTCACATGGTTGCACAACACGAACCCAAAGTCAGGACAGTGTGAGATGCATGACTACCTTTTGAGTACATTCATTCACCAATAGATGAGCATGTACATGTTTCTCCTGCCGGGAACAGCGTGACGAAACCAGTGGAACTTTTCATATTTGGCTGGAGCACAATGCAGAGCAGGAGGCTGGATTGAAAGAAAACAGACTAAAGAAAAGCGCTTTAAGAATTAAATCTGTTCATGAAACATGAGGTCAAATCTGTAGACGTAGGTAGTGAGAAAAAGGATGTCCTATGCTGTCAACAAAGGTGTTGCAGTATTAGACTGTTGAGCAAGAAGATGTGTATCAGCCATTGTTGGAACATCATTAGAGCCTGGTCAGGACACTAAACAAGAGTGATGTACTTTAATTATGTAATGGTAATGTCCTGTCTAATAATGTAATTACACAAGCAACCAAATAATTGGACACTAATAGCTCTCTGTGATGTGTTCTGCATCCTCCATCATTTGAGTATGAATTGTGCCAACCTGTCACCCAGAGTTTCTTTTTAATAGAGAGCAATGACAGCACACAACCTAAGAATGGCACAAATAGAAACACTTTGCCAGTACCTCTTAAATTAATGATGTCTTCTACCAACACATAAGTCTCAGAAAAGAATCCTATGCATTTGCTTGCTCACACACACAGGAAGACTGCTGCTTCTCAGGAGGATAAAACACATTAAGATGCATCTCTGGGGAGTTGCACTCGTGAGTCTACACAGTCTCTAGATAAAACCTTCTCAGGCTCCTGCAGCATCTGTGAAGTGACAGTTAGCAACGGGGGCCGGCTGATATCACTTACACCAACACAGTGACACGTCACCCAGCCTCCCTGGATGGCACGCAAAAAAAACAATGACTCATGCTTCATTAAGAAAAGGTTACTAAAAAAAAAGCTTGTTGATTTGAACATACCCATTAGTAACCTTTGTCTATCACATCGAATTTAGCCTAATACACATGCCAGATGCTGTATAAGACTAATTCACACTAAATAGTACCAATTGCTGAGCTTGGCCATTATAGCTGAGTCACTCTTTTTAATGAGTACTGAAGGGGAGGATGGTAGAGGTAGTGGTTTAGGGTTTTAATGTGGTTTTTGGGTTAACAAGGGATTTTGATGTCTATAAAAATCTGCAACAGGAGAGGAAGGAAGCACTTTGATTTATGACTTTACTGACATCTGGACAAGCTGTAGGTGCAAGGAGACACAGTCCACCAGATACAGTGCACGCTGTCAATACATTTCTGCACGCAGTCGTCACTCGCTGGCAGAATTTAAATATCTGGTATTTTTTGAATATAAAATACAGTCAGGATACTGATGTGTTATTTTAGAACTGTGAAAAGTACCAAGGGTGTAATAAAGACTTTTTTTGTCTTTGGGTTAGTATATACATAATTCCAATGTCTAACTATTTTGATAATTAATCGGTTCAGTAATTTTCCAGGCAAAAACTGTCATGTCAGTGTCAACATTTACTAGTTCCAGCTTCTCAAATGTGAGGATTTGCTGCTTGTTCTGGTCATATATGATATTAAAAGAATAATCTTTTGGGTTTTGGACTGTTGTCCAGACAAAATAAGGATTACTTTGAACTCTGGGGAACTATGATGAGCATTTTTCACTTCGAGAAAATAATGTGTAGATCAGTCAGTTATGAATATAATCCTTAGTAAGTCTCTAAATCAATTAGTCAATCAACAGGAAATCAATTGTCAACTTTTTTTCAATAATCGCTTTTATTCTATTTGCTTCTAATAGAACATTCCAACATTTTCCGTTTCCAGCATCTTTCCTTAGTCATCTAGGACTGTAAGCAGAATAATAAGAATGATAATGAGAACATAACAGACTACAGTCACATATATGATCAAATTCAGTTAGTGAGCTCTGAGGTAAAGAGAGATATGTGTGATGGAGGATCCTCCTGTCAAATTTAGAAACATTGATAGACAGGACAGAGACACATCTTCTTATAACTATAAAAGAAACTAAGCCACAACAAAGTTTATGCTGTTACTGAAAACAAAAAAAAAGGTATTATTAGCCAAAACTATTGTGATAATGGGACTATAATCATTTAAATTTCTTTGGTTGACCTTTTCCATTTTTCTAGGGGCATGAATCGTGTTTTGGAAACAGGCGTTTTCTGGATAAATGGAGGCAAGGATGGGTGACAGAGAGAGAGAGGGAGAAGGGGAGCAACAATTGGATTTGTAGGTTAATAGCATCCTCATCCTCATAACTTGCTCATCATGCCCCATTTCAGGTTGCAGTCAGAGCCAAACAGTGCTGTGCTGAAACCAGAATGTAAGCACTGCAATGAATGAGCTCAGCTCAAAACAGCAGAAGATTGGCAACTGGCACTATTGAAGCTTTTAGCGCCCAATTTATCCTCTGCCCACTGATGCAATAATCCGTGATGTAAAGCATCAGTTTCTGTGCGGTAGCGCTGCAGTGTTTGGCTCGGTGCAGCACTGAAGTATCTCTGTAAGCAGAGGCAGACGGGCTGGATTATTCCAGGGTCAGGACCATGGGATTAGGTCCAGGGATTATCACAGCTCAGTCGGGGAGACAACAGCCTTGTTGGCCTCTGGGATTATACAAAAGACTGACAGTCAGGCACAGCGACCACCCAGCCTCCGTCATGCTTTCTCCAAGTCTGTCTGTCCTCTCGTCCACTCTCACTCACTCATCCCCTTATTAGTGGGTGAAGAGTGTCCTAAGTGCTGATTCACTGTCACTGCAGGAATTTAAATGTGACACGAATTCTGTTTTGGTCATGCTCCTGGTGATGAATGCTCAGCAACAGATAATTGTTGGTTGAACAAAACACATTTTTGTGATGAAACTCGTATGCAAGGGAACATATAAAAGGCTGGGAAAAATGTCCCTCTCCGTTTCCCAGAGCTCAAGGTGATGTCCTTGATAGACTTGTTGTGTCTGAAATAGCCCAAAACCCAAAGAAATTCAATTTACAATAATGAAATACAGAGAAAAGCTGCAAATTCTGACATTAGAGAAGCTGGAACCTAAGAATTTGGTTTTGATTTTTATTTTTCACCAAAAAAACATGTTATTAAATTAAAATGTTCCATCAGCAGCCGTTGATAATTGGATAATTGCCTATCAGTTGACTAATAGTTTCTGCTCTAAATATAACATTATTAATTACAATTAATTACAATTAATTAATACCAGATACTATTATATTGCAAAAGCATGTATGAAATAATCAAAATCACAAAACTAATTTTGGTAGTTTTACCTACAATTTCCATGGAGTAATTAATTAACCTCAGTATCATTCATAATAATGCTGTCTGATTCGGTCCTCTTGACACTGGTTTTACAGAAGTATATTGCAAGGAGCAAGTTTGAGTTTAAAAAAAATAAAAAAGGTATGTGCACACAAGTAATGAAATCCTCCGAGTCAGGCTAAATGTCTTCCGTTTGCTTTCTAGGACCACGCTGTGCGAATGAGTGATTGATGCCAACTTCGCTTCTTCAGGTAAACAACATTTAACACACACACACAGACAAACATTATGCAAGAATTTCATTTTCATTTCAAATGTAAGAGTATTGCCTTCCAAAAATGAGCTTGTGGGATTAGGATAAAATATTATTTCTATTTATCTGTCTGTCTGTCTGTCTGTCTGTCTCTATATATATATATATGTGTGTGTGTAGAGAGATAGATAGATATAGTGGATTATATAACACATAAACCCTCAATCTCTTGGATATTGAAGCATTTTTGGGTTCACTATCTTTTATAATTGATGTCAGTGAGATTTAAGGAGGTTGTTTTTCACTAATACCTTTTTGTCCCTTTTGTTATACGTCGTCCATGTAGGGCAGAATGGGTGTGTGTCCCCTGCTCCTGCTGCTTGGTCTAGCCCTTGTGGCTTCGGCCCAGGATCATGCCCCCGTCACAAGTACGGACCATGTCCTCTTAAAACAAATCTCTTCACTTACTCACCCTCTTAAGTTTGCAGTGAAATTTTTTCAGAATACTTTCCTTATTCTTGTTTTATTTTTTTCCAGGTCCTCCAAATATCACTGCCAAACCCACAGACCCCCGTACTGCACCCTCCCTCAGCTTTGCAGTCGCACGCACACCGGTCCCCCCAGGCCCACCCACAACGCTTGGCCCAGTCATGACAACAACAACAACAACAACAACGACCACCACAACCACACGCCCACCTGGTGCAGTGGATGTACAACCTGGGGGTTCCAATGACACCCTAAGAATTTTACCAGTTCCTCCTCCCCCACCCCCAGCTCCAACTGATGCCCCTCAGGCACCACCGAGCACCAATCCTCCTCCCACCCCGGCGGGGGGAGACAACGAGACTGCAGCCTTGACTCCAGACACCCCAACTACAGAGACTTATACTGATGAGGATATATTCTCCATGGAGACAGAGACCACCACAAAACCTGGAAGGGAGTTCACCTCACACTCCAGCCCACAGGGTGAGTTTTGATGCCTGTGCAGGGCACTGCATGTCTGTGTTTTAGTGTTATCCTAAGACTGTGAAGACTTTCTTCTCTCCAGAATCAATTTAGTGTGAGGATACTTGAAGGATAATTTCAAATTATTACAACTTGGGTTTTATTTCTATAGTGGCTGCCATTGTTCCTATCAGTGTTAATGAGGTTGTACTCAAGAAGTGAATGCTAACATCAGGGAACAAGTCAGCATTGCCGAAAATAAATCTAGAGTTTACTGAACAGCTTCCTAGTTCTAACTATGAGCTTATTCAAAGTTTAAGCATAACTATTTATTGTAGTTGTGGGCGTACACAGTTTGTTGTGGCGATTACACCGCATTCCCAGATCTCAGCAGTTATTTTAGTGAGTACAGTGTTACCCTAACGAAGAAATGAAGAAAGAAGACATGAAGGCCACGACTACGAAAATGAAACCCAGGTTGTTAAAAAAAAGACACAATTCAACCTCTCATCACTTCTTTGGAGGAAATATCCACCCTGAAACGTTATCCTCAAAGTTAAGGAACAATGGATTCTGTCTGAAGTCATTATCATTGGTCAGCACCTTTCAACAGTGACACCGGGACAAATCCATGGTATAGGATAAGTGCTCCACCAGCAGAGAAGCGTGGGAAATCATGAAGAGGCTGCTCAGGCCCTGTGTGTTGAACCTAGATATTTGCAACTTGTGTTATGATGGGATTTTTCTTTGTTACTCACATTTGATTTTATCAGTGACACAATTCAGTTGCTGCTAAACCAAAAAAGGTGACTTGGTGACTGTTTTTTTTTTGTTCCTCCTGTTGACCCCAGTTTAGTCTCAGGCATCCTACTTGTCATCATATCACCTGACACGCGTTTTTAATTTCTGTAGAATAACTTCTGCAGAATACATAAACATCTCAGATACATGGCATTCTTTTTCATTCCATCTAATTGTGTGTTATTCATGGAGGCCATAAAAGCAGTAAATAAAAGTGCAAGCAAGTGAGCTCTCTGGTCAAGAGTTAACCTTTAATATTTTAGATAGTTGAACATTTTTCTGCTTTTAGTCTCCATTGTAGCTGTGCTGGAAATATCTTTACGTGACACACCTGCATTTGACCAGTCATCCACAAGAATCAGAATACCACCAAAACTGCATGACCCAGGCACTGTGTCTTAAGTGTCTGTTATTTTGATATAAAAACAAAGAGTGTCAAGGGAAGATTTCTCTCAATGCTGTTTTGATGTATTGAAGAACATACTTCAGCAGCTTTGAGTCTCTGTGCAGACCATCCTTGTTAGATGTCACTCGTTGATTTATAAAGAACGTTTTTTTATTATCAAGTATAATAACAGCAGGTATGTTCTGAATCATCCTGGAGTAAATGAAACAAGAACTGGAACTGGTTCTGGTAGAAAAACACTGAGGGAGTGTATTTGAGGACTTTGAGGACGGGAGACCGTAGAAGGTTCTGATAAGCATATACACTCCCAGTCAGCATAAATGCAACAGATGTTGCTGTGTTGCGCTATATGCTATTTCTATTATATAACATAATCACTGTGGGTTCATAGGTGTTATGTAATTGCTCCATTGTCTCCCTCTGGCCGTCTGTGGGCCTTGTGTGCTGAGCTGTGAGCAGTTCTAGATGACATTAGATCAGTCAAGCCTGTGTCAGTTCCACATGATACCCATAGCTTGTTGTGCTCCTACTCTGTTCAATGTACACCTTGTCTGAGGGAGAACACTGAAAAGTCCTGGAAACTGGGCACGAAAATGCAGCATAACTGGGCGGCGTTCCAGACTACTTCCCCCAGAAAGTGCATATGGAGCGTGAGGTCAAATTTTTGTCCGTAGCGTTAAGAGCTTTTTTGAATTTTGAGTCAATCCACGGAACAGCTGACTTTGTCATTGCATTGTCACCACCACCATGCAGGTTTCTAGAGAAATCTCTTCTTTTGTTGTGGCCTAATGTGTCTTACAAACCAGTCATCAGCACACAAATGGCAGCCAGTTTTTTTTTGAACACCAAACAAACTCTTGTTGTTGTTGTTGTTGTTGTTGTTGTTGTTGTTGTTGTTGTTGTTCAAATGTCATGTCTTTTGTGCTAATGGCAGCAGTGAAAGGTCACCAGGAAGACTATAGGATTGCCTTCAACCAGCGATTCATGCGCATGGTGGAAACATATACAAACTGGTCAGCCATTGTAGTCTGCTGGATGCATCACAAAGAATAAATAACTTGGCCCATTTAATGTCTAATTCATAATGTTGAGCCTATGTGAACACAATACTTTTTCACCAGGCAGTAGCATCACAGTAGGCCCACATTCTTTCTGGTTTAGGACACATAGAAAGCATTTAGTAGTTACACTCTGAGTAATTCACAGAAAATTCACAGCAAACGTCCTAAATGTTTAAGTATTGTATACTGGCTGCTGTCATCCTGGGTATAACCAGATATAGAAGCCAAAGGTCGACCCTCTCAGTTAAACTGTGATTTATCTGCTCACTCCAAAGGACAGTCTGTTGCACTCTCCATTTGTGTTTGTGTTTTTCTTTCCCCCCTCTGAAAGCCACTGAAATATTAACATGAACAACCATTATGGAAAGGGAAGATACAGGCTGGTGTGACCTTGGCTTATTTTATTTATTTTTTTCTTCAGACATTCTAGCATGTTAACAAGCCGAAAATTTGTCTTGTGTAAAGGAAAACGGATTTCTGAGACATTAAACAGCCACTAGACTTCTCTTAACAGTATCCATCAAATCCTATGAAACAATAAGTAGATTCATTTATTATCTTATCAACTGAAAATTAATATGCAACAGTTTTGGTAAGTGATTAGCTGTTTAAGCGAATAGTTTGACATTTTGGGAACGGCTGAAGCGATTAGTTGGTTAACCGATTAGGTGATCAACATAATAATAATAGGAAGTATTTGGATAATTGATGGACAAAATTTGTGTACCATCACATCACAGTCTCTACCTTAAGTGGCTTCAGTTTTTGTACAGATTAAACAAAGAAGATGTATCATGTTCTGATTTTGTTACTGTTGGACTGAGCCAGGCAAGCTACTTCCACATTGGCTGCTGACTGTAGCTGTATATTTAACAGATGGAGATCAGGGAGGTATCAGTCTTTTCATCTAACTCTTTGCCAGAGGGCGAATAAGCATATTTCCCGAACTGTTGAACAGGTTTTTAACTTTGATTTTTCCAAGTAAAGTTTCCAAAATTTCATTGATTCTAGCCACTCAGTGGTGAATATTTGGTAGATTTCTTAGTCTTCTATGATAATGAAATGAACATTGGTTTTAGATTTGGGAATGCTGATCAAAGAATTTTATTATATCACCAATTGCTTTCAAATTAGTTTGTCTTGATATGTTATGTCTTCCAAGTTTTGTATCACAATATTTTAATATTTTATAATGTGTCACATTTAAGAGTTATAAACAAAATAATGAAAACATCCATATTTAACACACCAAGCTTATGTGAAATAGTGTAATGTGAGAATAATTTGGTAATGGCAATGGAATTCGGCATGAGCGTCAAACCAAAACACTGACACACCTCAAGTATTGAGACACATTTTTGATTTTTTTTCTTAATCATGCATGGTACAAATCATTTATCCACCACACTTTTTTCTTTCTGTCTCTGATGTAGACAAGAACCAGTCTGATGACATGCCAATCATAGCCGTGATGGTGGCCCTGTCCTCCCTGCTGGTCATCATCTTCATCATCATCGTCCTCTACATGCTCAGGTTGGTGATGTGCTGTTGATATTCTTTATACAAGACCAGCCAGAGACCTGTGGTGAAGGGCCTAAGGTGCTGTCGTTACCATGGCAACGGCTGATTGGCATTCTGCTGTGAGGCTAAAGCATATGTGTGTTTATTTGTGTGTATTTGCGTGAGGCAGTGTGTGGATCTGTGTGTATTAATATGCACTTTGATCTTTTGTTGATTGACAGGTTTAAGAAGTACAAGCAGGCGGGAAGCCATTCAAACTCCTTCAGGCTGACCAACGGTAGATCGGATGATACGGGTAAAACAGCCAAATGTGCATTATTGTGCGTGCGCGTGTGTGTGTGCGCGCGCGTGTGTGTGCACGCTTTGTATTTGTCAGCAGATATGACTGCATACCCACTGAATGCTCATTTATTTGTTTTGGGTCGTATCAGCAAATATGTACAGCACGCTTGACCAAACTTGTTACTCCGAGTTTCGTTTGATAAGACTTGATTGATCTTGCTCCCCTAAACGATAACATTTCACTTGTGGAGGCTTTTGTTCACTGATTACCTAACCAACAGTGCTGCAGTTTAGCCTCCTCACACAGTATGTTGAGTCACATCGCCCTCTGGTGGGCACCTTTAGAAAAGACAGTGAACAATGAAGTCTGTTACTCGGTGCAAGACAGTTCCACTCCTGTGTTCTTACCCTGTCTCCCATGTCTTTATCTCTACCTGTCTTCCCTCTCCCGTTCCTTCCCTCCTCTCCACACTTCTGCCTCCTTCCTTCCTGCTCGCCGGCGCAGAACTCCAGAGCGTCCCGCTATTGGCCCGTTCACCCAGCACAAACAGGAAGTACCCGCCCCTTCCTGTCGACAAGCTAGAGGAAGAAATGAACCGTCGCATGGCTGATGACAACAAACTCTTCAGGGAGGAGTTTAATGTATGACACACTCAAGCACACGCCCTTTGATAATATTAGTCGACCAGAGATTTGCCTTCAGGCCATATCCCTGTAGCCTAGAGAAGTGCTTCCCATCCAGGGGCGCTTGTGCATCACGTGGTATTCCGAAGAGGGAAGAAGCCATCCAAATAGGATAGTAGGCAGGATGCTGATCTTGAGTAACGTTATTGTTAAGCTATGCTACCAGTTACAAAAGGCTGACTGTACAGTACATGACCGCAATCAACCTGGTTGGTTGGTTGCAGGTATGCGGCGTTACTAAGTAAGTAATAACACCACACTAAGACTGTAAAGCCACATTGTGCAATTGAGAGTGCATTAAAACTAGAGGGTGAGTTGATACTTTTAGTCAGATAAAAGTAAAAGTTAAATGGTTCAAGCAGTTTGCTTACAGAGGATGTGCATGCAAACTAGTTAGCTGAAATTAGTCTATGAACAGGCAAAATAGTTAGCTAAAAGTAATGGATGGTGTGTTGAAACAGTTAGCTGAAAGTAATGTACAGGCAATGAAAATAATTAGCTGAACGTAATGTTTAAATAGATAAAGGGTCAAAAGTAGTAGGAATGTGAACTTGACCAAACTGATCTAAACGGACAGTTTAGTTGTATGAAAAAAATATTGTAACCAAATCTAGTTTTGTAGTGTTATATAACCTCCACCTAAAAATGAGTTGAAATGAACACATTTCCACTTCGACGAGTGGTGCTAATGAGGGGGCACTTCAGATCATCTAATAGGGATGTGGGGGTAGGTCAGAGAAAGTCAGAGAACAGTTGGTAACCACACATACATTGTGGTTGGTTTTGACATTTGTGCTCAAATTTGGCAGCAAGTAATTCAGAATGAAACTGAATCAAGACCCGAACCTTCCCATCTAAATGTATTTTTTCCTGTTTAGGCACTGCCAGTCTGCCCCATACAGGCATCGTGTGACGCTGCTTCCAAGGAAGAGAATAAAGAAAAGAACAGATATGTGAACATCTTGCCATGTGAGTGACAACAAGCCTTACACTGTGACACTGACAGATATTAGCAATGCAGAAACCAGTGAATCTGACTTATTCTCTAGCAATTCAAGCTTTTATCATCAGACAGTTGAAAGTCAAAGGCACTTTACAATAAGATTTACTGAGTTATACTTTTGTTTAGGGTGGTAATTTTGTTGTGTACCATGTGTAATTAAAATTCCCTCTCTTACTGTGCTGCTCCACCTCTTCATTTGCTCTTTCTCTCCACATCTTCTGCTTTCTCTCTCTGTCTCAGATGATCACTCCAGGGTGCATCTCTCACCTCTGGAGGGAGTCCCCGACTCTGACTTCATCAACGCCTCCTTTATAAATGTTTGTACAAGTTCCCACAAAAGAAAGAACAAAACAATTCTGCTCTAAATATAATAGACTCTTATTTTGCCTCATCCTAACATCTCTTTCTGGTCTCTCCTTTGCAGGGTTACCAAGAGAAGAATAAGTTTATTGCAGCTCAAGGTAAGGTTTAAGAGTAATCTGCGGTGCTGCTCATCGAAGAAACAAACTGAATGATTATTAGCTCAACACTTGTCCTCTTGAATTCTTGATCTGTCTTGGACTCTCAGGGCCAAAGGAGGAAACAGTCAATGACTTCTGGCGAATGATCTGGGAGCAGAACACAGCGACCATTGTCATGGTGACCAATCTGAAGGAGAGAAAGGAGGTAGGAGAAGCTGCAGCAGTAGGGATGATATTGATGCTTGTGTTTGGTTACTGTATTTAATGAGATCATATGACATCTTCAAAGGACACATTTATGTATTTTGTATAGAAATACATACACAGCTGAGATGGGAACTGGATAAACCCGCATAAAAGCACAAGGGACCAAAATCTGTCTCTCAAAACACTAGTTTTATGTTTAACATGTCTTTATTTGCAAAGTCAATTTTTCATCTGTAAAGTTAGTTAAACAGTGCACTGTTTAAACCCCCATATGAATCCTCATGTGAGCACCAGGGCATGCTTGACTAGCCCTCAAATCAGGACTTTAATCTTAATATCTCTTTGGTTTTCATGATACTCATTCTGTCAAACATGTAGCATAGTTAGGTTATGGTTAATTTGGACAACCTCATTTGTATGCCCTTTTTTTTAAAAGCTTTGTCAGTGTTCTCAGTGTTAAATCACTCTCTGTTTTTCAGTGTAAGTGTGCCCAGTACTGGCCGGACCAGGGCTGTTGGACATATGGGAACATCCGCGTATCTGTAGAAGACACAATGGTTCTGGTGGACTACACCATCCGCAAGTTCTGCATCCAACAGGTACCATAAACCTTCTTTTTTTTTCTAAGCATGAGATTAAATTCCTTAAACGGGGAGATCAATATGAGCCATACTAATTTCCCATAGTAGTGATAGTTGTGTTCTTCTTATGATGCACCACTGCTGAGTGAACAGTCTAGACTAGAATAGAATCATCAGAATCAGAAAAACTTTATTAATCCCCGTAGGGAAATTCTTTAGTTATGGACAAACTCCCAATTGAAAATCTAAAAAAAAAAAATGAAGAAAATGCAATGTAGTACACAGAGAAAAAAATGTTTCGAAAATAAAGTGAAAATAAAATAGAAAATAAAATAGAAAATTGCATAAAAATAAAAAATACTGCAATACCCCGCTTAAAAATATACATATACCCCAATATCAGGGAAAAAAAACAAACACATCTTCATATTTGCATATCTACGTGAGGTATAGTCCATAGTATGTATCTCCAAAGATCTTTAGAGGACTATCTGTGTACACACTGCAGACGTGAAATGGATTAAAAATATTTGGATTATTTTTAGATGTTGTACATACTGTCATTTTCGTTGGAGTGCCATAAATGGAAACCCTTGCAGCTTGGCCTGTGTTGGTCTATGACCTGGTTTTATTTGCGTCTCAGGTGGGAGATGTGTCTGGGAAAAAGCCTCAGAGGCTCGTCACCCAGTTCCACTTCACCAGCTGGCCAGACTTTGGGGTGCCCTTCACCCCGATTGGCATGCTCAAGTTCCTCAAGAAAGTCAAGACTTGCAACCCCCAGTATGCCGGGCCCATTGTGGTCCATTGTAGGTAAGGGGATCAAAGCTTATGCTCTGATTTTTGCCTGTTTTTGTTGTGTCTATGTATGAACGTCACGCACAACTCACAAGGGTCAAATTGTCATATTTGTGTCCTTCAGTGCGGGTGTGGGGAGGACAGGTACGTTCATTGTAATCGATGCCATGTTGGACATGATGATCGCTGAGAGGAAGGTGGACGTGTTTGGCTTCGTCACCAGGATCAGAGCCCAGCGCTGTCAGATGGTCCAGACTGATGTAAGTCCAGTGTTGACCCGCTCCACCCTGGACACACTAATGAAAACACATCCCAAATTCAAAACTTGTTTTAACCACTCTCCCTTCTCCCCTCTCTCCCACAGATGCAGTATGTGTTCATCTTCCAGGCATTGTTAGAGCACTACCTGTATGGAGACACAGAGCTGGAGGTGACCTCTCTGGAGTCCCACCTGGCCAAACTCTACACCCCCTCACCTGGAGCTGGCTGCAGTGGCCTGGAGGCTGAATTCAAGGTCTGTTTGTGTGTGTGTCGCGACTCTCTGTGACCCCTCATTTGTCGTACCTCTGCACCGAACAGTTTCATTCCAGTGAAACGTTTCTTTTTTATTTTGTAAAACTACTGACATGTGAAGTCCATATGTTAATATTTGAACCACATAACTTCTAGAAACTGACATCCATCAAGATCCAGAATGACAAGATGAGAACAGGCAACCTGCCCGCCAACATGAAGAAGAACAGAGTCCTACAGATCATTCCATGTGAGTTGTAGATGTGAGGTGTGGGTGTTATTGCCCCTGCACACAGTGATGAATGCCTTGAATCACATAGTGAAGGTGTATAGTCCTTGTGTCAACTCTTCAAGCTTTTCCTCAGTCAAGATGAACGAATCTCCTTGCTCCTGACAGATGAGTTCAACAGAGTGATCATTCCAGTCAAACGAGGAGAGGAGAACACCGACTACGTCAATGCCTCTTTCATTGATGTGAGTGTAAAAGCACCTGGGTTAGCGCGGATCGTTTCAGTTCATTAATGCAAGGAATCGATCAAGTGTTGGAAGTCTTCCTTTCTTTCGCACTGCTACTGTTTACGTAACACGTATCCTCTCTCCTTTCCGTACAGGGCTACCGTCAGAAGGACTCCTACATGGCGAGTCAGGGCCCCCTGCAGCACACCACAGAGGACTTCTGGAGGATGATCTGGGAGTGGAGAAGCTGCTCCATAGTCATGCTCACTGAGCTGGAAGAGAGAGGGCAGGTGTGTGTGTGCGCGTGTGTGCATGCATGTGTTTGTGATGATACAAACACTCATATTAGATATCAGGTCAATAACTGGCTGAAATAGAATATTGATATTAGATCATTTACTCCAAGTTAACTGGACACCAGCGGTCTTGTATAACAAGACTAACAGTGCTTTCTAAAAAAAATCTTCATGTCAGAGCTCTAATAAAATGTGATATAAATTATTAGTAGTCAAGTTGTCCAGATGGTTTAATACTAGACCAAACAAAGAGTAAAATTAATTGCTGAAGCCGAACAGTCATATCAGGAAATCATATCTAATGGCCAGAATTGGAAGTTTAGAATCCATTTGTTTCCAGCAAACATAAACGACTTGGTGTCCGTTTCCTTCTTTGTTCATATAATTGATGACCAATGAACTGTAATAAGTTTCTTTCTTTAATAAATTGTACTGTTTAGACATCTGGAGAACTGAATGTCTCACTCTCTAGAGGTTTAGATAACTGAGATCAGTATCCTATGGTTATTTGACCATGTACATCTTGTGTCCCGCAGGAAAAGTGTGCTCAGTATTGGCCCAGTGATGGAGTGGTGGTCTATGGGGACATCTCCATCGAGCTAAAAAGGGAGGAGGAGAGTGAGAGCTACACGGTGCGTGACCTCCTGGTCACCAACAACAGGGTAAGAAAGGACTCAGTGAAACAAGCAGATGCTCCAAATACAAACACGCTGGAGGTTCGAACAGATGACAGAAATATTATCAATTAATACTATAATAATAATACAGATTAGCTAATACATCAACCTTGCAACAATCCTTGCAATACTACCAATAAAACATACCCTAACATCTTTTTGCCCTCCTCCTCCTTTTCAGGAGAACAAGGCTCGAGCAGTGCGTCAGTTCCATTTCCATGGCTGGCCAGAGGTGGGCATCCCCACTGACGGAAAAGGCATGATCAATATAATTGCTGCGGTGCAGAAACAACAGCAGCAGTCTGGCAACCACCCCATCACTGTACACTGCAGGTAAGACATGCACAAACACACACACACACACACACCTCAGCTTCACTCAGTATGTTGCTGTTTTAACCTGTATGTGCCACGGTAAAAACAACATGGAAAGTACTCCACATAAATATAACTACATAGATTTA
>JBBMJY010000018.1:8486508-8507789 GCA_037833715.1 Toxotes lorentzi
ATTATCAGACAGGTTTAACTGATTTCATGCCAGGCCCATTAAAAAAAGTGTTCCTTTAATTTTTGTGAGCAGTGTATATTATCTACTGTACTTTGATCTAGGAAATACATCTAAGTGCTCTTAGTCAAACATACCTGTTGGCCAGGGCCTAGTCTGTAGAGGCCAGAAGTGCAGTGGTTTTATGTTAGACCCCAATAATAATAATACAGTATAATATGAAGCTTTTATAATGAGCAGTTTCAACTCTTCTTGTGTATAACTGTTGATGAGTTATGTTTAAGTCATCCCTATTGACATATTTTCCTATTGAAAAACAGTATTTACATTGAGGGACATTTTTAGCCGTTCTCCTGATCCTGTGTGCACCAACATTCTTCAAAAAATAGGCTTGAATAATACTGGCCAATGACTTGAATCTGTATTCAGCCAGAGTGCCAGTATTTGAAAGTGGATCTGAGAGTAGATGAGTATCCCAGGGGTGCCTGTCCTGTTTGCACATGATAATTGGAAATGACCAAGGGTTCTGCACCTCTTATCCCCTGGGTTCATTCATTTCATCACTGGGAACAGAGGGACCAAAGGGGTCAGTGATGGGTGGGACACATAGGGAAAGATAGTAGAGATGTGTGTTGGGAGGGCGGCCTTTTGGATCAGTACATATAGTGAGGAAGAGGATGAGAATGAAGAGAATCTCTGTAGTAATACACCTGTGAAACTGTGAGGACACCGGACAGCAGGACAAGCAGAGCAAGCTTCTGGAGAGACGATAAGGGACACCTGTGGTGATAAAGTTGTGAGAGTCGACACAAAGGTAAGGACGCTTCTATGTTTCTTTACTGTACTCTGTCTGAACCAAAATGAGTAAATGTGAGAATAAACATCACGGTGAATATTGTTGGAGCCCCAGATATAATGGAAGAGGATTGTTATTCCCTGAAAATAAACTGATATCAGATTTTATATTTTAAATGACATGTATAAAACAAGTGTCAGTGAATCGTTGATTAAATTTTTCTACTGCTGTCAAAATAGAAAAAAGACATTGCGAAACTACAATTTGCAGTTATTGCAGTATATTTGTATTTAGTGAAACATTATGGAACCAGACAGTTAGAGATCAAAGATAACAGCCTCTTATAGTGAGGCCTCTGAATGTCTGTCTTTGCCCGTAGGTAGAAATATCATGTGTGTATCTCGGCTGGTATTACTGCTGGGGCTGCTTCTATGTGTGGGAGCTCAGCTGTCCAACGCCCAGCACTGGTCCCATGGTTGGTACCCCGGAGGCAAGAGGGAGCTGGACTCTTTTGCCACGTCAGAGGTCAGGACTAGTGTGTGTGTGCAGCAATTTCTCGTTCACTGAGCATTCTGTGCTGAGAATGGAGAAATTCTTTACATATTTGGTTTTCTCTCATATTCCCTCTCTTTCTCATTCTCAGATTTCAGAGGAGATTAAGCTGTGTGAGGCAGGGGAATGCAGCTACTTGAGACCCCAGAGGAGGGGCATTCTCAGAAATATTCTTGTAAGTAGACTAAGACAACACTGAGTCCAGCAGTACCACATCTATTGCTGTTTAAACCCTAATGTCCCACTGTAATCACAGGAGTTTATACCATACCCAGTAGCGAGATCATTAACTGATCAACAGTTAATGCATCATCTACTAAAAGCTGTATTACAGATGTACCTTGCAGACTTACATATGCATAACAGTAGTGTGTCTTAACCTAACCTAAATAACTCTCTCCACAGTTGAATGCCTTAGCCAGAGAGCTCCAGAAGAGAAAGTGACAGCTTTCCACCCTACAGTGCTTTTCTACCTAGTGACCCTCTTCATCAGTGTCCTTGTCTTGGCACGAAACAACTTTATGTTTATCCTCTGATCTTGTCTCTTTGTTATATTTGTCAGTAAATTTGTTTTTCAGCATGACATGAATTTTCCCTGTGGCGTACAAATGTTGAAATTATAATGTCCCATAATAAATATTTATTTTGATATTAACTTTTTTCCCCCCATGTTTGTTCTCCAAAATTGTCTATGGCACAAGGTGTGAATAGTAAATGCAGTGAATAAAAGGTTGAAGTGTTTTACACTATATTCAAAACAGTGGCAAATATACTAACTTACATTCCAGTAGTAAGCAGCTGTTGTTTTGTTAAAAGTAATAAATAATTTGTTGCAGCAATGACACAGCTGTAAGTAATATTATTCATAATGGCTGAATTCCATTTAGCTGCTTCTTTTTAAGAGTTCTGGCTGTAGATCATTGTTAATGTTACTGGTAACAACTGAGCTTGTTACAACAGACTTGGTGTCTGTTGTAAAAAAAAAAATAATAAATAAATAAATAAAGGGCCTATTGACAAAAAATTTAAAGAATCTACAACGCAAATAGATTTTTTTTCAGGAGGAGGAGTTCAACATAAAAGTAAACTGTTCTTTAAAAAATCCTTCTTAAAAAATATACAATGCTTTTAACACTGTATTTACCAATTTGCAAATATAACAGCTGTTCAGAGTTAGAAGTGAAGTACATGAAATCAATATACAGAGTGGCCCGGTGAGCTTAAAGGCTGAGTGTGATTTAGGAGAATTACTATTATATTTATAGTATCATTTTAACATTAAATGTTTATTTTCTGAGGATTATCAAAGCAAACAAGGCAACGCCTTTAGTACTCGTACGTCACTGCGCATGCACCAAACAGCTAGAGAAAAAGATGGACGACGTAAGTGTCAGTACTCCGCTGCTTGCGGAGTCAGACGCTCAAAATAACACAACTAGTACCCCTAACGCGGCTTCTGTCACAGATGCTGACAAAGTAATAAACACTAAAATAGATAGTTCCCAGGTTGAAGGTGAGTTTTGTTTAGAATGTGAAAATTCTGCCGTATGGCGTCCTACCTGCCGAGCCAACGTTAGCGCTTTAGCTAACTGGCTAGCCCTCAACAGTCGAGTGAGCTAGCTCCTTAGCTAAATAGGCTAATGTCAGCTGTGTAACGTTAGCTGGAGCGTGTGGGGGTTGCTCAGTATGTTATATCGGACCCTTTAAATCGTTGGGCAGGCCTTATAGTTAAACCACACAAAGTTAAGAGGTTGCTCGTTTTCACAGGTCTGTATGTGGCTGGCAAGCTGCTAATTATCTAGTAGTCCCCCAACCCAGACGGCCTTTCTGACCATTTCCGCTAGCCACATACCGGTAGCTCAGGTTAGCCGGCTGGGCAGCTAACAGGGTTTGGTAACGGAGAAAAAAGTAAAATAACTACACCTTTTAGTGGGTGACATTAACTGTGTCCTCTCTTAGTCAATTCAAGGTAACACGTTCATACTTACTGAAGCAGTGAAAGCAATGTACTGCGATGTAATAAAGCTAGTGTCGAAATTTACAGTAGTGAATTGTAATTGTGTTAAAAGTTAGGGGTCTCAGGTAGGCTTTGAGTTTTAGGGCTCTCAGAGCCCATCAGCTGAGTTGTCATCAAAAACGGCCAAATATACTTCACTTGGTGGCTCAGCAGTAGAATAAAAATGCTTTAAAGATGAGGGTAAACATTTTCTCCTGTTCAAACACAGTACACATGCTTTTAGATATAGTACCTACATTCTTGTTCTCTTGTTAACTTCTACTGTGATTATCATTTGGTAAGTACAATATTTGAAATGTAT
Source organism: Toxotes lorentzi (assembly GCA_037833715.1). NCBI lineage: Eukaryota > Metazoa > Chordata > Actinopteri > Toxotidae > Toxotes > Toxotes lorentzi. The sequence continues at coordinate 8,490,172 of JBBMJY010000018.1, forward strand.
CAGCACACATTGATATTTGGGGCAGAAATGATCAAAGTGTGTATATACTGTTTTGAAATGTAGATACTCTTTACCTTAAATACAGAGAGAAATGCTATATTTTAGTATATAATTATTTCATTGCGTTACATTGCAGAAGTTGGCAAGTTAAAGTTCTGCCAGCACATCATGTAGACTTTCAGTATTTGGACTTGAGACATATTGAAAGTATTTCATAGTCCTTAATTCCAGTGCCTTATTTTTCCTAACCTCAGCTTCACACCTGACAGGGCTGCAATGGTCATTATCAGCACGGATTAATATAGCAGTTATGTTCTGATAATTTAGTCTGTGATTTATTCAGTGACAGCTCACTGCTCACTAAACATAAATAAATGAATTAATAATTATAGTGTATGCATAGTAGAATAGTGAGCTCATCTTTGAGTTGAGTTGAGACACTAACAAATATTTTAAACAATGAATTAATATGACATGATTATTGTTTTAAAACATATTTTTTTTTGACAACCTAATTGAGTAATGGACTGATAATGTCAGCTACAGTTACAAATCTCATTCACCACCAGTCATAAAAGCATATTTGTGATGTGATTATATCCTATGATTACCACAATACAGAATACCATATTAACCCATACACCAAACCATGTCATTGTTAAATTTTGTAGACATTTATGAACTGTTAACAGGATGAACTTTATTGTCACAGTAATAGATCTGTTCCTTTTTATTGATTTAATTTTAATAGTCTCAGGAAATGGAAATCACATTCATAACCAAATCTTTGCCCAAACTGTTGAGCTATTATGACTAGAACTCATCCACATTGTTGTTGCAGGATGTCAGAAAAATAGAAAAAATTTTGAGTGCTAAGTAATTGTGTTTATGCATTCAAAGGTTGCATGGATGCAAAGGTGCAGTGAACATGAATGCAGTCAAGCATGAAACCATGACTTTCTCACGTGGTAGCTTTTTTGTTTTGTTTTGTTTTCAATCATCTATGGGTGGATGGACCTCCTTCTTAGCCACTGTCCCAAAGAATCCGTATAATAACACATATAATGTCATACAACGGATAACATCTGGCTTTAAATACGTGATGAAGATAAGAGTGCATCTTGCATTAGTTTGGAATTCAGGAAGTTGTTTTTATTGGTGTTGTTCTGTGCGTAATTCCTGGCCAACAAAAACAAACAGCTTTTTATTTGATTTTGGATTAGACCATTATCATAATCATACAACAAAAATTGTTCACTGAGGCTTAACTGTAACACTGATAGTATACTCTGCCACACAGGAGACAAGAATGAAGAGGAGCTACTAAAGGGTCTCCTCACTGACAACTACTGCCATGTGTGTGAGGCTGTGCTGCTGTTTGAATCTCAGCGGCTGTCCCACTATGAGGTGTGTGCAGTTTTCCAAACACTAGTCACAGAACTGTGGTACAGTTTTATTGACCTCACAAGGTCAGATCCTTTATAATCATGTCATGTATCCCCCAACTGCAGGGAAAGAAACATGCTCAGAAACTCAAGGTCTACCTGCAGGCCAAGAAAGATGAGAAGAGAAACAAAGAGTCCACAGCACCCCAGGTTAGCACTTATTTATAGATTTTACTTTTTACATACTCTAGATTTAACATAGAACAATGAGTATAACAGTAGAGTGAACTGAAACCATTCACCCAACTAAGGAATCTTAAATTTATCGCCCTTATAATATCCCTCTCAATACAATATCAGCATCATGTAAGAGAGTGGTGCATAGAAAAGAAATCCAGCTGCTGGGAGAGTTAGTGTAGTGGAGGAATGCAGAGCAAAAAGTGCTGTGTAGGTAATGAGGGGCCATCCAGCATTTGTGATTAAATAAAAGCAGACACAAGTAGCAGTGGAAATTATATACAAAAGGTTTGAAGTATTAAAACTGGTCTAAGATATTTTCCTTATATACTGCTTTGTTCATTTTGTTCACGTTTAATGTCAGGAAGCATATATCCGTATGCTGATCAGCCATTCGTGTGCCTGTTTTTTGTTATTGATAAGGACCGTTTCTGTGAGCTGTGTAATATGGTGTTTAGTTCCCACTTGGTGGCAAAATCACACTATGAAGGCAAAGTCCATGCAAAAAATCTTCGTAAACAAGGTCTTCAGCCCCCAGGCAAGTATTGGTTGTGTGATGGAAAAGTAATTCAGATTTGAATTTTAAAATTTGTAAATTTTGTTGCCAGTATGATTCAACTGTAGGTCAAACACAAGTTACCTTAAATTGATCATTTCTCATTGTAGTCATAAACAGGTACACAGAGGTGTGTACTGTACCAAAGCTGACTCGGGATCCTGATAATGCTGACCACAAATCAGACCCAGAGAGTGGTATGGAGCATCTTGTCGACCTAGCAGCCACCACAACTACCTCCAGCACAGAGGTTGATCTGAAGGACCCTAACAAGTACTGTGCTCTGTGTACTGCCTCCTTCAACAATCCCCAAATGGCCTTGCAGCACTACGGTGGCCGCAAACACCAGAGGAATCAGGCCAGACAGGAGTTGATCAAAGAGCTGGGAGATGATGTCCAACAAGGTAACACAGGTTCCTGTCTCTCAGCAAAGCAGGATAATACAAGGAGCATCAAACACAGAGGGAATTAAATGAATATGTAATCTGTTGCACCTTGTTATTTTTCATGTATTTTTAGAGTCAATGTTGATTTTTTTTTTTCTTTAGTAGGCACTCTATATGTATGTGTCCTTTGATCAAGCTGCAAAGTAAGGTGACAGATAAAATCAGTAGAAGTTTGCAGCAGCACAACAGACTGAGGCCAGCACAAAAACGATCAAAATAAAACGAAAAAATAGAAAAAAAACAAACAGATCAGCACACAGGAATGTGAAGTGAAAACCCAGATGAATTTTCTGCTAAGCTTCCTAAAATAACACTGATATTCGACATGGAAAGTCTGCTCAGCCATTAAGATTTCATTCCATCATATGTAGCAGGTAGGTAGGAGATTAGCAGGTAGGTCTTAGCTTTATGTCAGTAAACTGGTGTTGACAAAAGTCAGTCAAATTGCGGTTCTCTTAAACAGTAATAAAGTGTTTCAGTAAGTTAGCATCTGTTTGCAGTTAAGTTTATTTTCAAAGCACATTTAAGAACAACAACATGCTATCCACAGGTTTTGTGTGATTTTTAGATTCACTTTTTTTAAATTACTTTTTTATGTTTCACAAAGACCCCCAAATGGAAAAGTAATGTTAAATATTATTTTGAAGTGCATTATAAACTCAGCAGAACTAACTAGAATTGTACAAAGCAAAGGAAGCAGTGTATCTGACTGGTTATAAGCCACTGTCTGATCATTTATGCCGTCTTTCCCTCCTTTACCTCCACCTCCGCTCTCTGTCGTCTACAGCCAACTCCCTGATGTGTCAGATGTGTGGAGTGCAGTTTAACTCTGTGGAGATGTATCAGGCACACATTCAGGGAAACAAGCACCAGCTTAGGTAAGATCAAGAATGTTCTGACAAAAACACCATGTCCATTGTGACAGAACTACAGCAACATTAAAGCTCCATTAAGTGTTTTTTTTTTTTTTTTTTTGTACCAATACTGAATTTGATCTCTCAACCCCGGCAGCTCTGTGTAGCTTTTAGCTGCTTTTTGCTTATGCTGTGGTTGAGTCCCATGTCTGTCTTAAATACACAATTGAGGTAAGTAGTGTGCACACCCCACCGCAGGTGGATACAGATGCTGGACAAAAATGTGACGAGAAAGCAAAGAAGTTAGTCCGCACGCTGAATATGAAATGTTTGATGTGACTGTGAACATTTGCCTGATGAAGACCTTGAAGGCTGAAAAGTTTCATGATTAATTTTTCCTCCAGTATTCAGCATGCAAACTACCTCTGTTTCTATCATATATACAACATCATTGGATGGTCATATTGCACCTGTGTCTGCGGTTTGTACAAGCAGGGAACGGTTTCACATGTTAACTATAGGCCATTGATAAACTGATTGTATTAAAGGATGTCTACAGAAACTACTTTTCTCTAAATTTGTTTGTCTTCTCTCTAGTGATCAAAAAATACTTAATGGGGCTCTAATGTGACATCAGCATTAGTTACCTGATTGCAAAGCAACTTAATTCCTGTTCATGTGCTCTTGACCAGGGAGAAGAAGGTCGTTGACCTGTGCAAATCCCAACAAAAAGTCTACAGCACATTTGCAGATGAACTGGCAGATTACATTCAAGTTCAGAAGGCTCGTGGAATTACCCCCAAGACCAGTCAAGTCCTTCAGGGTGACACTCAAAAGGAGGATGAGGAAGGTGAAGAGGAAGTACAAGAAGTATTAAACAAGGGGCATATCACAGAGCTGAACAATCCAATGCCCAACGTTACTCCCACCTGTGACCCTCCTCATCAATCACGCTCTGGTTGTTACTATCCAGCCGGAGGATGGCGTCCTCCATTTCAGGTCCCTCCCTGGCCTCCTCAACACTGGGACTACAACTGCCCTCCTCCAGTCCTCCCAGGCTCAGGGTCTCCACAGTTCACCAGTGGGCCTATAAAGAGGAGGAGGCGCAGAAAGCAGTCAAGCTCCTCCTCGTATACTACCTCATCATCTTATTCCTCCTCATATTCCTCATCCTACAGCAGTAGCACAAGTGACAGTGACAACAGTGAATACAAGCGAAGAGAACGGAGGAGGGTTAGAAAATCCAGGAAGGAGCGAGCTAGGAGGGCAAGAGATGAGGATTTGGACAAAGGAGAGAGGAGGAGAAAACGGCAGAGGAGGGAACAAGAAAATGACTTAGAGGAGAGAAAAAGAGAGGAATCTGGAGAGTCAGAGCAAGAGAGGAGGAGAAAAAAGCAAAAGAAACATAGCAAGCAGAGACAAAAAGAAAAAAAATCCCGGGATGATGACTTCGAGGAAGGAGGAGGGGAAAGGGTGATGGACAGTTTAAGGCCAGAAGACCCGATGGACAATAGAAAATATACTGAAGTGCATATTCAGGCTGAAATTAATGTTGAGCAGGGGGAGGGCGGACAGGATGAGCAGGCCAAATCCAAATACAGGAAAGAGAAGAAGAAAATGAAAGAGAAAGTAGACACAAGGACAGAAGAGGAGAAGCTGTGGGATGACTCCATTCTGGGCTGCTAAACTCAGCAGCACCAGCTGAACTGTGTCTTCTGAACTGCTGACGTTTAGGCAAAACACGACGTCATCATGAGCATGAATTTGAAAATGTATTATTAAAATTAATTATTCAAATCATTTTGATAGAAGTTAATGAAGCAGTTTTGTTGTTCTGTTCTGTTTTGATGTTCTCCATTGGTGTGCTAGCTGGCTAGCCATGCTTAGTCGAGTTGTATTTGTAAGGAATGAATGTTGTTTTAGTGTGTTTGGAGGGGTTTCTCTCACATATCCACAGCTACTATAGCTTTATTTTTCACTATCACACTTGATAATATCTTTGATTAAATTCATATTCACAGTCAGCCACAGTTGTGGCTGACTGTTACACAGATTGCATGCACAGATTATGCACAGATTACAGATTTAAGATCCCTGTTATTTTCTTGCCCATCATTTGAAATGATCAAGAAGTCCTCAACCTCTTATCGCATCAGTAACTTACATTATGGTCGACTGTGTATCTGTGCTACTGGTAAGGATGTGTTAGATTGTGATCCCTTTAGCAGCCTGTGGTTGGTGCTGTTGAGCTTCATTTAGAGCATCGGTAAAGCAAATAAAAGCACACAGATGTTGGAAGCTTAGTCATTTTATTTCTTTTGAAGCTATGTCTGCTTTCACTCAGGGGCACGTAGCCTGGAAGAAGGCAATTAGAGGTGTAGAGAGGTTCAGCGTACTTTTAATGTAATGATAATGATAAACATACAAGAAATACTGTGCCTGTTGCACACACTGCAGTGCTGAGGTGGTGCCCTAGTCTAGAGAGCATTGCGTGCATGTGCATGTGTTGTGTATATAGCACAGTATAAAGTGTTTTGGGTCAGACAGGTGCAAAACATCAGATGAGCACGGCTCTTTACAAACTTCAAAGGTCATGTTCAGATGCGGTCTTTGATGAATTGAATAGAGACAGTTTATAATATTTGAAGGTGATAGAAAAGAGGAAAAGTAAGGTTTTCTGCAGTTTATTCCAATTTCCACTTCTCCTCTTGATTCATAAGGATCCATGAGTATAATATAGCAAAATACCTTGCTGAGCATGTGTTTGATCTTTTTGGCCCAACACTCTCATTCCTAAAAGAACACTCTTATTTTGCTTACACGACTCTGTTCTTGAGTTCCCTTTTTTTTTCTTTTTTTTTTTTAATATATACTGGAAAGTTTGTGAGCGACACTGCAAAACTTTTATCTGTAACTTCACAAATTTTTGTCTCAGGCAGCTTTATGGGGTATGGCATTGGTTTTGTTAAAGACTAGATTTCGTTAGTCTTTGTTTAAGAAGTTTTTAAGGTACAGTAAAAGGACTATCTTTGAAGTTTGTCCATTTCTATATAACAGATACTCGATTGTATTAGGATCCTTGGAGCAGAGTGGTGCACAGTATGGGGTTTGTTGGAAAATCAGAATAATGTATCACAGGATCTAAGCCAAAGTCATGCTGTGAATCAAAAATAGCTTGGTAGTATGTTTTAAAGTTAAATTATCATCATACGGGCTTAGATGTCAGCTTTATTACTGCTCAAATGAAAAATGATAGCAAATGAAAAATGTTAATAACAGAAGTGACATCACTTGATGTAAGATGAAAAGCTGCTGAAGTAAGGACTTGACTTTAAATAGTATTTGTTTGAAGCACCGCTGAAGAGAGCCAGACAGACTTCTAAATATGTGACACATACAATTCTATGGTCGTGAACTAAACTTTTAATAAAATTGGCTGATGATGGGAAAAGAGAAATGAAATGAGAGGCAAACAACAACTCAGCACGGCAGGCTTTGACTTAAAGCGTCGGAGCAGAGAGACCAAGAAAGGGTTTATAGCTCAGCGATGTGTAAAGAGCAGCTCTGAAGCCCCCTGAGATCTCCTGTTTTCAAAGAATCCTGTGGTCTCATTCCGTCTCGCTCGAATCTTCGACCCCCATAGAGCTATAGGGTTCCCACATCCTCTCATTTTAAGACCCCCAACAGACTGTTCTACGCCCCAACCTTTCTCCCACACACAAAACAGTCCACAGACACCACGTTTGATTTAAGGCATCTTCAGTTTTATCAAGAGGATCTCTGTGGATAATAAGACTGACATTTGATCAGTCAGTCCTCTTTTTTTTTTTTTTTTTTAGCTTCTCCAAAGTAATACATAAATGCCAATCAATGGGACATATTACCTTTAATTTGTGGGAAAATGTACTTAGAACATGGTTTTTAAGTTATGAACTGCAAGGAAATGCACCCTTGAAACTTAACAATGCAGCGTTTGTCATTACTACTCATCAAATGGCAGTATCACTCAGAGAGTCTGATGAGAGGTATGATTTGGGGCTGATGAATGAATAGAAGAGAAAAAAATCCCTGTCATTCATTGGTTCCACTTTTTGAAATGTTTTTCTTTGTTTTATATCATCATAAATGAAGTACCTTTGGATATGGAAAATTTTACACCAGTTTCTGACATTTTATGGACAAAAAGATAAAAATGCAGGATTAATAGACAGATTAGTCAATGCTCATAACAAAGTACACCACAAACTGAATCTTTAATGTCACATATCTGACACTGAACCAGCACACCAGTCCGTCCGTTGCCCCTGTATTTTCACATTTTCATAGTTTTTTTTGCTGGGGGTCTTCTGTTGACTTGTGTGGAGAGGAACTTCTTTGGCATTAGAAAATGTAGAAAGTAAATATCGCCCTTTTGATTTTTTAATGATTTAATTTTCATTTAAACTGCCAATTATTTAACGTCCATATCACAAGAAAGCACTGGGCTGAGAACAATTCAAGTCAACGGTTGAAACTCAGTGGGCAGTTTCTTTGAAATGCAAACTGAACTTAAAATGCCCAACTAAATATCAAAACATATTCACTTATAAATAACTGAGAATAATAACTATAACTAATTGAAAGAACTGAAACTTATTCAATCTGGTGAAATAACTGAGAGTGAATGAGTTCACTGTGAAGCTATTTTATTCAATTTTTCCCAAATCAATTGAAATTAATTTACCTTTTCACAGACAATTGTGAGAATATTCTAAATTGATATGATTTGTTGTGCAAAATAACATGCACATGCACGAACCTCGCTGGGTTTCGTGTTACTTCTTCTTAGTGTGTGTCTTGCTTTACGCCCCGAAGTTAAAGAAGTAAGTTATGTGAAAGAACTGAAGCTGTTGTATTCACACACCAGTGAATATTGAACAAGAATAACCCTGTTTAACCCCGGGGTTTGTATCGCTGACTCTTTGTTTCCAGGTAATGCCTGAAGTTCAGGGCTCTATATACTGGTATTCCCTTGCCGTGCTCTGCAGTGAGGCGTGAAGCTGCATATGTAGGACTCTGCTGAGCTCTAGGTCACGCACCTGGGCAGAGACCACAGCACAGCAAACTGCTGCTCTGTGAATATAAACTCTTTTCTTGATACATGGCATCATGTCAGCTCTGACGAAACATCACCACACGTTTTCAGCTGTTTGTCATGATACATGTGATATACAGTGTGATACTTTATACCTTTTATGTTGAACCACTTGAGTCTCCTTTAACAGCCCACATTCCTGAAGTGAAAACAGTCGTTACTTGTCGGGTACATACTTTTTAAAGTGAACAGAGCTGAGGATCAGATGATTAGCTGTTGTTTTTATGCTGATATCCTTTTTTTTGCTATATTTTATGCACATTTCAATTTAAGTGATTTTTTTTTTCAGCAGTGTGTGACTGTGCATGTGTGTCTGTGTTATGTTAAGTCCCTTTGCTGGTGTATGGCCCTCTCTGATAGGCCCTGTTTGTGTCACATTGGGGTGTTACCTTGACGACTCTGGGCCCTGTCAGCGCAGTTCCTCCCATCATCTCTGACAGATAGATAGCAGGAAAAGAAAGTATCAGCACCTTCCCTCAGCTACCACTCAAGATACACACGCGCGTACACACACTGGCGACCAGACAAAATGATCTTGCTGCCACTGGCATGGACACTGTGGATAGTATCACTGTGGACAGCAGGTAAGATCACTACGTTTCTCCATTTGTTGTTTCGTGAGCCTCCAGCACTCTGGACATCATAACTCAGTCAGGGGCCTGTAGCGAGGGATGTGTTGTCGTCTACTCAAACTGAGGTGTGTCTGATGTTTTGCTTTAAGTTATGTCTCAAACGTTCCTCGCCATAGTTTGTGCTAGAAGGTGAAATTTGTTTTTAAGGGTCCAGCAGATGACGTGATTTAGAATTAAGAAAACGTAGAACTGAACAATGATACTGGTACACAGGATTTATACAGTAGTACTTATGTTCGTTATTGCATAAAATGTGAGCCTGTTTTTTATATAGTAGTTTTACCAAGGCATTGAAATTAATTGCATTGTACTGTATAGCACAACTCACTGGATAAAGACCTTAAATGTCATACAATTCGTGCATTTCATTTATGTGGCAAGAATCCAACAGACTTAAGAACTAATGAGCCTTAACCTCTTCCACACAGGCGGCCTTTGAATTGCCGCTTACCTTTAGCTATTTCATAAGACTAGTGATTGCAACAGGTATGTGCCTACATACCTGACTTGAAAACACACAAAACAGGCATTGGAACTGATTCTAAAGTGAGATGAAATAGCTCTTCCGATGAAGGCATCCCTTAAACACTGCATAAATGCTAAATCAAAATGTCACCTTCACGAGTTTAAATATATGCAAGAGGTTTCTTCATTTCATTTCCATTATTGTGACACTTTATTTCATAGTTGTAGTGTTTCCATGGTGCCGCTTATTCTTGTTTGTTCTCCTGCCTTCCTCGGAGGATGATCACTTGCATGTGCTTTAACTTCTCAATTAGTCTTAATTTTGTTAAGAGAGGCAGTGCATGCACCTTCGCTGATGGCTTTACCTCAAACCTTTCTGAACACCAAATGATGAAACATCAAAACCAGACTGGGCAACCGTTTTTAGAAAATATGCAATTTTTGCAAGTACGGGTGTCTGGCCTTGACTTTGCTGTAGTGTTGATGATATATAAAAACGTGAACCCCATTTTAGAACGTAGGAGCTGTACTACAAGGGTGTGTCTACTGAACTCTTTAACGTCCCTCTGTTTCTACTCCTAGGTTCAAGCCAGACCGTGGGACAAGAACCCATCAAAGTTCTTTATCCTCAGATCTCCAGTTCAGAGACTATTGAGTGTGACTGCGCTGACATCTCCTGTGACTCGGTCTATTGGTTCCGCATTACTGCTAGCAATAGCGCAGTACAGTTCATAGGCAGATACAACAACGCTGACCGTTCTACCTATGGGACTGATATAAAAGAGTCACAGTTTAAATTCAGCAAAAGAAGTGGTACGTGTTTTGTGCTACGCATTGTCAGTGTGACACAAGAGGACACGGGGGTTTATTCCTGTGCCCTAAAGGACAAGACCAATAAAGAAGTGTGGAAGCCTGGGAGTCTTCTTCTGCCAGGAGGTTTGTACGCTGAAATCTCGTGCTTTATTTACGGCAGTTAAATATTAAGTGTTTATTATCAAGTGGCTGTAAGAGTTTCAACACATCCGTCTGAATTCAGGTGGCAGGTGACGAAAAGCAAATCTGAAACAAACCTCTGCATTTAATCTGGTTCAGCATGAAATTTAACACTACATAATAAAATGTATCGTACAATGAAGATTTAGACTTTAAAAAGCTACGTGCCACTACGTAGCATGTAAGTGCGGCGTATCCAGTTTGAGTTCGTCGAGGGAACTTTGCCTCATGTCCCTCTGTTCTTGTGTTTCCTGCAGTGTAACTCTCCACCGTCTACTGTCCTTTAAAAAAGTCACATATGTTACTCTCACAAATCAAAAAATATCATAAAATGTGACTATTATGTCACTGGACAAAATCTACGTCATCAAGCTTCGAATAGTTTACTCTCTAATAGGCTTACTTACCTGGATGTGGCGGTCTAATACAAACACTTAGAGTTAAAGGACACGCCAGACTTCAGTAGCACTCATCACAGAGACTGCTGTTATTGCTTTTGTTGAAATGTACACATGTATCAGATATGCATGAGGAACATATTTGATGTTATTTTGGATTATGGTCGAGCTCTTCTTTGTGACCAGCCGGTGCTGCCTGTCCACGTGAGCGGCAATTTAATGTGAAGTAAAATCAGCAGGTTTCCAGATCAAACAGATGAAACGAAAAGGATGTATTCACAAAAGGTATCATATCTAGACATGTATGTGGAGTTCATTCATCATTATGTGAATGTCTTTGAGCTGGAAGGGAGAAATATTTGAGGAAAAACTGTCCACTGACCTAATAGGACAGCAATGGAGAGTCACACACAGGCAAACAACATACGTGATATATTTGTAGAGAAAATTTGTGTTTTTGGATGAGATCCCTGTCCGAATCATTTCTTTTTTGTGTATACAGATTGACAAATTAGGACGGGTTCAAGAATTGCTGGGTCCCCTTTAATCTCTCCTGAAAAAAATTCTTCACAGTCTTCTTCACTGCATATATTTAGTTATCTCTGGTCTTTATGGTTGTTTTTCATCCTGACAGTGACCCCTCCAACATTACCTCCAACAACAAAACGCAAACCACCAGTCAAATCACTCTGTCGCTGTCCTAAGAAGAAGCTTCCACAGCGTAAGTTACTCAGGGTTTTTCATTAAAGGAGAAAGGCCGCTAGTTTGTGGCAGTGCATAACTTGTATGATGCTCTGCTGATTGAAAATTTGTGTTTAAATGTGCCTCTTATGATGTGTAAGCACTTTATAAGGTTACAGAGGTTACAAGTCTTTGTACACTGTACCAGATAAAGTAACCAAAGGAGTAAATATCAAATGCTTGATTATATCACATTTTTACAATGCAGCCAGCTATAATACATTTAAAGAAAACTTATTTGCTCTAGGTGGTTGCAGCTCTGTGGTTCTGTGGCCATTGGTTGGACTTGCTGCGGGCCTGGCTGTAACTATCATCTGCACACTGTACTACTTCAGCCGTGAGTAGTCCTCCAGATTATTGCACTAAAAAATGTGAGGAGAGGTAGGGAAAAGCACACCAATTTCAGGGATTCATGCCAAGCGATACAGAAAATTATGCTCACAAATAGTTGATAAACTATTTTGCTTTAAAATGTAAACAGCTTTAAAATGTAAACGTTTGAGTTGAAATTTTGTGTGTGTGTGTCTGATTGTTTTTCTTTTGGTCAAACTCATTCTTGCTTACAGGGCTACCCAAAAAATGCCGCCATCACTTTCAGAAGTAAGTAGATTACTACTGGATTTTTTGTGTATGAAAAAAATATTGTAGATGATATACATTCCTTGTTTAATTTTGTTTCTACAACCATATGTACAGTAATACTTTAACAATGCTTTAATCATTTCATAATAATCATAATCATTTTTTTTCTCCAGGAAGAGGAGTGGATAGATGCCATAAAGCACTGCATCTACAGCTTAAATAAGACTGAAAGTATGTATCTTGTGTGTGATTTTATATATTCATATATAGAACATTTATTGCATGTGTGGTATTTGTCATCAAAGTGTTTTCAGGTTTAAGTAAAACTGCTATGAAATACAACTCATAGTCTGTTAATGCTGTCTGATTATTAAAGACCTTTCAGTTACACTAACACAGACTTCTGTGATCGCAGTGGTTGAAGTGCTTCACTTAAGTCGACGTCCAGTGGAGCATGAAGGACATGATTCGTCCCGAAAATCGACAACACCAGCAGCCATGTAATATATTGTGATATAGTGATTTATTTTTGTGACATATTTTACAAGGCAGAGCTCTACCAAGTTTTGATTCCACCCGTGCATTGACTTTTCATCTGTAACATCAATATGCAGATCACATCATCACATCATGCAAGGCGCGTTTTCAGTTCAGCGGGTTTGTTGATCAGTAGCTTTGTTTCTTTGTATTATTTTTATTATTAAAAATCAGGACAAAACACAGCAGTACTTTTGTGACACAAACCTAATCTTTTTATTTACATGCAAAAAAAAAAAAAACAAGATAGCTGAATAGAAATGCAGTTTTTGCTCACTTGCTTTTTGCTGTCTTCAGTATTTATTTGTGTTTTTGTCTTTCAGAGTATTTTTAAGTGATAATGTTCAAACATCCATCTTGAAGAAAACAGCACTGTTACGTTAATTGTTGTATCAGCATAAATCTGTTAAATCAATAAAACTGCATATTTCCTTTTATCGGCAGTGGTGGCAGCTCTGGTGTGAGAACTTATTGTGTGATCTGTTTTGTCTATTACACACAGATAAGAGCCAAAAGGCAGTGTCACCCAGAGATCAATGGCACTTTGGGGTTTAGTGCCTTGCTCAAGTGCACTTTTGCAACAGCAGGCATAATACAGGTATGACTTCGAGGTCAAACGTTAGGTGTGTTGTACATCTAAAAGTGTTGTGTACATGTGTATGGGAAAGAGAAAGAGAGGTTTGGATGTGGGTGTCGTACTTCCATTGTCAATATTGTGTTAGACGGAAGTTGAGTAGGTGAGCGACAGGGTTTGGTTTCTTCATTCACTTTTGATGTGTAAGCTTGCATCACATTCTTGAACTGCCTCCACTATGTGGCAACAAGCTTTATAGTTACAATCTTAAATTTCAAAGTCATTTTATGGCAAAGTGTGCATCTCTTGCTGTCTGTCTCTTGCTGTCTGTCTCTCTCTCTCTCTAAAGGTGATAAGCTGAACTCACACACACGCAGGCAACACACATGCACACCTGTACAATTGAGGGTTGCAAAGAAACAACTGAGTTGATGGTTTTTCAGGTCTCAGGGAGTGTGCGCGACACTTTCCTGTGTGCTGGAGAAAGAGGAGAGACGGAACCGTCTTCGCTGAGATACTATCGCTTCGCTCAGCTTTGAGCTCTTCATCTAGTCTGAAACAAAAAGACCGCAAAAATACCACAGAGCGAACCACAAGCAGTGACAGAGACAGAGAGAGAGAAAGACAGAAAGAGCGTTACAGTTCTGAAATGAAAATACTCTTAGGAGAAAAAAATTACTTTTATGAAAACTTTAAGACAACTCCTTATCGCAGTGCGTTTAATAGGATGCAACACAATATGATACACTTCTGTTACCAGGTTCCTTTAAATACAGTGTACATCTTTATTAACAATGCATGTGTGTGTGGGTCTGTGTTTGTGTGAAGGTGGGGCAGTGTTTACTTATTAATTCATCAATCAGATTATTTTTATGGTAAATTAAACAGACAGTGAAGGAACACACAATAAATTCCTGTGAGTACAGGGAAAAAAAAGTCAAACCTGCTGCATCAGCTTTCTTCGGCATTTCATACTGTTGCCTTTGTGCTGTACTACATTTACAATCAAAGCAAAGCATACCAAGATTACATTCAGTTCCCAGTTTAATAAGAACACCTCTCAGTGTAGCACCAAACAGTTCACCAGCACCACAAAAGACATCCTCCAGAAAGATGATGACATTGAATCAACACTTTTAAGAAAACTGAAAATTATAAACTGCACAAAGGGAGGATTTAATACAGGGCTGTTATTAGACAGCTGTAGTTTTAACTAACTGCGTGTACAGTGTATTATTATCATTCTTTGTAGCTGTTTCAGGAAATGTATTCACTTCTATCAGTTCCAGGAAACATGAATGAATGCTGATGGCAGCCGTAGATTTGGAGGATGTCTAATGCAGTGGATTTACGTCTCTTGGTTTCCTATGACAAATAACGTTTGTATATTTAAAACAAAAGTAAAGATGTGAAGATGATAAACTACACAATATATTGTGTAGACCATTTGTGTGTATTGTATCCTTGCACCTTGCTTTGATAGTTACAACTAACTGCTGTTCATATTTTTTTTTATTGTCACTACCTACTGTATGTCAAGTATAATTATAGTCAGAATAAAGTCTCTGTTAAAATGATAAAGCTTTAGAGAGAAACTCTAACATATAGTTATCTTAGTGTTTAATGTAATGCAATTAATACACCTTACACTAATCAGATTCTTGTTAAAGTCAGATATCAACTGCACAGTTTCTCCAAATATACCTTGTAACTTTAATTTCTGTCTCAGTTTTAACTGAATACAGTCAAACATATAAAACGATATGTGGCAGATGCTGAACTGAAGTATGATTGGATGTAACTACATTGTACATTACATACACTTTATAAAAAAGAAAAAATGTGGGACTTCACATTGAAAAACACCTGACTTGCACGAGGTGGTTCATATGTGTTCATGAGTATGAATAATAAATGTCAAAGACATACAGCATGCCCTATATCACTGATCAGTAAAATACAACAATTTTACAATATTTTTAAATTATACAACAAGAATTCACACCATCATAATATTCTGACAGTCATGAATGGTAAAATTTCTGATCTCACATATGTAAATGTAAAGTGCTGAAGTCGTATCTTACGAATACTATGAACATAACATGTTGTGTAATATGTCAACTCATGCTTTACAGGAACAGCTGACTTAAGCTATATTCACAGGATACTGTAAGAGCTGTAGCTTTGTAAAGGTCAGATGTGATCATACATTATCTAATTTAACAATCAAAGTCTTAACCTGAACGGTTTCAGTGTCCTTGGCAAAAGCCAAAAAGTTATGTTTAAACACAGAAATCAATTTCCAAACCCACGCATGATCCCAACAGGAAGTCCTGGTAACATAATGATGAACAAGCACATACGTGTGTACAGACATCTGCGTGTGTTCGATTCCTCCATTTTGGAGCTCTCCATTTCTACTTACTCTTCTTGTTGATACTGGTTTCCTTTTCACAACTTCATATCCCACAGTGCTGTCAGTACAGCAAACAGAGCGGTGACAAGTGAGCAAACTGATGAAGGACTGATGAAGAAGCATTGATGTTCATTTACTGATGTTGAGGGTGCAGCTATTTTCACAATGTAATTATGTCTTTTCTGACTGCATTTGAATGTCAAGCTAAGCAGCGCTGCAGTACAGGGTACTCTCTCACTGGCTTAACCTGGTCACCCACTACATGCACACACACACATTTAGGTTTCAGTTTGGATACCCCCTGTGTGACTAAGACAGGGAAGCCCATGCAGCAGGTGTATTTGTGAGTGACTCAACCCTGAAACAGAAGTATGGAAAGGTGAAGTGGGCTAACTGAGATCATTTTGACTGGGTCTTCCCTCTCAGACAGAGCATCAACAGAATCCCCTGCTTACTGAAAACGACGCAAAACCTGAAACCAACATGATTTCCATCATGGTTTCATTTGCAACAAATGTCAAAGTAATTTATGAAAAACAAAAAATCAAAGTTAATAATAAAGCATCTGCATTTTGAAGAAGTACTGTTATAGGGTTAAAAAAACAAAAACAAAAGTGACACATCACAGGTTAATAAGACGCAATATTGTCTCTCCCTGTCTGTCATTTAATTCTCCCTCTCTGTTTGTTTCTCACTGCCTATCTCCACCCACCAATGGAACAGATAAATCGCCCACAAGAGAGTCAAATGTCAGCAATTGTTGCCCATTACTAAATCGGTGCGTTACTTTCCATCACTGAACAGGAAATAAGACGGGCTCTGAGTTACGCCATAGCTGCTGTAGCTCCCCTCAGTTCATCTGAAGGGGGTTTCATTTCCCTACAACTGTTAGACCAGCTTTCACATCAAGTGACAGGTGACATTATGCTTAATTGTTGTTGTTAATGGAAAGTACTGCCTTACAACTTGGGTCGTAAGAGATACATAAGCCATGTTAACATTTTGTACTTAATTCAACACAGCTTTTACATCACAACACAAGCCCTCAGACAAGGTTTAAACAGCCATTTATCTGAACCCAGTTGTGTAACCCAATGTAGTTTTTACATTACATCTTATATTATGTAAGTCCAAGCAGAGTGATTTCATTTCAAATCAAATAACCCTGATGGCTTTGAGGGCCATTTCACATTGTGACCTCTCACACTGTAAGAAGATGATCACTGAAAAAAACTGAGACTTCAAAAGGCTGCTGCTCTGCTCTCTGTCTCTAGCCACACCCCCAACCATTGATATCACAGCAGGTGTTTTCCATCAGCTCTGTTTTTTTTTTTTCTTGTTTTTCTTTCAGCTCTCAGAGGTAAAACTCCTGCTGTGTTCATCACTGATTGGGACGATGACCAGTAATGCAAAACACACTAAAGTTTCAGTGCTGGCAGAGGAGAGCAGCAGCAGTTCTGTGACTTATGATTCACTGATTTACCATTTATACAATGAAAGACCTATAAATCCTGCTTTTGCTGCCATCTAGTGGTAGCAGGTAACAGGTTTCCCTGTGCTGCTGTCATCTAATCCAGAGGTGTCCAAACTGTTCCACAAAGGGCCGTGTGGCTGCAGGTTTTTGTGTGCTGCTGCTTGGTTGGAACAAAAACCTGCAGCCACATG
>JBBMJY010000018.1:8519329-8543218 GCA_037833715.1 Toxotes lorentzi
GGTTTAGGAGCAGGCAGTTTTTCCAGTTCCTCCTTTTTAAACCTGTACTCTGGAGGAAGTGTGTCCTCCCTCTCTCCAACACGCACACCCTTCTCCTTCTTGAATTTGTCCTCCTATAAAAAAGAAAAGAGGAGGAAATAAGATACTATCTGAAAGGAAATTTTTCAGTAATAGTTTTTTCTGGGACACTGAGATGTCTTCACTGCACGCTCCACTGGAGAAACCATCAACGTCTGACAGGAAGCATAAGAACCAGACAGTGTTTGTGCTTTTACCGAGACGATGTCCTCAGGCCTGAGTTTGGGGGATTCAGGTTTTGGTACGTCTGCTGCCAACGTGTCGCCAAGAGCGCTGAGAGCATCCAGAGATATGGAGCCTCCCTGAGGAGAGGACAGGGGAAGAAATTCATATTCTGCTCATCTGTTATATATTGTTTAACTACAGAAATAA
The DNA here is from genome assembly GCA_037833715.1 of Toxotes lorentzi. NCBI lineage: Eukaryota > Metazoa > Chordata > Actinopteri > Toxotidae > Toxotes > Toxotes lorentzi. The sequence continues at coordinate 8,519,780 of JBBMJY010000018.1, forward strand.
GAAGAGCAAATTGTTACAGTGGCACAGAGTATCTTGTCCACTTCATGTCCTATAAATCTCACCTCATCGGTCTTGGGCTTGGTGCCCGGTCCAGCCTTAAGAGAGAGGTCAGCAGCGGTTTGCTCCATCTTGGCTTTTTTGTCAGCAGGAGGAGCTGCTGATTTCTACAACAGCCAACAGAGACAACACTCAGCATTTTTACTTTTCAGATCCATGTATAATGATGACACAATGAACTGGATGATATAATTAAGTAAAGATAATTATAGCAAATATAGTCTATACAGTCTAAAAATTAACTAATTCGAGCACCTTCCAGCACCTCAACAGGTCTTCAGCAAAGTGTTTCTGTTAATGTTAAGACACCCTTGCATGAAAAGTACCGTGACAGGAGCAGAGGGAAGTCCACCATCTTTCTCCATCTTGGCTTTCTTGTCAGCAGGAGGAGCAGGACACACAGCCACAGGGGGAACTGGTGCAGTAGTTTCACCTTTCTGCAACGGAGATGACACAAGACAGTGAACATCTTAGCTTCCTCAGTCAGATGCCACTATCACAGAGACCTGAACATTTTTACTTTACCTTCACAGGAGGTGGTGCAAAGCTAGCAGGGCCAGCAGATGAGGCACTGACGATGCCAGCATGACCTTTGTTCTACATATTTCATGTAAAAAAACAAAGAAAGTGGGGATTTGTTAAACTGTTGTTAAACAACAAAAACATATGTCTTCAAGTCCATCGAAGAATTTAAGGGTACACTCAGAGCTAATACCATCTACAACAGAAATTTTAAATATGGACTTTTAAATGGAGTGTAAAGGTAGAGGATGGTCAAGCAACTGAGTGCTACATGCTTTACACTTTTGCCTTGAAGACTCTGACCTCTTGCTTGCTGGGTGCAGCTGGAGCAGTGGACGTCATGAATCCAGCTGAAAGGGAATTCAGGGCCTCGTCTGTGCTCAGTGGTTTCTGAGAGGAAAAACAGAGTGCGCATCACCACCAGATGACGACACAAAGTCTATTCTTACCTGATTTTTTTTTTTTTACAAAAACCTAAAAGATAACCTTTGCTGGTTGATTTTTAAGAGGAATTACTCCAAATCATGCTCCCTATCAGCCACACGATCCTCCACTAGAGGGCATGTCTGACCAAGTCAAAAAGGCAAACAAAGGGGCAAAATAATGGAAACCAGATTGCATGTACCAGTACTGAAGGAAAAGTACAGACACACCCTTAACATTCCATAGAGACAAATAAAATACAAATAAACACCCTAAAAGGATGCATTTGACAAATAAGACTATGCTGATTTAGCAAAAAAAAAACATAAACAAAAACTAAAATCACAAAACTCACACCGGAGGGAGACGTGTCTGGGTGGAATCAGATCATGAGACACAGAACCAAAGAGGACTTTTGGTAGACAAGATGACCAAGTGGGAGTTGGCTATGATGCAAATGTGGGTGTGTTAGAGGGTGAGTAACTAGTGACCTACATATGGGTGGATATCAAAGTGTGTAGTAGATGTATCACTGCGTTCGTGTGTGTGTACCTACGTGGTCGTGAGTGTTTAGGTTTGGTCAGACAAGAGCCAACGAGTTCAAACAGAGAAGGTGGGTCTTGTGCTCTTTGCTCAGACAACACCCACTGATGCAATGAAACATTCCCCACTCTAGAGGAACCAGCAGATCATTGAGTGGCAACAGTGCTTCCTGTATATGTGCCTGTATGTGTGTGTGTGTGTGTGTGTGTGTGTGTGTGTGTGTGTGTGTGTGTAATGTGAGTGACTGATCATTTGCTGACACATGTTGGAAAAAGTTGACAAAGAGTGAGTCTTTCTCTGAACTTTATCTGGAGCAAAGTGAGCTGAATGCAGGAGGTTATGACTTCAGTAGATGTGAGTTATGAAGGTTTCACTTACAGGAACCTCCTTGGGTTTAACATCTGCAGGAACTGGAGCCTAGAAAACACAGAATAATTTTAGACCAGAAAGAAAAACATTCAGATGCTGTATAAATAATTCAGCGAGTGAACAAATCTGGCCTTAAAGGCTCAGTTCAAAATATTTGCTCATTTTCAGTTAGGTCATTTTCACAGACCTAACTGTGAATGGTTTACATAGCAATGATAACCAGTTGACCGTGCGGTCTGGCCCAACTGGCAGTGAGTAGTAAATCAGAGGAGCTGATGAAGAGGAGAGAACTAACCATATCTTTAAATCTGTAGCCTGGAGGCAGCGTGTCGTCTCGTTCTCCACACTTCTGAGCCTTCTCAGAGGTGATGCCATGCTGTGACACATGCAACACACACGGTTATTCGCACCAGATCCATGCTTCAGCTCAGTGTACCCGCTCACACACACACATGCATGTACACTGTGGTTATGCTCTACCTCTTTGACCTTTGGCCCGGTGAATACAGGCTGTGGAGGTGTGACAGGATCAGCTGGTGGTAGTATGCTGGCCAGGGCATCAAGTGGATCCAACGCTGGTGCCTGCGCATGCATTACAAGTCAGCACACTGAAGCAAGCAACATGCTTTTCAAAGCTAGCCCATACAGCTTTAGTCTTAGCTAAGTCTTTACCTCTTTGGCTCCTTTAGCCGCTGTGGGAGGAACCTCTACCTGCACCTGTAAAACAGACCCAAAGTCAGGACACTTTCAACATGAAACATGACAAATTTGTTTACATGGTGGGATATATGTGTTCAGTTCAGTTCAATTCAATTCTATTCTATTTTATTTATATAGAGCCTTCCACAATCAAGATTGTCTCAAAGGGCTTTACACAGACCCAGAGCCTGACCCCAGGGCAAGCACTTAGCGACAGTGGCAAGAAAAAACTCCCTTTTAACAGGAAGAAACCTTGAGCAGAACCTGGTGTAAAAAAATAGAGGTTTGATCATTTCTTAAAACCCAAGACATTTTCGCAATATGGTCGAAAGAAAGAAAAATCCCTACAGGCCCTGAAGGTACCTCCTAAGCACATTTAGTGGTGTGTTCAGTCCAGTGCAAAGAAGTGACAGTGAGGACAATGAGAATCAATCACATCCATTAATATTCTACAGAAAATACAGAGGACAAAGGTATCAGACAGCCTCCATCCCAGTTGGTTTCAGGTTCATTTCCTTTTCGTTTGGGTCAGTTTGGCTTCCTCTTTCTCCCGCTTCAGAGCCGTGGCTGCTGCCGCTGGGTTTGACGTTTTAGCAGGATCAGCTTTAGACACATCAGCTTTGACTGTGTTGATGGCAGTGGTACGCTAAAATACAATGAATTTTGGCAAAATGCATGTACAAAGTCAGTCGTATATATACAAATAAATAAAAGACACAGTGGCGAGGAAGAGATTTCAGCAGAAGAAAGCCTCCACCAACTTGATGACTGGTGAGTCATTAGTTTAGAACTAGCGATAAACTGTAGGCATCTCCTCTCCATGTGCATCCTCTGGGTGACTCAGGTTTCTCATGTACTTGTGGTGTTGCAAGTGGACCCGTGTGCACGATGAGCAAGTACAATAAATAACAAGCAAACTTCTCATCTCATCTCCAAAGAGGAAGGTAGAAGGAGAAAGGGAAGGACAAAGCAATGATTTGTTTTCAAATAGACTCTCAAAGCGAGAAATGTCCAAAGCAAGTATCTGAGTGTTTTCAAGAAAAGGTTGCGACAAATACCCAGGTAAGACTCTGCAACACAAAGATGTTGCCTAAAAAAAGAGAAATAAAACAAAGACTGAAGTAAGCCTCAAACAGTCAAGGAGGTATTAAAGGGTCTGAGAAGCCTGTAGCAGTCTAGTCTACCTTCGCTGTGTCTTTGGATGACTCTTTAGGTTTGGCCACTGCAGTGGTCGCTGCCGTGCCAGTGGCTACAGCTGCTCCAGCGGCAGGAGGAGGAACTGTAGCTGTGGCTTTGACTTGGGAGACAGGTGCAGTCTACAAACATGTAGCCAAAAATGATTATCACAAACACACGGGCGACAGATACATTGCACTTCTAAAGCAGAGACATGTTGGAAAGACACAGTATGTGTAAAGCATTTTAACCATGTTAGTGAAAACAGAACAGGAGAAAATGTACAATGATCACTGGTCAGATCTGTTGTCCAAAAATACAAAAATAATTTCAAATCAGTTCAAATCAGATCTGCTGGAAGTCAGGACTCAGACTAATCTGACCATTGATCAGTTTATGTTTAAATGACGGTGCTTTTTCTTACTGAACCTTTTCATTCTACTTTGATCTTCTGTTTACATTTATTGCACTGATTTACATTCAGTTGGTATGAAATCAATCTAAAAGCTAAAATGAAAATGGTCAGCAGTGTTGTAAAAATACTGTTTTTATAGTTAAAATGCTGCTTAAAGCAAGAAAAAGCACCGCCCAGCACTTCAGGCATCATGACATCGTTACCTGTGGCATCTCTTTAGGACCGCCCCTCGCACCTGCTGATGTCATGTCAACAACAGTAGCCCCAGCGGACGACATGTCAATAACAGTAGCACCTGCCGGCGTAGTGTTAGTCTACAAACCAAGGAGCATGTGTTTAAAGAAAGCCATGAGAACGTTATGGATGAAGTCAGCTCTACAGCGTGTGAGGAGCAAACATCCCAAGCGTGACGATATGAGAGCTTATTAATGTGAAGCAACAAGTGTTCAGATCCAAATGTGTGGACGGCCGAGCCAGAGAGATAAGAGTGCATATGGAGGTAAAAAATGGAGGTACAGCGGTTAAAAAAAAAGATTTAAAAAAATATTTGTGCAAGATGAAAAGAAGACGAAGCCAGTGAGGAGCTGCCTCATGTTGAGTGTTGAGACCAAAAGAAGAAAGCGGTGATTCATGTTACATCGCACCAAACAGTCGAAAGCCCCCCTCCACTTTTATTTAGGCATCCAGAGTTCGTGTACCTCTGGCTTGGCTGTCCCAACTGAAGCACTTCCTCCCGCCGCAACGCCACTTCCTGTGGCTCCGCCTGTGGCAGCCACCCCAGGCTTTGTAGCCATGGCGGATCCCGTTGATGCCTTCTGCAATGCAGTTTACCCATCATTAGGAGAACTACTCAGCCTGTATAAGCAGCATAACCCTGCTGACGTCATCGTGACATCATTAGGGTCGCCTCGACTTGGGCTCGTATGAGACAACTTTATGAATCAAAACCTATGTTACAAACTGGGGGCATTGTTTTTGGAACAGATGGACGTGGGTGCCAGGCAGGGAGGGTCAAACGAAATGATGCTGCTGGTTGCATGATGGGAAATGTAGGAAATGGTGATTTTAGAGCTTGGACGATACTGGAGACTAAAACTCAGGATATCATGGACTGTTACTTCGATGTTGACCACCTTTTTTTTAATGCTTCTATTGTAAGTCCCCCAACTTTATGGAAATTCTACTTTGCTGTAATACCTCTTTAAGTTTTAAATTTAATGAAAAAGTGGAAAAGATATTGAAGATCAATTTGATCATCTGGAGTATGCACATTTTTGGAGAAAAGAAATAGAAAATTGCCCATACCAATGTACCATACATATCTATGTCTTCCTGTGGCTCAATATGATGTATAGCACACTGTGTGCACATATCCTGCTGCACTGCACTGCTCTTATACACTGCCACTGACACTTGAGTAGCTCATACCAAGAGGTATGAAAAGGGGCAACAAGGTCAGATGCTAGCAAGAGTCACTAGTAGCTGAAGGTTAATGGCTCAGTAATACAATCTTAGTCTATAAACAGCTCTGTACGTTTAAAACCTGAATTACTTTTACATTATGATGAATTACTAATTTAATTATTAGACCTCTCTTCTGCACACAGCCACTTCTAAATATCCTACCAAACCCTTTCTCTGCAGGCCAGACACCAAAATAGACAATGTCTAAGCCAAGGCCAAGTGAAAACAATTCAGGCTGGTACTGTTGGCTTGTTCTGTCAAAACACTGTCTGGCCTTAAATAAGGAAACACTACAACACTGAAAGACAATCAGACAACTGACAAAGCCAAGAAAAGGTTGAAGACAGTGTTCCAGTGAAAAAAAAAACTAGCTCAGGAGACTTTCAGTACTTTGACTAAAAAGCAGCAGAGAGTGAAGAGAAATAGACTTTTAATTTAGGCCAAGAAGACCAGTTTGTCCTGATGTTGTCTCCCATAAACCAAACTGGACAGACATTTAATAAAATGCAGTTTATGCTGTTGACGTTTGCCAGCTGTTTTCTAGCAACACACATCAACCAAGATCCTTAAAATAAAATTACAAAACTGATATGTAGTTATTCCATGAATAATTCAGAGTTCCTGATAAAAAATACAGTTGAATTATTTTTAAATGTCCACTTCTTGAAGTTCATTAACAAGCTTTGCATCTGGAAATCGGTCCATGAGGGAACAATCATTTTGATCCATTGTTTAAAGCAGCATTAAGAGGTTAAAACTGCTTCCCACTGGCTAAGAAACTGGGTGTTAACGTTTCTTGTGTTTGAATGGAAGGAAAAGTTTTCTTTACTGTGTAAGTAGTCCAGATAATGGAGGGGGGTCAGGGGGTCAGCCAGACATAATGAGTAAACAAATGAGTTTCCTTAGAGAGAGACAGGGAGAGAAGTGGTTAAATGGTGTCACAGAGGAATGTTTATTACCTCAAACTGTGCAGGCTTCACGGTGGAGACCTGAGCTGCCGGTTTGGGTGTGGCCTGGCTAGGCTGCGACTGCAGATAGAAAAAAACAAAGACAGAAAAGTTACAGCAAAAACTCCAACAAGAAACCATCATAATCATTTCAAGATTCACACTGAACAACATCTCAGTTTCACAAGAGGCAAGATTTGTGGGAGAACCAAACATTCCGTGCAGCTCATTTCTAGATGGATGGATGTCACCACAGCTTCAAACTGTGTGTTTAAGACAGAGGCAGGAAGAAAGAGAGAGGTAAAGAGAGACACCTTTGATACACATCTGCAACAGTGCATTCATGTACTGCTGGAAAATGTCCGCAAACCCATCCATCACACTGCAGTCAGAGGTGGTAGGTTCACACACTACGTTCCACACTGAGGGTGGGTGGGTCGTGCTGATTTCCTCCTGATAAGATGTCATGAGTTTCTGTAGCTGAAACTCTTTTCTGTTCAGTCAGAAAAGTTATCACTGGTCATGCCAAAGATCCAGTTTGTCTTCTTGTCATTCACTCTACTGTTCTTGGTGAACTAAGGCCTGAGACCTAAAGACCCAAAGACCTGAGACTAAAAGCTTTTCTTAGATGACCTCCAGTATAATTTGTGATACATCAACCAGTGGCAAAACTGTAATTATCAGTAAGAGTATGACAAATTATTACACTTAAATCAAGTATAGATTAGTTGTAGAAGGAAGTTAAATGTATCTTACACTAGTTTACCATTTAACGCAGTTGCTAAATGTTGCTAAAAAAATAATAAATGTATACAGATCCCTGATCTTTTACACAGTCTTGTGTGATGAACTTCTTTCCTTTGATTTTGAGCACTAGCAACAAAGTACTTAAACCTGGTTTACCAGCTACGCAACGAACCTCCTTCAGTTTGCCGCAATTGTTAAACCACTTTGATCACGTTTTTTGTGCAACCACCTCGCGCTGTGTTTGCAGTAATGTTGGAAGTGTGATCAAGATGTTAAGCCCAGCATCATGATCAAACCCTGAAAAGTCAATTTTCTTGTCTCCGACTCATTAAAACGTGTGGCTTAAAATGGTGATTTAGATTATCAGTGGCAAAGAGAAAGATAATGTTCTTTTCAAGAAAGAAGATATCAGAGTGACATTTTGTTTTCTTTTGGGGAATTCATTTTGGTGAAGCCACACATAAGGAGTGTTGTGACAAAATGTAAAAAAGTTGTAGACGTAATGATATGTCTTGTGGGAGTAGAGTGGGGAGCACACATTGCTGCCTCAAAATACAGATATATAGCTCTAATTACATCCATGCTTGTGCTGTGTACAGATCTGCATCAACAACAGTACTTGCAGGATCAGATATTATTCAGGCCCAGGCTCTCTGAATCAGAATTGGGGCTGTAAGAATATGTCCAGTGTGCACACTCAGGTTGAGACAGGAGAGGTGCAGCTGTGTGTATGGAGGGAGCAGCAATTACTGGTTGAATCTGACAGGGCATGGAAACAGACAGTATAAAAGGCATGCTGGGAAAAAGACAACTCACGTTTTGGGTGGAGGGGGGATAGAGTGGCGAGAAGCATGGGTGTGTGTAAATATGTCAGTCTAAATGTGTTATGGCCTCCAGTTCCAATGTGGATGCTTGAGACATCAGAATTGGATTTGCAGTTACTAAAAATGAAGGAAAGAAATAATAGTGTTGATTTAGTAAGTGAGTTTTGTCAGTATGTGGAGAGTAGATATGCATGTCTACATTAATGGATCGAAGGATCCAGTCACAAATGCAACAGGAACAGCTGCACTAGTCCCATACTACAAATTTGAAATGGTTAAGAGAACGTCAGACTTTCTTAATGTGGACAGAGTGGAGCTGTATGCCATTCTAATGGCTTTAGAGCAAAGCAGAGAGCTGATGTGCAGTCACCCTGTTTGTATTCCATATTGACTGGACGAAAGGCATGGAAACAACATAGACAGGTCACAAGTGTATCACAGGCTGATGATCAAACCCAGGACCTTCTTACTGTGTGGAGCAGTGAGCTGCAACTGAGCCACCTGCAATAAGCTTTGAGAACCTGCAAAAGATGTAAGTATCCAGTGTTTCCACTGGTATCAAGGAATCAAAATGACCAGTACATGCTCGAGTGACACACTCCACAATCCATGTCTGTGTGTGGAGGGAGAACTGAAGGGCATGCATGTTTAGTTTTACAAAAGTCTGCTAAGAGTCTAATAAGGGAACACCTGTTTAAGGACAGCCTTGCATGCAGCTTATTGCTACTGATTCATGCAGCGGCTCCATATAGAGTCCTGTAAGCTGCAGAGCCCAGCCCTGTTCTTTCAGGTGGTGTGAATAAAGAGCACAGAGCCTCCACCCCACTGACACCAGGCCAGGATAAACTGCTGTTAGTTCCACATCCAACCCAGTGCATTGTATGATGTTGTTTGACTGTACAGTCTGATCTAAGACAGGCTGTTTGTGAACATTGCTCTGTTTCTCTGTTTCTTCACACTTATCATAGAAGGTTGCGAGATCATTTGGACATTAACACACAGGCTGTCAATCACTGCACTGTTAAACATGCTGTAATTTACTGTATACTTTTTACACTGTTACACTGTTTTTACACCGGTAATTATGACTGTAGCGAGTGAAGGAAAACAGAGAGATGAACAACCGAAGGCAAAAACACACAGAACGACAGAGCACGTAGTGAATTGCACCACTCTGAACCATCTGCAATCTGGGACCTCTGATTTAGTAACGATTGCAGCTCATCACTGTCACCGATTGCCTAACACACTGGTGTTACATTTGACAGAAATAAGGTCACAATCTAGCTCAGGGTTAGCGCGTGTAAATCACATACAGTGCTTACTTACAAATTTTCCCTCAATATTTATTTGAAAAATCTTATTCTAAATACAGATAAATGATGCTGTCTGTACATGAACATACCCCCTACCTGTCCAATACTAGTTCCTTTTTATCTGTTGACATATTTTTATGACAATTATATTACTGTCCGTTGTTTGTTGATAACTGACTGTCAGTTGGGAGAGGTAACGTAATGCTGTTCAGAGTACGAATAAGGAGGAAATGGCACACAGGAAGAAGTCAGGTCACAAGCAGTCAAGGCATCCCTCTGCCACAGGGGAAGTCATGTTGCTCTTGTTACCGCTATAAATATTGATTGTTGCTACGTTACCACAAAAAAATAGGAAACAAGCTAACAACTAAGCTAAGCTGCAGATCACTCAAACTCTCAGCAAGAAAACGAATGCACATTATAAAAAACCTCTCTCTAAAAATCACATCCTCAATAAGTTTAGTACTCTCTTGTGTTACACAAACTTTAAATGCTTCAGAGGAAATCACAAGAAGTTGGCTGAGAGGATTTGGTGACTCATTTGCCCTTTTTATTCATGTGAGAGCAGTACACAAACAAAGAGCTGGACCAAAACCATGGAAGCATGAGACCTGCAGGAATGTTCTACCTTCTGATCTCAAGGTAATGGTCAGTATTCAATAAGTTACATTCTACTGCGAGGAGTCAGGACAAATGTGTTTCACTGAGTAAATAAGCATCCATTTGCACTTGCGTTGTTGTCAGGGAGGGGACATATTTTGAAACCATGCTTTCAAACCATAAACAAAGTATTCTCCCCTCAAGGCTCAGTCTGACATCATCACCATTGCACAAGTGTACCACCAGCCCTACCTTCACTGTTTAACAGATGCCACTTAACAAAGATAGGTTTGGCAGCACATACAGTGGATCACCCAGATGCTTTTTCTACAGGCAAACGAACAGGCTGCTCATTTCATTCACAGTCCATTAAAGGAAACAATGCACTGTATAAACGACATTAAGGGGACTATATACTCAGCATGTTTACAAGATGACTCCTGCTGTCAGAATCAAATGATCAAAAAAATGCTCAATAACACATAAACATGTCAAAAAGTGTGACGTAAAAAGATCTCATCCATGGAGGGTACTGTCAAAAAGGTGATATCACCTTGCTGGCATTAAAAAAGAAGGCTTAATACTGAAGCAGAGGTTCGTCATGTCACCAGACTGAACTCTCTGTGCTCACCTGAGGCCCACGCAAACGCTTTGTGAGTCTGCTGTGACTTCAAAATGCAGCATTCCTACATTCCTCATGCCTCCTGTACAGCTGACTGCTTTCTGCTTACAGATAGAAGACGCTCACTGTAAACAAGTACACACACGGTACAAACTGCGTTTAAAAAGCACAGGCCTCACACATTATGCCACGCTGATTGCCACTTTCATTAATAGCACAGGTGACTCCAGGCAGCATTAAAAAACGAATCCTGGTGGTGTTAGTGTACAAAAGAGAGTTAAAGTTCCTGCAGGTTAGCCTCTGACCTCTAACATATTTTTGCATAGTTTGTTTTTCTGGAAAAGCAGAAACATGACACTGAGTTTTCTGCCGAGATTCCGAGATGTTATTTCATTACATTTCAGGGGCTACTTTTTGTTAGCAAGCACATCAGTAGATATTGACTAACCCTTGAATTTGGACAGAAAACCACTGAGCAATGTTGGCTATTCCCAAAAACCAAAGAAACCTCTTTGGGGAACTAAAGCGAGACCCAAGCAGTTTGTGACTTTGGCTCTGTATACGAGTTTTACACTGGATTTTTATCACACGACGGGCCATAGACGGGGAGGACAAGGTAACAGGAACACCTTAAAATCGAATATGTCCTTTATACAAATACTACCTTTATGAGGCAATTACATGTTTGTTGAGACTGTGACAATTAATTCAACAGTGCAGAAATTGTTGTAGATTGTAAAATGACTGTGTTACAGTGTTCCTGTTATTCTGTCCAGTGCTGTACGCAGACAAAATCAGAGTATGCAGACCGTAGACATTTCATACAGCTTTACCTGATTGAAATTTTGTTGGGGTAAGGGGAGTGGACGATAGTTGCCATATATCTGTTTCATAAGGGAAATAGTGAGGCCACTAAATAGAGGGTCACAACTGACAGACATACAGAGACAGAGAGAATCAGTTCAGTTGCAGACTGACACACAACAGTGCATATAAACACGATAACTTGCCCAGCATCTCTATCAATAGGCTGCCATTACAAAGTTTTAAGCTATGACGCCAGTAGACACAACAAAGCAAACAGTTTGTGCAAATACCAGCTGCAAACTGGGATTCTTTTGTCAAAGCAGTGGTGATCTACACTGTCCATCACACACAGGTGTGAAAATCTGTGTGATCCAGAAAGAATCCTACAATCCAACAACCCCACTCTGTTGGAGGTCACTCAAGTTGATACTCAACCATAGTGCCTGTGGTTACACACAACTCTCAAACACACACACAAAGACTGTACATAGACAGAACCAAAAAACTGTAGCTGCTGAGGCAATTTGGAGGGCTATACTGAGTGACGGTACACTGATATCAACATTGTGGTCATTCTGAGAAAGCTGGGCTCACTGCCGGCTGAACCCCATGTGACTGTAGCCAAGATTAGACACAGGACTTTAGAGCTGAAGTGTTTCTACCAAATGACAGTGCAGTTAGCTACTATGGATTATGGCACTGTGGTGCAATTTGAAACCATTTCAAAGTGACTCTTTCACTTCGACACATCGTCCTCAGACAGAAACTGTCGATGAACTCGAGGTTTGCCGCTTGAATCCTCAAACCATCCGTTAAAACCATCCGCTAAAAGTCAGATCGTCCAGGCCCAAAACAACAACAAGAGCCAGAAGCAAGAAGCACACAACTCACAATGTACTTGTCTGTCAAAATCGAAGAAACAATGCAGCATATTTAAGCTTTAACCAACAAGCGCAGTAGCTTGGCCCTGCTATGAAAACTGATGACTAATACTGGGCACCACCCGAGAACCGCAAACACGCACATGTGAATATAGCTGAAAACGGCTCCTGAGCTAGCTGCTGCCACTGCTTTAAAATAGCACTGGCAACTTGTGTGAATGGTCAGTAGTGATAATGTGGACCATCTCGGCTCAGTGGTGGAAATGACAGGAAGCTGCAATCAGTGTTTTAAGGTAAGAAGCTAAGTGCTGCTGTTTGATTGCAGTTTCAGAGCAGAGCTGCCCGAGGATGAATAACATGGCTGTGGGGAAGATTTCATGAGCAAACAGACAGCTGGGCAAACTCAACAGTGATGTCATTAGTCAAACCTGCTGTAACAGTGTACGTGCGCTGATATTGCGATACACTTCAAAGTCAATCAGATAAAAGAGCAGAAGCGCTGATCTTGTATTATTACAGAAGTCTGGATGGTTTTAGAGCATCTAGTTTGTTGCTGTAGAATGCTGACACATGAACAATAAGCCACCTGATCCTAACCACTGCTCTGCCACAGCTGTCATACTGACAGTTCGACAGGCATCGAACAGGAAGTCCATCTAGACACAGGCATTTACAAAAGAGTGAGCGTAACATACAGATACATACCATAGGCTTGACTGAGAGTGTCTATCCCCTGTAAATGCTGCTGTGTATACTACCAAGATGCTCTCTTGAGGCCGCTTCACCTTAGATTCCCGCTGTGGAAACACTTAAATCCACACTGTGTGTCAAGCACATGCACACGCACACATGTAAACACACATACAGACACACACACACACCCAGTGAAAAACTTGCTGCACCGCCCCTCTTGGAAGAAGCACAACAAGCCCGTGCTGCTCAGGCTCCACCTCCTCAGCTACAAGGCAGCAGAGCAGGCTCAGTCAGATTGGACAGTGGGACACACACACACAGACCCGCCCACTGCTCACTGCTCGCCAGGAAAGAAAAACAGAAGTAATCTTGGGGAAAACTTTGGGCTGGGTCAGTGCAGACTTTGTAAGGAGGGATGTTGCAGTTTGATAACACACATGATGGCCCACAGCGAGGTGTTTGCAGGAAGAGTTTTTATGGGGGGCAGAGTTGAAGCAAGAAGCGGTTATGAGGGGCAGAAGTGGATTTGGTGCAGCACTGCTGCTTGGTAGAGTCGGGTGTGTCTGGAAGACTCACTGCTTAGGAATCTAGACTGCAGAGCCACTCAAATAGCTGAGTGTGTGTGTCTGTGTGTGGTTGGAGAGAAAAGAAGAAAGGGAGGGGGAATAACATCGCATGTAGTCCAAACCACACCCAAAGACACAGCCTGAGCAGAGGGAAAGAAATTAAAGAAAGAAAATTAAATTAAAGAAAGACAAAGTTGGAAGGAAGAGACAATAAAACAAGTTGGTCATCAAAACAAGTTCAGACATGTTTTATCTGGCCTTCGTGGGTCTTCAAAGCAGCCCCTGGACAAAGGAACAGACAGGAAGCACAACTTCTGGACATCAGTCAGAGGTTATGTAAGAATTTTTTAAAAAGTAACATAGCAGAGTAACCTTTCCCTTCTTTGCACACACACACTGTGCACAGTATTGATTAGTTAATAGTCCAGTACTTCCTAAAGTTAATCTATAGACTTTCGATTAAATGCAGATAAAGTTGTCTACACCACAAAACAGCACCACCTTGTGTCTAAAAATACTCATAGCACTTCGGTGTGAATGAATGGAAGATTGTGTGAGTCATCTGAAACGGCTGTGTAGGCTCATTGTGTGTCTCTCAGCTTGTGTATCAGTCTGTTGCTCTATGCTGCATGAACACAAGACAAGCATATATGTACTGTATGTGTGTCAGGTCTGTTTTGTCTGCACTGTAATATTTGTTATTTTTGTACATCATACAAGCTATATTGCAAATGATGAAACAACAAAAAGAACAAAAGGTTTCATTGCTGTTTTCTGTTATTTGCTCTGTATTTAGTAGAGAGCTCTCCCTTTTATAAGACATCATAAACTCTAGTTACAAGATTTTTTTTTTCTTGGAAACACTTCTGTCCTGAACATGAATAGACCTGCTCAAACATCAACCAATGCAAACTGATGATTACAAAACAGGATTTTCACCTTGACTATACACAGAGCTCAGAGATGAATGTGGTCGATGTATCACTGGTATTCTTCGAGAGCAACAATCTGTCTTTAAAAGGACTGTTGTTATCTTTAAAAGGACAAGTAGGCAGATAGCAGAGATCTCTATGATTTTTTTGCAGAGTCTCTACCAATCTAATCTATGGCAAAAAAAAATAAAATTGTGTCTGTTTAGGGACCTTTTGAAATAAGTCTCCAAACAGATTTGCCCCTGAGTGACTCCAAATGCACAACAGAGCCACAAGAGGCGTTTGTGTCTTTGACTCTATGCATGTGTGTGTGTGTGAGATAGAGAGAGAGACAGAGCTGGCATGTTTCTGTAGGAAATCATGCATGCTTACACTGGATCCAAATGCCGTATTTGGTAACCCCTGGTAACACTTATCTTTGCTGACAACTAATGAGCTAAAGCAGACCCACCCATCCACAGGGAGCAACCAATCCGAATCCTGAAGCTGTAAACGGGGGATGGGGGTCTAGGGAGTTAACGGGGCAACTCTAAGTGGGAGACTTTATAGCATCATGTTTCTTAAACCAAGACTGTGGGAAAACACATCACTAATGCTGTATAACTTTTGATGGCAAGTGATCACAGTGAAAACCATTTTACAGTATAAACATACTGGTAGAACTGGGAAATGAAGGGATAAAAGTGTTTTGCTAAACACTTCTGAAACTTATAGAGAAGTGCGTGAATCAGGTCTCGTCTCATTAACATGAACAATATATAGTAAAATGTGTTTCTAAACCTGTAAATGAAAAAGTTGTTGTTAGTGTGTAGGCTAAGCTGACTGTGCAGAAACTGACAGGAATCATGTCGAGGAGAGGAGGAGCTGTGATAACTTGACAAACCAGACTAATACTCCTTCAAGAAAGGCAGTGACACCCTGATTAAAGTTGGTAGTCGATCTGACGGATGAGTTTGTAACAATAAATCAACTTACTGTGTGTGTGCTGTGAAAGGGGTCACTGGCAGAGATGAACCCACAGAGCTTATTAACCTGTTTCCAGTGGCAGCAGGCTAAATGTTTCAGCAAGCAGAAAAGGGAGTGCAAAAAAACTATAAATCCAGCACATCAAAAACTAGTATGGTTCAGTCTCTCCGCTCACATCAACCATAGTTCACGCAGCAGCTATTTTTTACTTGATAGGCTGTGATAACCTACTGCACGCTACCTTCCTATCACCAATCAACAGGCAGAGACAAGTAAAATTAGCACCTAGTGATAAACTCAAACTACTTTTCCAGGCGTTAAGAGACCATCAACAGAATTAAACGGACTCACATTCATCTGGTGCCCAAAAGCATTCTCTTATTGAGGAGCTCATGCGGCTATAAAAAAGAGAGAGAGCTAAAAAGATACCTTGTGAATGATATCTGCAAGGGAATAACCAATGATATCAGTCTCTGAATGGATCAGTTTTATGTTCAGTAATCCTGTGTGAAAGAACAACGTTCATGCCAGTGGCCCTTGAAGCTGTATTGCTTATAACACCCCAGCATGGTTAGTGGTTGTAAAAATGGGAGGAAACTTTGCTATTCTTAGGTCCTTTCTGCCAGGAAATACCTTACAACACTGATTAAGTTTAAGGCTCAGCTCTGCACTATCCTCAGCTGGAGTTTATCAGCCTTGGATGTATTTAGGCTCACCCGTGCGCTGGGTTATAACATTTTCACATATATCTACATAGGTAGTTATCTACTATACTCTACATGATCTGTGTGCTGGGTTAGCTTGACATGCAGGCACAGTATTCCTTAAAATAAAATTTATATATTTAATCTTTTCTTTTACTCTGTGGGAGACAGAGTGCTGTATTCATCTACAATACATCTTCTCTGTTTGCAACAAATTAAATTAAACCTTCTCACAACTTTTTCACAAACATGCTTTTTTTTTCTTTTATTGGTCCATGTCTCCACTGTCAACTTATGATTTCATTCATTCAGATCATAGCCTGTGTTTTTTACATCACTGTCGAACATTTTTTAAACCAAGGACAGTATTATTAGTTATTGTTGAATGGGTTCATTTGACCATTGGTTTTGCTTGGACCATGGAGTTGCTTGAGCTACAGATTCTGTTACATTGTATCAACCTTTATTTGCTTTTTTAAAAGGTACGTTGTCATTTTAATGGTAATGCATTTCAAGGTGTGAGATTATCTGAACTATTGCTGACTTATGATATGTTTACGTGCTGATGAGATGCTCGGAAATCTGAGACATGGGAGTTGACTGGTGAACAGGACTGTCTGCATTTACAACCTAAAATCAAAATCAAAATCAAACATAGAGAACATACACGACCATGATAACAAGGATACTATGAATCTGACAGCTCTATTCGTTTAACTGTATAATGATTAAATCACTGTTTAGCAGCATTGATTTTTTTAAAATCATTATAACACATGAATGTGGAATGGCTTCAGGCCTCAGTATAACACCAAAGGTATGAAAAATCAAAAAGTTCTAATCAGTTTTATATGTAAGTGTATGTAGGTACAAATACAGACAGAGACCACTGTGAAACTCTCCTTCTCTGGTTTCCCTGTGTGCATCTGTGTCCCCCACACAGAAAACTATAGATGTCCTTCGCTCTGCTGCATGTCCACTCACCTTCTCTAAATTTAGCACTGCACTTTCCCCCTGGTTTGTTGACCCACACGAGAAACACGCACGAGAAACTATTGAACTTCGCCTGCTTACCAACAATATCGTCTGTCAGTACACCACAGAGTAAATAATCCTCATGCTGTTTTGAACTGCTGCATGACGGAATACATTTTTGGAGTACAAGAACTGTAATAACGGGAGGATTTAGTTGGGACTTGTCAGCTTTTGAAAACTGGCACATAAAAATCACAAGCTTGCAAACATGTCATCACCAACTTTAGCTTTCTGCTTTCATGTGTGTACGTGAAGTAATACCAAGAATCTAAATCATTATATCACATTGCAACTTCCAGTAAGCGTCAGGCTGCTGGATCTTCATTACCTATCCTTATTTGTCAGGACAAACATCATGTGGCTACGATCAGCTACTATCAGGTTTTTCTCAAGCATGGCAGATGTAAACAGGCAGCAGAACAAATGTACAAAACGAGTTTGGTGCTGAACAACAACAAGCCTCACTGAAGCACGTTCTCAGGTGAGCCCAGAGGCCTGGAAGCTCTGGAAGAGTTTGATATAACTGACATGACAGAAGCCTGAGAGCAACGTTTGATTCAGCAGCCGAGCTAAAGCCAAACTGACAGCACAAGCCCCGATGAGTGCTGGGAAATAACACACAGCCTGGCTGTGGGACAAACACTAATGTTTAAAAACACACCGAACAGGAAATAGGAGGATAGCATTTAGCTGTGCAGGATATGTGTCAACAAAAATGTCTGAGTATCTACGGTCACATGTACACAACTCGCTCTCTCTCTCTTTCTGGCACAGTCAAACACAACCTGAGGGTTTATTGCTGTGTTACATGTGATGAAGCATGTCATCAATACAGCTGATTCTCTCATGCCTTTGGTCTTTCTGAAACGTTTCATTTTTCATTTTAATTTGGTTTTTCAGATTCACAAACTTTTTTTTACCTAAGTGGCTCCAAAAATGCAGTGAGAGGTAGATGTTTATGACTTGTGAACAATTTTGATGCACTTTAGCAACAATGAAATGTCGCTTACATATTAATGCAAAGATGATAATGAACCAATAATATAAGTAATGAATAG
Organism: Toxotes lorentzi; assembly: GCA_037833715.1. Classification (NCBI taxonomy): domain Eukaryota; kingdom Metazoa; phylum Chordata; class Actinopteri; family Toxotidae; genus Toxotes; species Toxotes lorentzi. The sequence goes on from JBBMJY010000018.1 coordinate 8,538,146, forward strand.
TATACATATCCTGCAGCCCTAAATTGCTGACAATACTATGCTATGTAAACTACGTAGCAAGTGAACAGTGGCTTCTTTACACATGCAGAAGTCAAGGATGATCATTCATTTAGAATCATATTTCTAAATACCTGATGTCTGTAAGTCTAATATTCACTCTTTTTGCTCTGTTTTTGGTCTCCTGAGGGAAATATCTGACTCATTAGCTGCTAAATGCTCCACTGTGTTCACCAGCTAGTCCCTAACTGTGTCTGTCTGCTGTTTGGTGCAGAGCAGGTAGGTTAAGGTGGGTTTTTTAAAGTTTCTTTGCTGAAAACAGTTTTATGAGGACAGTGACAAGGAGACAAAACAGTAAAGCTAAACTCACTATATAAAAGCACCACAAAGCTGCTGGGAGCTGCAGATTCAGGTGATAATTCTCTGTAGGTTCATCACATCGTCAATTTGTTTTAACATTGTAATTTCATTGATTGTTATTAGAAAAATGTTGATTATAGCTGCTTTGCACAGAGTAACATAAATTCTACACTGGTATTGCTGCTTTTACGTTAAAAATGTGCTGCTGTTTATTTACAATACTGCTTAGTTCAGAGATATTGATATATGATAAAAAAAAATCAATCATAAACTCACTGCAGTGTTAAAATTACTGTCTGTGTGTTCATTACTGCATAAAAACACAAGTGTCTGATGTCAGTGCCATCCACTCAACTCATAATGGATGTGTGTGAAAGCAAGGAAGTGTACTGGACATGTGTGAGTGTTCAACCATTGTCTTTTTGTCATTTTTTGACTTTGTTCTGACGGATGCGCATGTGCAGTCAAGATATGTTTTCCCAGTGGCCATTTCCTGTCATTCAGATGATCGTGGTGCCAGATGACAGAAAGCTGTGGAGGAGGCATAATGCTACAGCCCAGAGCTGAGAAAATTCAGCCCAAAACACAAAAAAAACCCAGAAAACTCCCAACAAAAATCTGAGGGCCTATCTATTTAAGGCCTATCTATTTAACCTTTCACACATAAAGTGACTCAGAGCAAACTAACACAGCCCTGATAACAAAGTAGTGACATCAGGACAGCCGGCATAGACCTGTCACATATCAACACGCAGTCGCTTTCTCTGCCAGACATGTGAAAACGTAACAAAAGATAATGACGCAGAGGCCATAGGATATGACCTGTAGTACGTGCAATTTTAAGTTATGCAAAGAAAGAAAAGAACACTTAACACTTATTCCAGCTACACACCCTTTGAGGTTGCTCCATCTGCTGCTGCAGATTATCACAGGAGAATGCTATTTGGGCGAGACACAAAAATCAAAACCTTCTCCCGTGAGGGCTCCCAAACAAAACTTCATCTTTTTTTTTTCTTATGAAAATAAAATGAGCATATTCTCAGCACACTCTGTACATACACACACCTATCAGCTTCAAAACAACATCAGCATCTGGTTTGGTGCTTGTAGCAACTACTAACAAACACTGCAGGCATTGCCCCAGCCTAGGTTTAATATCACACTACTACACAGCACAGATTGAACTCACAAAGGCTGACCAGGACACTCTCACATTCCAGCAGAGAGAGAGAGCGAGAGAGAGAGGTCTGACTTGGATTGGAGCCGAGATAGTTCTCCTCCTTATGTGTGTTTCCCCTATAAGTCCTTTGTAAAAAACACAGTACAAACCAGACTAACACAACCAACAACAACAGCAAACATACTTTTACTTTTGCGGGATGACTTACATTAACAAAACAAAACACACGTGGATACTTTTGGATTAGTTGCTCACCGCATACCATGGCACAACCACTCACACTCACACCACACACAGACATACACACATCTGCACACACCTGCTCCTCCACAGCCACATCCTGCAGGGCCGGGGTGTCCCGTGGGCCTCGGATCCAGCTCAGTATTTGGCCCATGTTGGCTTAAAGTGCCTCAGAGAGAGTGTATGTGTGTGCGTGTCTGTCAGCCTCTGCCTTGTCTGTCGGCTTGCAGCATGTTTCCAACATGCAGGGAAGGGAACGGGGCAGAGAGAGAGAGAGAGCGAGAAAGAGAGGGAGGGCAGAGGGACTGAAGGGGGGCGTGGTCGGGGAGCAGAGGGGGCAAGGGGAAGGCTCAGACGTGGAAGTCACAAGAGGCCGGGCTGTAACTCTCTGGGCTATAAAGAGAAGTGTGCTGACCATGGATTGACATCCACCCGGTGAGGGGCCACATCTGATCTGCTTCTAAGGGAAACAGATACTGCTTTAAAACACACACAGGGCCACACATGCATAAAAGCTATTTTTTTAAACAGTGTACCTAAAACACCTTGAGTTTTATCTGAGACACTATCCCAGCTGCTTATCAGCAAGCACACACCCAGATTTATGATGAATTGCTGGCCTTGAACACACACAGGCTAAAGAGACATACACACAGTTACATACACAATTCTTTTGTGCACGCAGCAATAAAACACAGCTTGTGCAACTATCCCAGCTGCCTAATTGCCTATGAGGATAAAGGGAGGGGCCAGACATTAGTTTTTCTCTTTCATCTGCATCAACTACCTGCCAAGAGAAATCAAACTGAACTGAAAACTTTCAGTCCTGATCCTCTACAGTAATTTAACCTCTTAAGGGTAACAGCAGAGAGTGATATTGATTAGACCCTTGTTATTTCAACATATGGTCACCTGTTCAAAAGGTTAACTATCAATCAATAGCCACTGGCTGAGACAAAGAAAAACTGTTGGTGGCCAGAGGAGCGGATTTCATCATGATTTTGTGCAGCTAAACAGACTGGACGACGGCAAAAGGTGTATTTGAAAATTAGGGATGTAGGGAGTGTTTCTACAGAGTACATGACTAATAGATTTGCTAAAGTTTAAGGCATGGGTGTTGGCTCTGTGAACCCTCAGCCACAGTATCTTTTTTGGGACAGTTGTTATAAATCAAACTTCATTTGAACAACTTATTCAGCAAACTGTAAAAGCAGAAAGGCTGAGCTAGATTCTATAGGAGTCGATTCTTCCAGTATTACTGAAGCCATCATATTGTTCCCATTGTTTTCATGCCATTTAAAGGCAAGTGCAAAGTGCAATTACAGTCATATCACTGACGCTTTACTTCACCTATGACTTGGGAGTATTGTGCGTCCTTCTGGAGCAGGTTTTGGGTGGAGTGAACAATACCACCTTTGAGTGAATCAGTCTGACAGCCAAGCCTTTCACTTAAGCGTGTTTTAGTAGCACACCTCAGCAAAACATGAAAATAATGCTTAAACCCGCCTGACATGAAACTCCTGTTTCAACCTGTGTGCTGCATGCACACAGGTTGAATGGTCACTAAAACTACATGTCCAGGAGGGTTAGACGTGAGCTGTTGCTTTCAGTTTAATTCACAGGCTTTACGACCTGTAACATGACAGAAGGTACAATATGATGCTGAAACTGAAAGGCAAGAAACCACATCTCTGTTCCATTTTTTGACAGAATTAAGCCATAAAGACACTTCCTACGGACGATAATAATCCCTTTCTGAGTCATAACCCCGACATATCTGAACACATAGAGATGATAGACACATTTCAAAATTCAGTGTGACTTACACTTTCCAAGGATATTTTTATCTCCAGCATTTACTTCTGCATAAATGTTCAGAAATCAGAGAAAAAAGTACACTCCTTATAATTCCATAACTTGCCTGAGAATCATCAGATTTTTAAGTTTCTTTCAGTATTAAAGTAATTCAGTGATAGTTGTCAGTATAATCATGGGTACATTATACACAGGAACTACTGCTGAGCACTACTGCCATATTGTTAACAAATATGGAAAAAAACTGGGTTCAAGACGTAGCCCGGTCAGCACAGCTCAGTGAGGCCAGTGCAAAATTACACTTCCTGTTTGCAACCCCACAGCATTATGGGAACTGCAGCTCCAAAACTTTAAACAGGATTATCCTTCAAATAAAACTGAGACAAAAAAAAAATCGTCATGTTGTATATTTAGTACAACATGAAAAAATATACATATTCTGAGTATATACATTTACATAACTAAGCTCAGAATATCTCATCAGCATGATATTCTCCTCCGCCTATTTATATATAGATATCTGCCCTGCGCTGAGAACCTGGACATACAGGCAAAAGACTCAAACAGTTTTAAACTGGGGAAGTGGAGACAGGTTTGGGGTCTGTTTGTCTGAGGGGAGGCTCACAGTCTCAGACTTTGAAAACCTCTGCTGTTCCATCAGATTAGCCACAGTGTTTACTCAGCAGTGGAATGAAGTCATATAAGTCTACATTGTTATCTTTTTGCTCCACATCTGTCAGCTTTAAAAATATAAGCAAAGCATGTACAGCACAGACATATACAAGCTTATACAGTATATGTACATATATTACATGCACATCATGCTTATACATGTGTGTACACATGTAGAGTCAGTGTGTACACATGTACACACTGACTCTTCCACAAAACCCACAGCATGGTACATTTCCTGTCAGACAGACACACCTTTGGCAATGTGAAGTGCCAACTGACCCAGCCTGTAAAACTAGCTGGTGCACCATGGGAAACAATACACGCTGCCTTGTACTATAACCTCCCAAGGACCTACATGAAGTTGTGTGGCATGTGGTGGTGTTGTAATNNNNTATATATATTTTTTTTTTTTGCACAAGGACTACTGACAGAACAACTGATAGTGATAAGCACAGTATATCTAATAGTATTAATGAATGAGGAAATTCATCATGTATCATGAGTATGTCCGTGTAACTGGATTCCTCTGCTAAAGCTGGTGCTCATCTTTATATTTAGACCCATGCCATACTACAGTCACCACTATCTCCATTACGGTCTACAACCACGCTCATATCCAAACTCCAGCCCATCACCACCTCACACGCTGCTTCACCTGTTCCTAGAGAGAAAAGTAGCACTTCTACACAGGCTAACCGGGAAATGTAGGAGCGATTAACAACTACACAGAAGTTTGCAGGTAAATAACCATAAACTTTTAAATCACTGTAAAAAAAAAAAAAAAAAAAAAAAACATCCCACCCCAA
>JBBMJY010000018.1:8552785-8576542 GCA_037833715.1 Toxotes lorentzi
ACACACACACACACACACACACACACACACACACACACACACACACAAACACACACACACACACACACACACACACAAACACACACACACCCTCCTCCCGTTCAGACCTTCTCCTTCAGGGACTCGAACTCACATCTTACCAAAGGTAAACGCCAAACTGACGTCAGAGCACCCGTAGTTTGACGTGTGAACTCAAACCCACACCCCCCACCCCCTCCCCCAATCACCCCAAACGCACACAGCGCACAAACCAGCCCTCCCAATCACCAGTATCTCCACTCCTTGACGGACAAATACCGCGGTGTTTCACGTTCCGTCCGTCTCAGCCAGCTGTTTCTTGAGGAATAAATAGAAGACAAGGACATTGCTTTATTATCACTACACTACATTTATACATCTTGGAGTTTTGGCTGCTTTTATTGGGAGGATTTAAGCTGTTTGTATACATATATATTTATATATTTACACACGCACACGTTTTTTTTTTTCTCATCTGGTTGAATTTCCTCTGAGATGGAAGTGAGATGTCGTCCAGCGGTGATGTGTTGTGTTTTTGCCATCCTCTGCTCCGTGCTTCCCCGGTCGCTGCAGTCGTCTTACGTGGACAGACAGTACCTGAACGAGTGGGCAGTGGAGATCCCAGGCGGACTGGCCGCTGCCGAGGCGATCGCCAGAGAGCTGGACTACGAACTGGTCCGACAGGTAGGCACCAACGCCCCGGAGCGAAACACTAGTTCAGGCACAAGAATTCAAATCACTCTAAAAATGAGGAGTGCGCCGGCTGCTTTTAGTGAATGTTATTTATTTGGCGTGACATTAAAGCTCTAATGCAATCCCATTTCAATACCAAACGTCTAGTTTAGCCACCAGCCACCAAACAGAAACCATAAAAGCCTGATGAATCATGGGATGTTAATTAAGCCTGCAGCCTACAGTATAAGATGTGGACTGTGTTGTAACAGCTATATCAGTTATTCTGCTTTGCATGATAAGGCCATTAGACTGGAAACTCATTGCTTTTATGATAGCCCAAAAGCACACATTGCATTTTCAGGACCTTGCTAAATTAAAGGAGGAGGATTTCAATTAATTTATGACTCACTGTTTACACATTTCTGATAACCCATAACCTGGGACTCAGGCTTTCATTTCCCAGCTCAGTATATCCCCAGTATGTCAGACTGACTAATGACGTCTTCTACAATACAGAAACATTCAGTCCAGTCTGACTTATTAAGCCAGTTCATCAATACCTATGAAACCTGTAGCTCTGAACAGTGCCAGTCAACAATTAACTGAGCTTTCAGGTGTCATGGATACTGAGACACACTATATGCAGTCTGTTTTTTCTTCTTCTACTTCTTTATATTACATTATATTCATTCAGAGGACACGTTTGTCCAGAGAAGTTTAAAACACGTGTTCAACCTCCACAGAAATGAGTGCCATATGTCAACTGTGGAATGGACAAACATTTTATGACTTTACTCAAAGCATTAAACATCAGTCATTGACATTAATGAGGATATTACATTCCTTGGTATCCCTAAAGATCCATGCAGTGCAGCCACAGGAAAGCAGACACACCTGTGGGTGATAAAATGACCTGGTATAACAGACTAAATGAAGGGCAGACATTGAGATGTAGCACCAGAGTCGTGTTTTAAATCATTTACTATCTGGATGAGGAAACAGTTTTCATCTTGTTTTCCCCCAAAACTGAATTCCTGAGGCTTTTGTTGAGAGGTAATTATGTTTCTAGACCTGCACGACAGGCTTCAGCGACCAGATGGCAGGTATTATGTCATTTCCTATAAAATATTCATCTTGTCTCATGTCATGTCTTGCTCTCTGCAGATTGGGGCCCTGAAAGACCATTTCTTGTTCAAACACCGCAGTCATCCTAGCAGAATGAAACGGAGCGCCAGCCACATCACCAGGCAGCTGTCTGAGGATGATCGGGTGAGTGGTCTCTTTTAGCTGCTATCTTGTCACCGTCAGCTCAAGATCACCGTGTCCCTGTTTTAAAAGACTGAATAGACCAAATGTCTCGACCTGTCTGCGTATAGGTGCTTTGGGCAGAACAGCAGTACAAGAAACGTCGCAGCAAGCGAGCGTCCCTCGGGAGTTGCAGGGATTGCCCCGTGGATAAGCTGTTTGATGATCCCATGTGGAATCAGCAGTGGTACCTGGTGAGTCTCCAGTCGGGCTTGGACATCACACGGAAACACACACAAGAGTGAACTAAGCTTGTCTCTAGTTGAGAAAATGCAAATGAGAAATTCAGCAAGTGAGTTAACAATTCATCTAGTTGATGCTGAAAATATCGGAACACTTTGTGCTTCCCAGTGCTCCATAAACCACAGATCTAGGTTGACATCCATCCTGCTGGTCATGTGTTGTGTACTTTGCGTCTGGTTGGGATGTCTGTTCACATGCAGATGGTCTGATCGTCCCCCAGAGACATACTGAAGCCTTGCGGGTGCTGGACAGCTCCACACTGTGGACTGCTCTCTGTGCTCACAGGGCCCTCGTGCTTATGGCAGAAGGTTATTGAGTGTATGTGTGCAGTATGTATGTGTTGGCAAGTTTGTGTACATGCACGTTTGTACGTGGGCATGAATGTGGCTTGCGTGAATGCAAAAGATACAAACAGTGAACAGTCAGTGCTTTCCCATAAACAGTGTTAAAAAAAATACAGAGGGGAAAAAACATGAAAATAATGAAATAATAGCATGTTATCAAGCAGTTCTAACCAAAAGAGCCATTTGCTTAATTGGTAACACAGTCCATGTGGAGATGAGAGGGGTGGAGAGACTATAATCCAGCAGGATGGAGTAGAGTAGAGCCCCATGCATTAAGTCCCAATTTACCCTGAATGGGATGTTTTAGCCCATTAAGGCCAAGTAGCAGCAGAGAACACTAGATTGTCACAGCTGTGCATCCCCTTCCCGATCCATTACAGACACGCTGACTTTATCCTGGCTGCAGGCTGACCCCGACATCACTGCTTATTTGGATCCATAAGCTTAGAACGAATTGTCCCAGTGACCACAACACATACAAGGATGGAACAGTGGTTGAATGGGACCTGGGAGGGGGAATCAACTAGATCAAACCACCAAGCACATTAAGCCACAAGTTATTTTGTTAGGGCTGCAGCTAACAATTATTTTATGATCAATTGATCATTTATTTTCCATATTAACTGATTCATCATTTTCTCTATAAAACATGAGAAAATAGTACAAAAAAATAACCATTACAGTTCAAAAAGTCCAAGGTGGCTCCTTCAGATTTCTTGTTTTGTCTGACCAACCGTCTCAAACCCAAAGATGTTTTATTTACAGTGACACAAAAAATATTTGAACTTAAAAAACTGATTTGATTTCATTTTCTGTTATTTACCAATTGTTTCAGATTTAAGCTCTGTAATCAAATGTAATTCTAAGTATAGTATGTTGCTGTAGTATAATATTCAATGATGCATTTCTACCTGCATATAACAGTGATCACTGTTAAATGATCACTGCATATAACAGTGATCATTTAATCTAACTTTGTTCATAAATTTTAAAACAGTCAAAATCTCAAGACTGTGAATTAAAAGACAATTAATAAGGTTTTTCTTTTAGGCCTGAGAAACATATTTCAGGAAACGGACATGATCTTTACTATCATATCATTACAAATCACCAGGATTAATGGGTTAATCAGGTCAGCCCGATCATTTATTAAACTGATCAAATGCAATGAAGCCGAGTCACTGAATCATCTTTAGCTCGGTCGCCATCATTTGTTTGTCCCTGCTTTGCCAGAAAACAAGGAAGTGTATGTTAGTGCGTGTTGCATCAGTGTTTGCGTTTGCTTTTCAGAGAGAGAGAGAGAGAGAGAGAGGAGAGCAGGGATACATATTACCTTTCCTCAGCTTCCACTTCTCCACACTTGCATTAACTGAGATTGACTCACACGCTTACGGGGAATAAGAAAACAAATTGAGACCAATCATTTTTGCCGATCAGGGATGATGACACTAATGGAATCGGCCTTAAAGTGCCGCTTAGTGTATTTCCACATGAGCCCATGTCTGTGTCACCGCAAGGGCCACGTTACACTTCGTCTGATGCATCGTGATTCATTCACCTCGTCCATTCAGCCAAAGGACAAAGCTATGCAAAGAGCGGAAAGAGAAAAGGTTTCAGGTGTCACCTCTTTACATTACCCACTATACTATAGTGTTTTTTTGTTTTGTTTTTAACCTCTAGTATTTGCAAATGAAGAAGCACATATTATAAAGACAGACCTGATGATTACTGGCATTAGTGAGGGCGGAGCTGTGTGACGAGGGTAGAGGTTGATGTACTGGCAGAGGGGGAGAGCTGGGCCTGGGAAGCGGATGAGTGTCTTTATCTTTCAAGAGTGGGTGACTGCCTGATAATTTAATCAGGGAGTGACTCATACTTGTAGCTTTAAATTCCTCTTGTCTGCATGGCTGTGTGTGTGAGAAAGACAGCAAGAGAGAAAGAGAGAGAGAGGGAGAGGGAGAGTGTGAATCCATGGCTGTCACTCTGTGTTACTTGTGCATGGAGGGATCTCTTTGTGCAATCTCTGGCGTGTGCGTGTCCACTCACTCGTTTTATAAGCTACTGTGTGTGTTTGCTGTGTACCATTAAAGTCTATGCATGGTTGGTCACTGACAGCCCCCTCAGCTGCTACCAGCATCAACAAGTGAGTCATTTGGTGTTACACCAAAACAAGCAAACTGTAGATATGAGCTGGTCGGGAGTAGAAAGCCTTGTGAGCAAATTACTATTAAAAAACACATTGTGTGTAAGTAGGACATCTGCTGTGTATTTACACTGAGATTTGAGTTCTTCTATTCACTGTCAGCTGATTCTGATGCTGTCCAAAGACAGAGAAAGGTACAGTAACGAGATCCTAGCGGTAGGATGGGGTGAAAACAGGGAATCAAAGAGGGAGAGAAAAAAGGCGATACATCACAGTGATGAGTCACGTCTTGGGGTGGCGTTCTGCAGGGTCTGTGCATAATGCGCAAAGAGCGAAAGAGCAAAGTGAGTTCTTTTTTTAGTCTTAGCTGTCTCCAGCTCTGAATCATACTCTTCCCCGGGCAGGCAGGCAGGCAGACAGGCAGACATTCCCTGCTGATTTTACATTTAAAACAGGCTTGGCGCCCCCCTCACACTGTGTGATATTATATAGCCTCAGAGATGGATTTCTAAATAATCCGACTGGGGGATTGACTGTGAGTGTGGCTTCAAACACAGCACATCTCTTGATGCTGTGAGGCATCTTAAGGGTTAAATTAATCAGTAGAGCTTGGACAACACAAAAGCCTCATCATGACCCTCTGGCAGCAATCTGCCTACAAGTGACCATATTACAGAAGTGGACTCAGGCCCCGACAAAGGAAAAGCCAACAATCCAGTAATGAATTTCTGCAAAGGTCAGTGGACGAACAGGCAGACTCAGTGAGCTGGTAGACTGTACTTTGGTTGACCTTTTTAACATCTTAACACTTTAAGAGCCTGTTCAGATAAAATGATAATTTCAATCTAGTGTGAATTACAGATGTGTCATTTTTCAAAACAACCAAACTAATCAACACCAGCCCTATTTGTAACACATGATGCAAAATGTTCACACCATAACAAATAGCCCCCTGTCCCTGTCTTCCAGCAAGATACACGGACGTCCTCCTCGCTGCCAAAGCTGGACCTGCACGTGATCCCCGTGTGGCAGAAAGGCATCACAGGAAAAGGAGTGGTCATCACCGTTCTGGATGACGGGCTGGAGTGGAACCACACAGACATCTACTCCAACTACGTAAGACACCGTTTCCATGGAGACAGCCTCTGTCGTCTGGGTCTGCCGTTGCCAGAGCAACGCGCCTGGTGACACCTTACAAGGCGAATCATGAAGACAGTAATAAGTCTTCTATATGATAATGTCTACCTCCAAGGAGTTTTCGGGGTTTTAATGTCTGGATTCTGTAATGGTGATACTGAAGTGAATGACTGTGCTCCTTGTATTTAGGGATGCAGAATTTGAAAATAATCCTAATTCCTCCAGTAATGTTTTGACAACCTGCGCGTTGATGATGATAATTGCAAGCCAATGAAAGCAACCGTGACTGAATTGGAGCTCAATGTGGTTTCATTTTGGCATAGTTCCTCCTGTTGACAGGAACTCTAAAAGCCTTGAAAAGCCCCATCTGTGGTTTGGTTTCAAACAGTGCTGTCAGTCTCAGAAGCCAGCCGCCACTGCCTCACCACAGAGGGAAAGAGAGGGAAAGAGAGGGACTGAGGGAGGGAGAGAAAGAAATGATGTATGACAAGAGGGCTGATGGAAACAGCTCCCACTGTAATTAAGTTAATGCAGATTAATCAAAGAGGTTCAATCAACCGAGACGCTCATCCTTAACAATCAAGGCATATGAGCGGGGTGCATTTGCATAACTTAACAGCAGTAATTTTAAAATGACAGGCACAGGCATCTGATATAAATCGGATATTAAACCTGTTGCTGTGAGGAAGCTTTAAAATAACGAATCGTTTTAATTTCCTATTTAATAAGAACACAATTTGTGCATTTTATTATATCCACAAATTGCATTTGAATGACAGTAAAGAGAAAAACAGACATGACTTGGCATACAACACACGTTTAAGTTGCAGTTTGTCGACCCATGACACAACCCTCAGGCAAGAGCAGCATTTTCAAGCAGCCTGGAGGTTTCAGCAGATAGCTGTTGCCATGTACTCCTTCATCCGCCGAGTTTTTCAATATGTGTTGTTTCACTATTTGCTCACATCACTCTCTCCACTTGTCACCAAATCATACACGTCTCCATAACAGCAGAATGGCCCTGACGAGCCTCCGTCACTGATGCACACTGACGTCATCCCTGCTTTTGAAAAGAGGAGTCTGATTGTTTTCTGTCTGTTTCTGTTTTTAAAGGATCCAGCGGCCAGCTACGATTTCAACGACAATGACCCTGACCCCTTCCCCAGATACGACTCCACTAATGAAAACAAGTGAGTTCACTGCTGAGACTGAAATTACTATAACTTTCTTAGTTTTACGAAACTGGAACAAACTTGTCCCTAGTTTGGCGAGACCTCCTCTTATGGTCTCTTTGACTTCAGTGAACTGTTCTCATGGGAAGACTTTGATTGAAGTTGCATCCTAATCTAATAATAAATAAACATTAAGTAGGCAAGAACTGGCTGAACATACTAAAAGCAGACTCTGCCAAAGGGTGGGAAGACACTTGTTTCACTGGATCAAGATCAGTTTACTTCCTCCCCTGCTTCTCCTCTACAAGTGTTTCTCAGACCATACCTGAAGTTAATGGCTTACTGTGTGCCAGCTGTCTCACACACACACACACACACACACACACACACACACACACACTTCTCTCCGCCAACAACGCTGTGCTCTTTTGTTATCAGAATACTCCACAGTTCAAAGCCTGTTCTCACAGATGAATAATTGCAGAGCTGTACACACAGGGGTCCTCCATTTTCAGATGACGCAAATGACCCTCTCCTCATGGTCAATATATTCTGCTCTAAACATGACATTTTAAGAGAGATGTTATGTAACCAAACAATCCAGTGGCCTCCTGTAATAAGCTTTGCATTCTCTGAAGTAATAAGGGCAGGTAATACAGTTGAAAACAACCATTAGGGAAAAACAATGAAGTGGAATTCCCGTCAATGTCCTCTCCTGTAATGTGCTACTTTAAAATTTTACAAAAACAGAAGTGAGTGTTTAAATTAAATGTATATTAAATCTGTTGTTTCTTCGCAGGCATGGGACCAGGTGTGCTGGGGAAATTGCTATGCAGGCAGACAACAATAAATGTGGGGTTGGAGTGGCATTTAACTCCAAGGTTGGAGGTAAAACCTTTTACAGCTCTGGTTGTGGTTGCTGTCTCTTTTAATGTAATGCATTAATGCATTTAATGTAAATGATAGTCATTTTTAAATTCAGTTCAGAAATAATCAGAAATTGTTCTTTAAAAAGTAGATGACAGTAGTCATATGTTATCCTTAAATACAGTAAAGACATGTCTGGTAGGTGTAACCATGCTTGTATAACACTAAAGTTCAGGACATGAAGAGCATTAATTGACAACATCACTTCGCCTTTAGGTGCCATGGCTGCACAAACATATAATTATTTTAATTTTAGCTGGCAGGAAAGGAAGATTTCCTGATGGAGACCTGATTTTTATACCAGATGGTTGCGTAATGTCACTCTCCAAAATTACTCAGCTCCAATCCACCTAAACAATGGTTTGCATATTAGGGCTGCAACATCTGAGGGGCCAAGGCGGTCAGTGGGTTCTTATAGTGCCCCAGAGGTACCTAAATCTTGAAATGGGAACATCATACATTCCATTGCCTTGAAATCAAAGCATTGTATTCATGTAAATGAAAGTAAAGGACATGATATTTTTTCTTTCTAATATTTTTGTTAATTTAGGGAGTAGGGAGTGAAATGTGATCTTTCTTTGTTTTCTAGCTTTGAATATCAGCAAATGAAAAGCAACTGAGTGCTGTCCTAAAATTTCCCCGTTTCTCTCTCTCTGCTTAGGGATTCGCATGCTGGATGGGATTGTGACTGATGCCATCGAGGCCAGTTCTATTGGGTTCAATCCAGACCATGTCGACATCTACAGTGCCAGCTGGGGACCCAATGACGATGGCAAGACAGTGGAGGGCCCTGGCCGCCTGGCCCAGAAGGCTTTTGAATACGGTATCCAGAAGGTAAACGATAAGACGGGCAGTTTTCACTCACAGTCAGCTGGTGTGAACTCAGACTGAGGTTCCTAGTGGGAGCTATTATCTGCGGCAGTGATGGGAATCAGATAGAACAGAATCAATAAAGACAATGTCGTCAGCTGCTGGGAATAAAACTCCTAATGACAACATGCATGAAAAGACTTACTGTGTCTATTTCAGTTTAAAATAGGTTAAAATATGATCATTTAGCATGTTTGGTATATAAAATGTGTGTGTGCAGTGTAAGCAACAAGGCCATATCACATCTAGCATTTCTTTTCTCTGTCGTACCTTCTGCAGGGCCGTGGTGGGAAAGGCTCTATCTTTGTTTGGGCATCAGGTAATGGTGGCCGTCAGGGAGATAACTGTGACTGTGACGGCTACACGGACAGCATCTACACAATCTCAATCAGCAGTGCCTCCCAGCAGGGCCTGTCCCCTTGGTACGCTGAGAAGTGCTCCTCCACTCTGGCTACAGCGTACAGCAGTGGAGACTACACCGACCAGAGGATCGTAAGTAGCCACTCCGTTCTAATTTTAATGTTAAGTTAACCAGTGCTGTGTCACGTTATATTCATGGTAGTGTCATGTTAATCTATGAATTTATTTTCCATGTTACACATGTTACTTTCAGACAAGTGCTGATCTGCACAATGAGTGCACTCAGACTCACACTGGAACGTCGGCCTCTGCCCCACTGGCCGCTGGAATATTTGCCCTGGCACTGGAACAAAAGTATGCATTACTGCAAATGACACATCTGTTACTGACACAATCTGTATATGATATTTTAATACAATGTTCCAAGTGATTTGACATTTAGAAGCAGAATCAGTAAATACTCACTGGTCTTCCCTGCTTTTAGCCCAGACCTAACCTGGAGAGACCTGCAGCACATCGTAGTCTGGACATCTGAGTTCGATCCTTTGGCCAATAATCCAGGTTGGAAAAGGAACGGAGCGGGACTGATGGTCAACAGCCGCTTTGGCTTTGGTCTCCTGAATGCTAAAGCCCTGGTGGACCTCGCTGACCCGGCCACCTGGAAGCATGTGCCTGAAAAGAAGCAATGTATCGTCAGGGATGATTCTTTCCAGCCCAGGTATCTCTATCTCTCATTTACCTTTTGCTTTTTGTTTAGAGTGTTATCTCTGTAGTTTCTGTTTTTTGCTTTGCCAGTGGCCCAGTTTGTGGCCACTGCTTTTTAAACGACAACCGTAGCTGCTCTATATTGTCTAAAAGATCACTGTGGTAGACTACATGACATTGTGGCAAAGTATCTAATTCGAGTAAGAGAAAGAGCGAGAGAGAGTTAGATTTGCTAATGTCATGACAAGCAAACAGATAAAACCATCTGTGTTATTAAAGACGCATCTGTTGCTTTATTCGAGAGAGGTCGTGACTACAGCAAGTCTTAAGCTTGGGAGGGTTTTCAGGGTCATGAAAATGAATCGTAATTAATTAAAAAGAGCTTGTTTTTTTTTTCACCATGACAGCTGCGATCATTGAAATTTGAGGTCAGTCATCAACTATTGACAATTTTTGATAATTACTAATTGCTAAAAAAAAATGGGATTAAATATCCAAATACAAATCCGCCAAGCACAGACAGAAACTCAGAGGAAGGAATACCTCCAGCTGTTGTCTAACCAGATGTTTTGTTTTATGTTCCTTTTTGGATTAACAGCCCAAGAAAATCGAGGGATAAAGCTTAGTTGCTATACTCTGAACTTGAAAAAAAAAAAAAAAAAAAAAAAAATCCCACTTCATATTGTACCACCGCCAGCAGCTAAGGCCAGCTGAGTTCTGAGTTCCTTTAAGTGTCCATTTTGCAATTTGCTTTGGATTACGAGACTCAATAGCACTGACACCCAGTTTCCCCATTACCTTGCTACATCCCTGTTTAATCCAGAGGATTTGGCTCTGCATTTCCGTCACTGCTTAGTGGTCTACAACCCCCTCCAGCTGTATGCCAGCTTGAACACGGAAATCCTTTCATTCATGTCTGGGAGAGATGGGGATTAACTGTTTTTGCAAATGAATGACCAAAGGCATCCAAATCTGTCAATTCATCTTAGGTATGCATGTGATGAACAAGATATTTCCCAAATTTGGGATTGTTGTCGAATTATCACAGAATAATGTGTGTTGCCTGCAGTACGTGGAGCTGTCGGTGTTTTTTCCACCCTGCTGCAGTTTCCCAGACCTACGTGCAGTAATGAGAACATGTCAGGGAACTACGTGGCACATATGATAGACTTCTGTTGTCATGGAGAGCTGTTTGTGTGTCTCATTCCCTGCTATTTTAATACATCCCACAGGGAGCTGAAAGCAGCAGGGGAGATCACTATAGAGATTCCAACCAAAGCCTGTGCGGGGCAGGAGAACACAGTCCGCTCATTGGAGCATGTGCAGGTGGAGGCCAGCATTGAATACACCAGGAGAGGAGATCTGCACATCACACTCACCTCCCCTGCCGGTTAGAGATGTGTACACACACGCACACACAACCATGCATGTGCAAGAGCAATAACAAAGCCCTCAATTAATCTATCCCTTTGGACACATCTGATTTTCCCTCAGGTACTAATACAGTGCTTCTGGCTGAGCGAGAGAGGGACACGTCCTCTAACGGCTTCAGAAACTGGGACTTCATGTCTGTCCATACATGGGGAGAAGACCCTGCTGGTACATGGACGCTGAAGATCACAGACACTGTGAGTTACAGACATAACTTAGAGATGAAACACTGTTTCTCAGCTGTAATTTTTAACTAGCTTCATATTTCTGCATGCAGTTGAAGCAAGAATTAAACTACTGCATAAAAATGCAGTGAGAAACATTTAAATTAAGTATTTAAGCTTAAGCTTATTTAAGCCAAAAATGGCCATAAGCATAAACATCTCATTTATGCTGCAAGTAGGTATTACTATAAGCAATGTGCTGAGCTTGTGTTAGTTTTTCTGAGATTTAACCATTATTTTCTCTCACAGTCTGGTCGTATGGAGAACGAGGGCCGTATTTTGAAGTGGAAGTTGATTCTTCATGGAACGTCAGAGAAGCCAGAGCACATGAAGAAACCTAGAGTGTACATTCCCTACAACGCTGTGCAGAATGACAGGCGTGGTGTGGAACATATGGACGACATGATGGAGGTGAGCGCAAAGCTACATGTAAATGTCAACGACGATGGATGTTAGAGGAAAGGGATGAGTGCAAGTATTAGGCTGATTGTATCTGTGTGTCTGAAATTACTCTTGAAAACTCTAAGGTCTAAGAGTCTCAGAGTACATAAAACGCAACTCCTGTTATCCCAGCAATTTTATCACAGTGCAAAAGTACAACAAGAGTCTATGTTTAATTTCAGATCTGTTATGCTGGAGTACAGAGCTAACACACATTTCAAAGTCCAAGCGATTTTTTTTAAACACAAATTGTGAAACTGTAATTCTAGGCTAATGTGCAATCTCTCAAAATGGAACACAGTTCTGTTGTCTATATTTAGATGCACATGCTGAGGATCATTTTTGTCTCACAGTGTGCGTCACGCACCACTAACATGTCTCCTCTCTGTCTGTCTGCTGATTCAGGAGCCCACACAGGCCCATGCACCTCCTAAGACAGAAACTGCACATGCCTCTCCTTCTTCCAACCCAGAAAAGGAGCCCAAAAAGCCTCTGAATTCACCCTACTCCCCCTCTCTGGCCCTGCTGCGCCTCCTGCAGACGGCCTTCAACAGGCAGATTCCAGTCCTACCACAGCCCCAGGCCATAGCCAGATCCTCCTCCTCCATCTGGAGAAATCAGCAGCAGCTGGACAGGAGCCTCTCTCCCCCTACAACAAAAGTCCCCGCTCAGAAGCTGTACCAGGCTCTGGACTTGATCAACAAGTACCAGGGCCCTGAGGACAGTGTCTACAGTGACTACAGCGATGGCTTCTACAGCACCAAGCCATACAGGCACAGAGATGACCGACTGCTGCAGGCCCTGTTTGAAATGTTAGATGATGATCGCAACTGAAGACCTGAGGAGAGGAGAGGAGAGGAGAGGAGAGGAGAGGAGAGGAGAGGAGAGGAGAGGAGAGGAGAGGAGAGGAGAGGAGACACATGAAATAGGGGAGAAGCAAGGTTATGTGTTGGTTGGGGAGCAGAGGAACAAGGCAAAGAGAAGAGAGAAAGCAAAGGGATGGGATGAGGTGTTGGAGGAGTGGAGGAGAAGAGAAGAAACACAGGAAAGAAAACTCTTCCACTCAGTTTTCAGTTTTCCCCCCAAATGCTGCACATCTGATCTCTTCACATTCATCTGCCAATCACCATTCATTAATTATTCCTTTCATTCAGTCTCGGGAGATTTACACAGTCTACATATGATTCAAAACATGGACTTGTTTGGAGCCTCTCTGCTACAAACCCTATCTCCATGTAGTAAAAGTGAAAGCATTTAAATTGTAAGAAAAGTCAGGGAAAGCCTTGTCTCTCTTCTCTTCACTGCCTGCTCAAGCATGCCGCCTTTAGAATATAAGTTTTGTATTAGTCTCTATATATTAATTATATATTATACAAAGACAATGATTGTAATATGGTTTCAAAAACACTTGACATCTAAAATCTCCACTCCAGTTTCTATTTATAGTTTTGCATTTTTCATGTTTTTTTTTCTTTCAAAATGTTTCACTCTTGTATCGGACACCTACACACTTTATTCACTTGAGATGACAAATTGATTCTTAAGAAACAGACATTCAATTAGATTCAGCATACATTCAAAACAAAATAAATTTTTATTGACCGGCTGTTTTAAAAGTTTAAACGTGTTGACAAAAGATTTAATCTCAGGGTGTCAACAAAACTAAAGAGAGCAGAAGAATTGTATTCTGGGCTGCAAGTATTAAGAGAAATATATTTATTGTGAAAGATTATTTACTACAAAAGTATGCAGATGTGACAGTTGTACCACTATACTATTAAAAAGGAGAAAACATATAAACCTCGACTTTGCTAATAATGAACGGCAGAAGGAGCACTGGAAAGTCTTTCAGGTGGAGACACATTCAAAATGAAGAAAATGACAGATTAATCTTCTTCTTGTGCAATTTGTTTAATTTTGTATAAGTACAATGCTGCATTAAATGAAATATTTTTCTAAGGATCCTCATAGTTTATGGAAATAATATATACAGTATCAAACCCTTGAACGGTTTATTTTCTCATGGCGCAGTTCTCTCATTAACTGCAAACTGTCAGCGTAGTTATAACTACCAATAAACACTGCCAAAATCTTTGCTGTCGTAAAGCTTCGGTGTATTCAGTGGTTGTGCAAATGGCTAACATGTTGTTTGTTCATCACCGGTAACATGCCAACCACAAACAGTTCACAAACAAATCAGATTATTGCTTTATTATTTACAGCTGTACCACTTCTCTGGTATTATTTATTTGGTATTAAAGGACCTATCACAGCTGACCGGAAAATCTGTAGTATAGGGGCTCTGCACTGCAATCTTAAGTCAGATTCATCTTGAACGCCTTAATATATGCTATAATAAATGTGTGTACTCATCTCCACATGGTGTAGATCAACTTACAAAGTGTTTATGACACAAATAGTTATGAAGCCTCTATGCAGAGTCTCTATCCTCCAGCTCGGAGCTGCCTGTCCCGCTTCTCTGCCAACAAAGTGACAGGAAAAAGAAAATGTTTGGGACAATGCTTTACATACACCCTGTAATTTATCCATTCTTTAGAGTAGCCTGTTTTCTTTATGTTTTTATTTTTGACTGATGCTTCAGTCCAAAGTTGTTTACACTAACCAATATTATGTTGCAATTTCTGTGTGGATGTACAAAAAAAAAACCAAAAAAACAATGAGATTTAACGTAATAAACTGCAAAGTGACCTCTTGAGTCCGTCTGAGTCTCTGGCAGCGTGCAGTAATTCTGGGTCTTGACACCAACTGTGGCTAAAGTAGCCTTACACACCACAGAAGGTAAGTGAAATTATAGGATGGAGTGAGTGCAGCGAATGTGGTCAATCTGAATTTTTTGTGTGGAAAATGTCCACAACATGAAATTTGAGTTATAATAAATATAAAAATGCCCAAAAAGGCTATTTGGTCAAGAAAGCAAGCAAAGGTTGTGGATGAATAGTGCTAGCAGTGTAGCTAGGTATACAGCACTTTTAATCATCAAGTCTAAGTTTATGACCAAAGACCCAAAAAAACCTGTGGCATTCCCGTCAGCCTCAGCTGTACTTTGTTTTTAGAGGTAGTTAGCAAACATTAAGCTAAAGTAAGATGATGAAAATGGTAGCTAAACAACTAGCTAATCCTCAGCATGTTAGCATGCTCATTTTAACATTTAGCTAAATTAGTGTTCAATCATATTCTAACCCTCTGCATTAGTGTAGAAAATTATTTTGTTTAAAATAATTTAAAAGCTTGAGAAAAAAGTATCGCCCAGCCACATCAGAAACTTGATCTTACTAGATCTAGACTAGAACTAGATAATAGCAATCCCTATGAGGGTTTTTTTATTCATGTAAAACCCATTGATGATAATGTTATATAGACTCATAGCTTCACAGAAGATATTACAGGCACTTTTAAGTGTGTTTCCTGTTGAATGCCTCCACCTTGTGGACAGCCAGAGTATGGCACCCTGCTGACATGAACAGTGGCTGGTTTAATACGCGTTGTCTTTCGACTTCACACTTTATGTCCTTGATAAAGTGCTGGAGAAAATCTGCATTTTCTGTGAGGCGAATGAATCTGAGGAAGTATAAGCATTTACTGAGAGGTTTTTTATTGTGCCTCCATAGCCCACAGTTCATTGTCATTCTTCCAACATGCGTAGGAGGAAAGAATGTTAGTTTAATGTTAGTACTTTTCTCTCCCTGTTTGTGTCTTCTCAACTCCTCCCATTCGCCCAGATTCCCCACACATCTGGTTGCTTTGGGTTTGCTCCAGAACTGAATACTGCAAAAGCCTGAGGGGGAGAGTGAAGGGGGGAGCAAGAACGAAGATATGTGAAGAAAAGTGAGCGGAAAATATTATAAAAGCAACAAGAACAGAGAGAAAGAGGGGGCAAGGTAAGGAACTACTCACTGGCGGAAAGCAGTGAGTTAAACAGTACATTTCCAGGAACAGACAGAGTGTGCAGTAGAGGAACAGAGAGAGAGAGGCAGAGATTATTTTTATTTTTTTTAATAGTAGCAAAAATAGTGGCCTCAGACAAAGGTTTGTGTGTTTCTCCATCAACAGGTCACAGTATGGCGTTGTTTCCGTTCTGCAAGACGCCCACAGGTCAGTATAACCTCAGCCACTCCTCCACCTCTTCTGCTCCTGCCACATGTGGTTATTTCCCCTCACTTGTCACTGATTTGTGACTGCTGTATGAAAGCTTGGTTGCTTTTAAGACAAGGAGAAACGCCAAAGATTGTTAAAGCTTGTTTTCTATGAGCGACCTGATGCTCAAAATAGGTCCAGGAAGACCAAAAAAAGGCCTAGATTATTTCAAGAACTCCCGTGTAGGAAGAGCATGCATATCACAGGAGAACATGAAGATAAACTTCTATACGCACTTACTTGAGCCTCTGCTTACATTCTGTCTCATGCAGTTATGGGTAACTTTTGGTTCAGAACCAGTCTCTAGTCATAACTCTCAAATACCCATCAGGCCAGTCTGCTTTTTTCTTTTTCTTTTTTTTGCTCACTTAGACGACAGGATTTTACTATGTTGTATATCCCAGTTGCAACTGCTTATTTATTTGAGTTGTTACATGTTTTGTGTCTTTTTCGTAAACTTTCTCAAATTCAAAACAGGACTTGTGATTGTTCCATTAAATGGGCCTCAGTGTAAAGCACATAAGTATTTCGTATGCTTCAGAGATTACATTATTTGAGCAATCACAGGTTGCTACATTTCCAAAGAGAAATGTTTCTATAGCAGTGCATTCTTTACTTTCCTGTGAGATCAGGCTTTTGTACCCATCAGGGCTTAAAATGACATTTATAATTATCACATGCTCACTGGAGGAGTACGGCAACTGGTACTGGTTACATTAAATTGGCATGTGTGTGTGTTTGTCCTTCACACAGGATCTGTCAGAGTGACCAGAATACAGCTAGTCCTGTATTGTTTCCTCATGTCTCTTATCATATGTAAGTGTACAGAAGAATTTCTTCTACTCTAACACTTTGTGCCAGGACACTAAATGCACATGGAAAAAAAATGCTTGTGGCCCAGTAAATATAAAACAGAACCGCTTTGTTTGGACTGCATGCTAAGCAGTTCCCATCCTGTCATGTTCAGAAAGGTCTGTTCTTTGTATTTTGTATTGATTGCGACAGATTATTATAAAACATGTAATATCTTTTCTAAATGTTCCACACACAGACATGTGGTGAAAGTTAAAATGTAGTTTAAATAAGCTCAGTTGTGATCAATTGGACTGAACTGGAAATATTTTTTCTCCAGCTTCTCAAAAGTGTACTTCACAAAAAGTATCACTTCCTACTATTTCTCGTGAAGAGAAACTAGTCTGATATTGACATAAAAAAAAAATCATGTTTTGCCTCCTCAGACTTTCTCCATGGACGTAAAGCTACTGCCAGTGTGAAGTCACCTCACCCTATCTTTCATGCCTTGGGAGTGGACGGGGGAGGAGAGATAACGGTTGTCAAGCCAGCGGTGCCACAAACTCCTATGGAGACACCATGGGGTGCTCCTTTAGTGTGGGGTGGCACCCGCAACTCGGCCTTGCGCAGAGCTAAATTCGCACAAGTGGGAATCCGTACAGGTCTCCTGACCCTCGTTGTGGGAACTTACAGCCAGTTTGTCCGACGCTTCCTCTCTTCAGCTGAAACCTACTTTCTCCCAGGTCAGATGGTAACCTACTACATTCTCACAGACAGTCCCCATTCTCTGGATCCCCCCATCGAGTTGGGGCCAGAACGAGAGCTGAAGGTGGTTCCTGTCGCAGAGCTGCCTGGGTGGGACAGACTGGCCCATCGCCGCATGGCCCTGCTTGCTGATGCAATCAAAGACCCAATCAGCAGCGAGGTTGAATACATTTTCTGTGCTGACGTTGACCAGGAGTTTGTGGCCCCTGTGGGACAGGAAATCCTAGGAGACCTGGTGGCCACGTTACACCCCGAGCTCTATGGGATGCCACGAAATACATTTCCTTATGAAGTTGAAGAAGTCTCATCTGCTTGTGTGGAGGAGGATGAAGGAGACTACTACTACACCTCAGAGTTGTATGGTGGGTTGGTTTCTGATATGTACAGACTGGCTCGCTCCTGCTCTTTGCTCATTATGCAAGACCAGGCCAACAGAGTAGTGGCAAGGGGCCTTGAGGAGAGCTACCTGAACCGCTACCTGATCGACCACAGGCCGACCTGTGTGCTGTCACCAGAGTACAGCTGGTGGGACTCGGCCGTGGCCGCTGATGTGCCTGTAAAGAGGCTAGTCTCCCTGGGAAGGCAATGTGAGTCTTACGATAAGAAGGCGAGAGAGCAGCACAAATGTTGAATAAATGTAAAAGGTGGGATAGGGGGGTTCAGCTGGCTAAATCCACCAAAGTATCTCATTTGTACATGAAGCACTGCTGTTTTTAGAGTTAGATTTTCTTTGGAGAGGGTCTCTGGTCAACATTTAGCAGTGTTATGAATGGACAGAAAATGAAGGCAATTAATAACTGAATAAAGATGATTGAAATAATCATCTTTATTCAGTTATTAATTCTGAATTTTCTATTTAATTTTCTGTTCTATTAGCCATAGGCTGCAACCACGCAGAAGCAAACTGCACAATCTGTTCTCTATTAAAGACCCATTTGTGTGAACAGCACCTCTTCGTGACTGCTATCTCTTCCACAGCAGACAAAAACAAAATTGACCTGTCTCTTTAAACGAAGCACTCGTCCTCTCCATTACTGTCAGCCTATGAGATACTGCTCCAGCGGCTTTGTGGTCAGCAGCGATAAGAGTCAACAGTGTAAGTGCACACTTTCCCCACAGTGGCCAATCATTAACTGGAAGGGCTGCTGTTTCAAGGTCTTTAAATACCAGGTGGGGGCAAAATGGACACAATGCTCGATGCTGTTTCTTCAGGTTGCATCTGCCATGTTTGAGCATCAGCTTATTTTCCCCATTTACGAGTTGGAGTATAAGGTAAACTCAAATGACGGCGGCCATTGAGTGTCTCAGGTGGCTGTTATGTTATGAGTGAGTCTGTGTCCCTCTTTCTTCCATACACAGAAACACACAAACATGCACCCACATTCGCACTCTGCTTTCTTTTCCTTGTGCGCTGTGTTTAATGGGAGGTTTAAGCAGCAGCAGATGGCTTTTTCTCACTGCCAGACAGAATCTGTCCTCAGGGCCAGATCGCCACGTTGAGTGAAGTTGAAGGTGAACTTCAGATTACCCCATGAAGCTAATTTTTTTTTTTTTTTTGATTTTATTAAAATCAAGTGTCAAGTATGAGCTGAGTTTCCCATTAGACTGTAACTTTCTGTTTCAGAACACCCTGCTTACACATATCAGCATATAGCACAATACAGCTGCCATCTACAGATGTTCCTTACCATCTGCTGTAGTTTTGTCAGGAAAGCCTCTGTCACTTACACATGAAAGCCTTTTTTTACATGGGCTGCCTGATCCATGCTGAGTGCCCCTTTTCATCCCATAATGCAAAGCAGTTTAAATTACTGATTTAATCCTTGTCATGTGGTTTACTGGTGGTCAAGGTGCCCACTGGCAACAGCAGCATAACCAAAGGCGGGGAAAGAGGCTGTATAGAAATCCTTAACATGAAAATATTTACACATCTAATCCTGTTTCTTTTATTATCAGCTATTAAATTCTTACGTGTTGAAAAATAACATATATATAAATGTCCCTTGTGCAGACAAAGCACATCTTTGT
Source organism: Toxotes lorentzi (assembly GCA_037833715.1). Taxonomy (NCBI): domain Eukaryota; kingdom Metazoa; phylum Chordata; class Actinopteri; family Toxotidae; genus Toxotes; species Toxotes lorentzi. The sequence goes on from JBBMJY010000018.1 coordinate 8,572,521, forward strand.
CTGTACCGCAAAGATGAATTCTACCTCTTTCCTCTGGTCAGTTTCGGTTTATCAGGTGATAATTTTTCATGGTTACTTCTGAATACAAAGAAAGCATAGTACTGACAGCCCTTTACCATAAGCTGCCATGCTGACACTGTGACGTGTCTAACTGCAGTACTTTTAGCTAATCCACAGAAACATTCAGATGTGTGCTAACAAAGCAGCTTTAATTGCCAGATGTTTAATTTATCAAGTTTGGGTAATGCAAAAAAAATTACATTAACATTTAAACCAAGAGGCAATTTTGAGTCTTCGGCTCACCTGTCTTGCATGTGTCTGTACTGAAACCTGGAGAACCTGGAGAAAATCTAACCCAGGATGTTGCTGTGAGGCAACAGTGCTAACTAATGAGCCACTGTGCCGGCGCAGTGCCTGCTTATTAGTGTCAATTACAGGTTACTTACAGGTAAGTTAAACTGCTGGAGACTTTTTGAGTCAGTCACGAGTAGGTGTTGATAATTCAGTTCCCCTTCACTTTTCCTGTGTTTAAACACAATTATTAAGTTATATTACAGCATCATAAATATGTAAGAAATCAAGGTGAACTTCAATATTGAAACAATTCATTTCTCTAGCTTTGTAAATTGTTGGTTTCTACTACATCTATTCCACATCTAGTTGCCGAGATCATTTATGTAGTTTAATTAATAGCCCAACCATTCCAAGGTAAGTTGTACACTGTGATGGCAGTAAGCACTTGACTTTTCAACCCAGGTGCCACTGAATGACCTACTGTAGCTTTGAACATGAACTGAATGTGTTCAGTCTGTGTCTCTACAACAAAAAAATTCCTATATCTTGTATCCAGTGTTTTAACATACGAACACTGTACCGACAAACTTTTCAGCCATTAGCAAATATCTGAGTTCATTGCTTCTTGACCCAGCAAAAACATCTAAGCATACAACCAGACACAGAACAGCAAAGTTTTTTAGAAGATTCAGTGTACCTCTTCTCATTCGCATCAGTGCATAAAGAACCTTTGAATATTTACCATGATGACAAAGACTTGACTTGACTGAAAAGATTTTAGTGGATGTGGGTAACACTGTGTGGGCTGGAGTTCACTTCATTAGCAATATGGTAAAGAATCACATGGGAGGCAATGTTAAATCCAGTCACTGTGACTGAATGTAGGCTCCAGGCTCTGCAGCCACTAAAACATGTGCCTCTGATTAGCACCAAAACTGGACCCTGGCCAAAAAAATGCACCTATTAATGATTAACCTCCACAGCCTTTCAGAACAGTTCGTATGTAGAAGGACATCCCTAGGATTACACAGAACTGCAGTGGGGGAAAACAAAAAAAGCAGCGAATGAGCGTGTAACATTTCCTCCATGTTGAACAAAAAATGAAACCATTAATTTACCTTTATTTAAAAACTAATTGTCAGTGGTCCTGGAAATACAATTAAGCAAGAACTTCACAGTTAAGTCTTCCTGTGTTAATGTTTAGCCTTTAACAAAGGATGTGTAATTGTAACCTATTCTTCACACTCACTCCTAAGCTTCCATCAGGTGACACCTTCAGGGCTTCTGTAAACACAGGAGCTCTAAAATCAATGAGTCCTATCCACCCCAAAGGCTTTATTTAATTGTTTGCACAGCAGGTAACCTTTCAGACAAACCAGTGGCGCCTCTGGAATCAAACAGACTTGCTGTTTAAAATTTGAATGTATTTAAACCAAGAGGAGGCACAATACAGGAAAGTCAATGCTCTGAGGCAACCCAGTCAGGGCTGTGTATCTATGTTGGTGAGCAGATGAAGGGTACTGTCAATGAGTGACGTCAATGAATGTTATTACAGATTTTACATTCTGCTCATATACTTTATTAATCTTTATGACATCCGTTCGTGTGTGTGTGATAGAGAGAGAGACTCGTCAGGGGGATGGGTGGGGTGAAGAGCTATGGTAATCTACTGGATTCACACAGGCCTTTCCCCACCCAGCCCAAGGCTACACCACACCAAAACATGCTGCCCTAATCACCAGGTCAGGACTGATACTGGGAGATAGTGGAGGTGCAGCTCACAGGGGGACACATTTGTGCCTATTGTGCTGATGTCACATCATATCCCATACCATTAAAGGGACCACATGATTATAGGCCCACGTATTTCACATAGTTCACCAAGTAGTTGGCTGTAGAAAAAAAGTTGTCCTAGGTGACTCTGCCATATTATAAGAATGTTGTTGAATGTTTTATGAGCGTGTATAGTTACAAAAGTTGTTAAAATATGAAAGTGTTGAGCACTGCTGATTACAGTGTGTCAATCACTTTATTTTCACAGTGTGTTCACAGTGTGTCAGTCACTTTATTTTCAGAAATAAGGAGAATATGTGCAATTTTTTAAATGCATTTAGGCAATGTATTTTTTTAATGACATATATTTAGGTTAGGCTGATATTTATTGCAGTACCTGCTAAACTGTATGCGAACAAAACTGAGTTTACACTGCAGTAGTCTACAAAAGCTACCTTTAACAGTTCCACTAGGCTAGAATTAGTTCTACCATGTCAGCAAAACAGAGCAGGCAGAGGATGGCACTTTTGCTAAGAGGTAACTATGTGTCTGAGAGGCTACAGGCTTACAGAGAAAGGGAAACTAGTTACTAGAATTTGTCCTCTAATGACACCCTAAAACACCAGATCTGACCCCATGTAGTCCTGGTTCTGTAAATGCAGTTCTCAGTTTCAGAAGTGAACCTGCATCTTATACTGCTAAAGCAAAACAATATCTTCTAAAAGCATACTAATGTACGCTGTGCTGTGAAGCTGACTGTGGCTGGAAAGTGTAAAACCAACAAGCTAACAAGTCAAGACCAATCCACTACAGTCAGCCCTGTAGGCAGCAGCTGTAGTCCCTCCCCGGCTCACAGTGAGCACAGGGAGTCTGGGCTGCTAAATGCTCCAGCCTCAGAGGGACGATGGTGGAGGGCTGGTAAAGATGGCGGCGCTCTCCGAGGATGGGAGGTATGGATTAAATTGTGGCCAACAGAGCGCAGACAGAGTCACCGTATTGCACGTCAAATTGACCGAGACAGCACTGAGAGCGATAGAGAGCTACCAAAATTGTATGGTGAGTGAAACGGGCGTTTATTTCAGTTAAAATTAGCTTGGACTGTCGGGCTGACACGGCTCGTCTGAGCTGGGAAGCCGAACTGCCACGCATAGCTAACGCTACAAAGTTAGCTAAGCTGTTGACAGCGAGTTTCTGCCTGGTTTTTTTTTATTGTATCAGTTTTGTGTCATTGAATTAAAACGCTGCATAACATAAATAAGGCTTTGGCCTTATGTTCTGCTCAGGTTTTACGAACTGACAATGGTTATTTAACCTCGGAAACCCGTAGGTAAACTTAGACACTCTGATTAGCCAACGTTAGCTCCTGTGCTGTGCTGGCCAGCCAAGTCCATTTTTTTTTCTTGCCAAACTAACGTTACTTTGACCATATTAGGAAAGTGGTAATTTCATATCGACGAATACACTTGTGACCAGACAGACCTTATAAGCTGAAAGTTTAAGATAAAAGCTCAGTTAACTAAACTAAATTTAAATTCGACGAGATTGTATATGCGTCAGGGGCAGGGTGGAAATAAAAGGTTACGGATAAATGAAGGTAAATGAAGGCTAATGTAACTTCACTACAACTGAGTGGCGTTAATTCAAGCATGTGGGTGACTGGCCAGTTTACCATATGGTTTAAAAGTTGTGTTAGTCTTAAATCTGATATCACAACCTGGCAGGGATAAAGCTACCAGTCAGGCTCATCAGGTTATAGCTAGTTTTTTTGTTTGTTTTGTTTGTTTTTAAACTTCATCATAACGTTGCAGTGAAACGAGCTGCCACACTGTAACAGCACAGGATGTACACTAACTCTATCAACGGTTTACGCGGACAAATATTTAATTTGAGATTGTTGACCAATTGCAGAGTTTTGTATGAGGGAAGTCAGCCATATGGCACCTTGTAGCAACAAA
>JBBMJY010000018.1:8576574-8589787 GCA_037833715.1 Toxotes lorentzi
AGGATAATTGTCTTTACTATCCTCACCATTTTATTCAAAATACAGTGTGTTCATGTACTTTTTAAGTCTGGACAAATGACGTCATTAAAATGGACTGCATTTCACCCCAGAGCTTGACACCACCAGTCATTGAGAAGCTTTTGAAGCTAGGTGTGCTTATAGGACACTGCACACCTGTGCAGATTAAATATAATTTGTTAATCTAGAACTGTACAAATGCTGGAATCTTGTTAAGGTGCTGCACAGGTGAACTAATCTGGAGAAGTCTCTGCAGTCTTGAGTCGAGGAGGCCTGAAGCCAAGTTACCTGACCTTAACTCTGCCAACAGCAACGCTATTACATAACACAGCGGCTGTGCCTAGGTGTCCACACAGTGCTGATGCACTGTAGTGTAGCATGGGGTTGTGGTGTTCAGAGGTCTCTACAGCTGCATTTTATGGCACGTAGTGTATGTCTGTATGTATGTCACACACGAATCACACCCCTGTATGTGAAACTTTTGCTCTCTGTCAGCCCTGTATAATGCAGCGATTGCCTTGAGACAAATGTGAATATAAAGAACAATTTCAAATGATTATTTAGTCAGTTTCTGGTCACTGGCAAACCCAGTCATCACTAAGTTGAAGGAATTCTTTTGTGACAGCCCATGCTACAACCTTATTGGATGTGCTAATGTTAGTCTGTACGCTGCATTGAACGGCAGCCTGCCATCTCTTGCTGACTGAGCAGCCAAAACTGCCTGCTTTTTGTTTCTCCCTCTCTCTCTCGGTAATGTGTGTTGTAGCTCAACCAGTCATCGAACTATGGAAGCTGGCTATCTTTGTCTTTCTGTGGTGATGTGAAATGTGATCAGAACTGTGTGTGTGTGTGTGTGTGTGCGCGCGCGCGTGCGTGCGTGTGCGTGTGTGTGTGTGGACTGGTTGGTGTCTGTGTGACTGAGTGTATGGATAGTGGGGGAGGGAGCCAGTCAGTGGCTTGGAGTAGCTTAGCTTTAACAACCATGATATGGTTCTTTCAGCCTGATTTAAAGGTATAGATTTTATCTTGAATTATCTGCATCTTGTTTTGTATTTTGTATGAGTCAGCAAACACGCTTTAATGCCCAGGAATGCAGAGAAGCTGTTGTTAATAAGATGCACATTCCACTCAAACCAGTTGAAGCAACGTTTTAGAAGTCTATGAGGAAGCTGGGAGTCCTGTGCTTTCCTGCTCTAACCTATACTGCAGTAGAGCAGCCTCTGCATAATTGTGGCTGTCAGCTCCATTTCAAGAAACCACCAACACAAACCTGCAAACCTACACAAGACGAAGACATTTCACAAATACTCTCTCCCAAATATCTGCTGTGTTTGACCATTGTCCAAATTCCACCAATTGTGGCCAGATAAAAGCAAACAATTTTACCTACCTCCCACGTAAGAAGATACAGGTAAAGTTGACTCACACAGTCTCTATGTAGATTTAAACTTAAGGGCTCTCAGACATTGAGCTCAGTGTTTGCTGCTAGTGTACTGTCATCAAGTATTTGTGGCCAACAGTCACCTCTGGTTTCAGGTCCCACACATCACTGGCACTAGTTGGCCCTCATTGGTAATTTGTCACATCGGACATGAGAAACTGACAACTGCCTCTTTGTGTTTTCCAAGTAAAGTTCCTTTTTTTTGTATGATTGCAAACTGAATATCTCTAGTTTTTAACTGTTCAGACGAAACCAGCAAATTAACATCACCTTGGCCGTCAGAGAACTGTGATGGGCATTGTTTTGCTATTTACTGACATTTTAGTGACCCCTCAATCAATCTGTTAATTGATGAAATAATCTGAAGATTAATCAATAACGACAGTAATCATTATTTGCAATCCTCCATTAGATATATCCCCAATTCATGCTCTTGGCATGACACTACACTGTTAACTGAGTGGCAGTCCCATGAAAATGAGAAAGATAGCTTGTCCCTCTGCATTGCTGGCGCTTCAGGTTTTCTTTTTGCACTATGAATACAGATTACTGCATAGTCATTTGCAAATAGTGTGACATGTTCTACAGGTTCTACACCACTATATTTTTTTTAAATTTTGGTTTTATGTATCCATTCTTTTGTTACGTACCCAACTATCATTGCTCTCCCAATTTTCCTTTACATTTACATTGATGGTAAGGTTAAACTGTTGTTTCTTTTCACTTGCAGAATGTATCTTATTTGCGGCCAACAATACAATTCAAGGGACTCCAAGGGGTAAGTACTTTTTTCCCCCTCATAAGATTTGTGTCAGATGAATCATCGCATGTCAGATTCAAATTTGCAGTGTGGACTGGTTCTCAGCAGCAAGATTAAGAGTGTACATTTTTCTAGGTGTTAATGGCCCATTATAGCTTGATCACAAGTGCATCAGTTGCTTAATTATTGAGTGATCAGATGATACAGTAATTAGGGTATAAGAATATACATTTTAAAAGATGGTGGCATTTATTCAGCAATTTATATACTTTGCGATTTAAAAAAAAAAATGTTGGGCATGTTGGGACATTTTACCTTCAACTGCATTGGAACATAAGTTTTGTTTTGCTTTGAAAATCACTGTTGTTACACAGATAAATAGAAAGATGTTGTAATATTTTGATGTTGTCATTGCACAATGCACATAGTGTATGTTGTAAATTTTCTATAGCTAGTCATGTCCTGGTAATTAATTTGGCATTTGTTACATAAGCGGTGTCCTCTATGCAAACTGTCCGCCGAACTGTTCAGAGAGGCACAAACTAATTTCAGATGTCATCTGAAGTATATAAACAGTCTTGCACTGCTTGAAGTCCAGGGTGCACGTGACTCGCACACAGCTTCCCCTTAGCTGCTGAGACCTCAGAGACCTTCCTGTCTCATGTTAGCTGCCATGTTGTTCACATCAACCCCCGTATTTCAGATGTAGACACTGCACTCTGTACAATATGTGCATGAACACAGCGACTCGAAAGGAGAAATGCCACATAAGATTTCAAGGTTTTTTACCACATGGTTGGGTTTAGCATATGGCAGATTTATAATAATAAATTAACCCGTGTGTATTTGATTACCCAGCTCTCCTCACTACATTTTCTCAGACACTCGGGTGTGAATAGATACTGTAAGTTGTGTAATTCTCCATTTGTGTGTAATTTTTTTTTTACAGCGCATTAAAATTCCCAAGACCAATTCCTCGTCAGACTCCTTCAACAGTTTTGATTTCTACCTGTCTAATGTGGGCAAGGACAACCCTCAGGGAAGCTTTGAGTGCATCCATCAGTATGTGTCAAGGTAATGGTAATCACTGGTCAGCTGAATCAACTGTTACTGTCTTCCCACACGTTGCTAGAACGTAATCCCTCTCTGCTACACATTTCTTTCCCATACTCCCTCTTTGTCTGCAGCTCAGGGGCCTCACACCTGGCATTGTTGGCGACAGTACAGGACAAGGTCACAGTGTGCGCCACTAATGACTCCTACCAGGTGACCCGGGAACGCATGGCCCAGGCTGCGGAGGACACACGTGAACGTGGGACCAAAGTCATCAAGCCTGGGGGCCAGTACAGAGGTAAGGCCCTCACCGAGGTCTCCCTTATCTGCAGCGGTCACAAACAGCTGCCAGGTTGTGTCCCAGCACACCAGCATGGCTTTACAGTCTATCGGCACCTCTCCTCTCTTTTCAGACTCGGCCCCTTTTTAGGGACTGAATAGGTGAAAGCTGACAGCCTCATTCAAAACCATTATTACAACTGAGCCATTATGCCGTCTCAGTCTTTTCCAGATTAGCAGTCTGCCCAATAGGGTCAGTGGTGGCGTATGAGGCTTTTCTGTTTTATTGACACATAACCTGCCAAAATGACACAGGGCTGAAGTGTCCCATTACAGTCACTAAGTGCTGCACTTCTGTTTGCAACCAATCAGGACTTACTTTTCACAACTCCCTTATACTCAATGAAGATAAACGCATGTAAACCAGTTTCCTGTCCGCCGGGCTGCTCAGTGCCTGGATTTGAGTGACACAAGTGGAACAGAAAAAAGTAATCTTTGATAATCTAATTTGGCTTGTCACTCTCTCCAGCCTTACTTATATGTCTTATCCAGGTCAGTGCAGGAAGGGCAAGGGATGTGCAACAAAACAAACTGCTGATGTAATGTCTTGTGCCAAATGTGGTTTATTTCCTTTTTCTTTTTTCGTCCCATAGCCTTAGTAGAAATTTGTTTTCCAAACTCCCAATTACAAAACAAATACAAGCTCAAGACCTCAGACATAACACCAGCTGCAGGTAAGGAATGACAAGCCGGCACGTTGCTGAGATAAATAGCTGCTCACAGTGAATGACAGCGTTATCGTGCTTATTTTAGTTTCAGACCAAGATAACATAGTAAATATGAGATACGATAAAGGTGGGGGAAAAAATGGTCATGCCAGTGAAGGAAAATTTTTTTCTGGCTGGTCAAACAGTATTTATTGATGTGCAAGCAGGCATTGGTTGTCTCTAGTAAAAATATTATGGCTGTAAACGTTAATGTTTAAACATCCTGTCTGTTCTAAAGAAAAATTCAAATAATGAGAAAAAATGAGTGAACATGCAAGTAGAAACATGAAACTGAAATGTAACGTAATTTGTATATGTACTAAAGCAGAAAGAAAGATCTACAGAACCTCTCTACTTTGGAAACAGGTGACAGGTGGTGAATGAGATTGCTGACATAATTATTATCAATGGTAATATATCATTGTAGCATCGTGTTTAATATTTATTCATGTGGTTTATGTATTTGCTTGCAGCTGTAATAGTTGTTGTTTGCATGCACTGTTTAAAGCCAAAGTCAGCTGCCTTTATAGTCAGAGCTTGTTTATTAGATCTAAGCCCTTGTCAATGACTTCCTCAGTTAAACCAGAATGAGAAGTGTAGCGCAGTTCACAAAATTTTCAGCTTGAGTTAAAACCTCCTCAGGCCTGTTTTTCTGGGCTCTGGGGATAGATTTGCATACACTGGCCCAGATAGAAACTGGGAAACGAGAAGAGCAGCAGAGAGACGGGGTGGGACGAGAACTTGTAACAGCTGGTTTGGAGCGAGCACCCTATTTACTAATGCAAAAGGGCCCTAATTTCTGGTTTTCACAGGCTGTTAATTTCAGGTAACAGTCCGGAAGTTGAATTTTTATCTCGGTCTTTGTCTGTAGCCTGTAGCCTGTATATTTTAATGAGAACTGCTTTCACTTCGAATGCCATGGCATTTAATTTTCCAAGTTACTATACTGTCATTCTCTCGTGTAGACTGACAATTTCTGAAGGAGAAACCTTTTCACCTGTCGCAATCTGTCACTGGCCAGTTAGGCAACACAAAGTGTGTGAGCTGACGCCTCCTCACTTCTCCCAGTATTGCTTTTTGACGAGGAGGGAGGGGGGAGTTTTTCCTTTCTCTTCCTCTCTCTAACCTTAATCCCTTAAAGAGCTTTAGAATTTCATAATGCCAGTGAAGCAGTATAGAGAAATGTGCAGGTACCCTGACTAAGCACATAGCTCAGCAACACAGAACAGAGGCGTCTTGGTTTCTAATCACCTAGACACTTTGATATAAATCAGTTTTTCAAACTGCTCTTAAGTTGATACAGAGAACTACAGCCCAGTGTATAGTGTTTGGTGGTGGCTTCTGTTTCTAGAGACTGACTCTGGTCGTTGGCCTTAACATTAGGTCATTTTAGGACCTCTTTGCTTCTAAAACTGAAAAAGTAAAGGTAATTGGCAGGACAAAAGCAGGTAGTTTCTGCCAGAAATCTATTTTTAAAAGGACATTTGAAGTTGAAGGTACTACACAGGAGAGTTGTGGAGCAAAATCCTGCCATTATCTGTCAAAATGACAGAACAGTGTTTGATGATTAACTGCCCTACAGAGAAGAAGAGCTGTTTAACATTGTCTTTACCCCCTGTCTCTAGGAAAGCAAGTCCATGTCCGTAAGCCTGCGCTGTCAACCCCAGAGGTGGTCCCAGAGCGCAAGCGCTCCACACCCATCAACCCAGCCAACACTATTCGTAAGTGCCTTTCCAATAACCCTGTGTCTCAGCGGCCGTTCCGGGACCGTATCATCCACCTGCTGGCGCTGAGGTCCTACAAGAAGCTGGAAGTGCTTGCCCGTTTGCAGCGGGACGGTATCAACCAGAAGGACCGAAACTCACTGGGGACTACTTTGCAACAGGTACTGTAAGGTGTCTTGTGTTGTGTTTGTGGCATTTTTCAATAACATATTCCATGTCAATATTGACAGAGAAGAACTCTGAGAACCAGTGTTCTTCAGGTGTCTAGTTTGATCCCTGAGATCCCCTTATTCTTCTCAAACACGAGATCGAGATACACAAATCTGCTTGAGGATTTCCGGTTCTCAGTATAAAGGCTTCATTCACTTCACTGAAAAGAAACAAGCCACTTAATCGTTAAACATTATTTGCATGCACATATGTTTGGCCGGCACAGGAAATGTGAAGTTTCTGTTCATGTCTTATAGTTGACATTATGTCATAGTTTAACTTTGAACTTGTGTGTGTGTGCGCGCGTTTTTGTGTTTGTGTTTGTACAAAACAGGTAGCAAACCTCAACCCCAAAGACAACACATACTCATTGAAGGACTTTATTTATCGTGATGTTCAGCGAGACTGGCCTGGCTACTCTGAAGATGAGAAGTCCCAGGTTGACCGGATCCTGGCTCGGTACAGAAACCGCCAAATAGGATTTTTAATTACACTTTTACAGCTTAAAGACATATTCACTCCCAAGTTCTTGTGGTGTATAAGTACTACTGAGTATTTGTACTAGTTTAAAGTAACAGCCCACTCCTGGACAGCTGACGGTGGCTATTTTTACAGTTGATTGTTTTGTCCTTCTCGCAGCAAAGTGACTGTTGTCAAGAAGTGTATCAACAGCTCGTGTAGTACACAAGGAGCTTTTATTTTTACAGTATTATATTCTTTCCCCTGTTATTAACTATTAGACAGCTAAATCCAATTTCCACTCAATTCCTTGAGTGGTAAGTCTCAACAAATGTGATGAATGCTTTTCCCGCTTGCTAAGCAGACTGTTCAGCTTTTCAAATTGTGAATTATTTACATACATGTTTCCTAGCTTGCCATCTTCTCTGTCAGCACATGTTAAGGAAGATGTATATAACTATGAAAATAACTTCTTATGTCCAACATGAGGTGTGAGTTTAAAATAAAGACACTTTGGAATTATAAACAATTATTTAAAAATAAAAGTGTGACTCTTCATCAGGTCCTGGTCTAATTCATTTCTATTATAGTTCCCCACTGACACCACTCTTTCCTTTCTTTAACAGCAAATTAGGTCTTCCTACTGAGACACACTCAACAAGCAGTCCTCCCAAAGACAGTGTCCCCACGTCCCCCCAGGTATCTGAGCAAAGAAACACTAAAACACATGCTCACAGGGAAGCATGCAATTTTCAGCTAAAATTCTGGCTGTTTTCTTACAGAAGCGCCAGCCAGACTTTGACTTCATTGATCCACTGGCGCCCAAGAAAGCCCGCATCTCGCACCTCAGCAATCGAGGGCCAGCCGCATCTTCATCCTCCACCTCCTCCTCTGACCGCCACGAGGACGAGGGCAGCCCCAGCTCTAAACGCTCGTCCCTACCCTCCAGCGTCACCTCGGGCCCTCCCACCCATCTCCCCATTTCTTCCCACCCTCCTGCACCCTCTCACCAGCAGCCCAGCCCGGCCTCCAACTCCAACTCACCCAGCACCCCGGAGGGCTGTGGCACCCAGGACCTGCCCATGGACCAGAGTTCCTCCTGCAGAGACCCTTCACCCAGCCCCTTCTCCTCGGATAGGAACCTGCAGGACCGCTTTCGGCACCCAGTCCCAATTCCCAGACCAGCTTCCTCCCCTAGCCCCCCTCCTCGCACCTCACTCACAGTTACCTCTACTGTCATCACCAGCCCTCCTTTGTCCAGCAGTAGCAACAAGAAGGTCAAAAAGAAATCCAAGAAGCACAAAGATAAGGATAGAGAGAAGGAGAAGGAGAAAGGGAAACAGCCCGAAAGAGGCAGCAGTAGTCCTCCTGGTGTGGCAGAGCAGGCTGAGGAGAGTCGCAAATCCAAAAAGAGGCGCAGTGCTGAGGAAGAGAAGAGAGACGTTTTCGACAAAAATCCTCACAGAGATCAAGGTGTGTTTCTGTCATGTTAATTATTTGCATCACTGAACCAAACCTCTCAAGACTTTAATGACCATAACCAGCTTTGTCCATGCATGTGTAGCCCACTGACTGTCTTGCACACACACATCACATTGCTATCAAACATTTCCCATCTTGCACATAAACTTTTTTTAAAGATGTATTAATATATACTGTGTTTTAAGAATGAATTTAATTAACTCTGTTTAATGGGAAAGTGGTTCTGCATATTGTCAAACTCATGGAGAATTAACAGCACTTCAGCGGAGCATTTTAGCCTTGTGTAGCTAATTGTTCAGCCCACACTTACTAGCAGGAGCGGATAACTGCTATTAGCAAGCAAACTCTGAAAGACACATTGTACACCACTTGCCAATCAAATAGCAGACAGACACAGTTGATGACTATCTGTTGAAGAAAGTCAAGTTAAATATAGATAATTTCTCAAACTAAAAAAAATACAGTCACAGCTCCTGTTGGCCTTTTTCATAGAAGACATTTTGACACCTCGCAGTAGGAAAAGCACAGCCAAAGACATAATTGATTACTGAACTGCTTCAGCTGATGCTTAAGTAGGTTATTCTCTCCTATCATGTTAACCATAAAACTTAAGGGGAGTATCTCGGGGTCTGTCAGCTTAATTTGGAGTTCCTCTGCCGCCTAATGGCCATCAATTGATTAAATCAGCTTTAATGGTGTTAGGAAAAGCCTTGTGTTGTCTTCACCTGCTGTTTTGTGGAAAAATCAAACCAGGGTTTTAAATGATGAGGTAACTTGGATGTTAAAAAAGAGTGATGTGGATTTTCCTCCTCCTTGCTTCCAAAATGATCCATATCTGGCTAGCTGTCCATTTTCTTTCTGTTATAACAGAATGGGTTAGCGTCATCACACATTCGTTTAAAAGCCCTACTGAGGCATTGAACGTAAGCTAGCAGAGCATTCTCATATTAGACAAAAAAAATCCAGCTTTAAGAATGTAAGAACTCTGCTTCATTAACGGCTGCAAATCCGTCCAAGTTTCCATGCAGTTTATCTTTCAGACTTTGGATGGTTGCTCACCATGTTTCAGTGTTTGTCTCTGTACTGCCTGTAACAGCCACATACAGTTTGATCTTTGATTACACTGATACACCATGTTCTGCCTGAACATGTCGAGGCATTGATCTGAGCTCTTCTTTACTCTGTGATCTTTGTATGCGGTTGACCTGGCTTTACAAATATTGTGGTTGTAGTTTGAGACGTTCTGCTTCCTCGTAGTCTGTGTTCGTATGTCCTGTTTTTTTTTTTCTGAGAACTGTCTCCTGGGAGTTTTCCTCTTTATGCTGCCAATTATCAGATTGTACTGTCTGTTCCTGATGGATTTGACTGCACCTGCTGTGACGGTTAATTTTGAGTTTCACTCTTCAAAACAGTCATTTGCTGTTGGGTGGCAGCAGTATATTAAACTGCAGTGTCTTATATATCTGCAATTTTGTGGAAGAAGAGGAAACCTGTGTAAACAGAATAGGAAACACAGGTTATAGGGGCTATGCTTTATTATTGTGTAGTGGACACAATGACACAAATCTACTACTAGGTTTAATAATTGCTAAAAAGCCAGGAGCTCTTATTTTTGGTATTTCACGTGAATTATATTCATTTAAAACAGCAGGCTCCACTAAGTAAAAACCAACATATAGAAAGGAGTGTTGTTTCTATGTATTATGGATCGTCAGTTCAGTATCTATATTCTAATACAGAGGTCACTAACAGGCGGACTGCGGTCCGGGTCCAGACCCAGACCTATAATCAATAAATTGTTGAGGGATTCTACATTATGATGGGGCGCTAATATTTTAACCAGCACAGCTTTTCTAGTCTTTAAGGGATCTGTTTAGCGGACCTTACAGACTTGCATGCGAGTTAAGCCATCCCACGTGACGCTGCTCAGCTCATCACATTTGTATAAATAAAAGCGCGACCTGAATACAGCGATGAGAGAGATGAGAGGTGAGTGACAGGTGGAAAGGGAAGACATTTATAGACAAGTGAGCGGGAGACAGGGAGAGAAGAATGTATGTATATATATGTATATGTGTGTGTGCGTGTGTGTGCGTGTGTGTGTGTGTACATACATACATATACAGCACAGTAATTCATAATGTTTGACATTATGATGTTCCATCGCTTGAGGAAATTTTCTCTCACTGGACCTCTTACCATTTTTGTTCTAACAGTTTTGTTTTTGTTTTTGTTTTTTTTATCTCAGACTCTTCAGACAAAGAGAAGCCAGTCCAGTCCACCGAATTCTCCTCCACTATTGAGATGCCCGACTTTGTAGTGTGAGTAACCCTGATGAACCTCAGAGTTCCTGTTTTCCCACAGTGTGACCCTCTTTACCTTTCAGGCCTCTCACTTCTTCTCTGTAGCACGTTACAAAAACACAAATTTTGAAATATTTCACTGTTGCTGAACAGGATGTTGAAAATAGACACAAACCTGAGAACACAGGAAGTGCAACAGTAAACACAGATGTGTTTAATTTGTATAGTCTGGTATTCTTCTTTCATCACTGTGTGTGTACTTTCCACATCACTGGTAATAAGAACATGTTATCTATTGCACATCAGAAACAGAGAAGCTCAACAGGTGTTAAACAGTGTTCTCAGCTTTCTTTAAACATCACTCAGGAAAGGTTTGCTCGTTTTGGAGCGCTGGTTTCTTCCCTCACATGACCGAACAGATTTAAACTGTGGATCATGTTTTTTATGGAGTCTTACTTTCCTTTTCTGTGTTTATAGGAAGTACACGCCGTTGGTGTCCATGGACCAGCGGCAAAGCTACAAGGATGACTTTAACGCGGAGTACGATGAGTACCGCCTGCTGCATGCCCGCGTGGAGAGCATCACCCGCCGCTTTACCCAGCTGGATGCCCAGTGCCGGAAGCTGGCACCTGGCACCAGAGAGTACCAGGTCATATTAAAACAGCTAATTTAAACGCGCTGTATGATCCTAATCAAATATTTGTGGTAGCTTTGTCTTCTTTAAGACGACACTTTCCATCAGCGTTGTGAACTCTGAAATAAGACTATAAAGAAAATAAGTGGCTAGAGTCATTACATGAGTTGCAGATTGTGACTGAATAGATCAGAATTAGAAAAAAAAAAATCCAGAGATGGACAGTGATGTTCTGATCGTTCAGTCCATTTCTGACTTTTACCAGTGTTGTAGTTCACTCCTACAGCATTAGCACACCGGTGTCACAATGTGGTGCTGCACAGGAGGCAGGAAGTGAAGTGTAATCAACAAAAACTAATAGTGCTGCTACCACTCCACATCTGTTCCTCGATCTAGTGCAACCACCAGGCAGCACACAGCTGTTCAGTGTTAAATGTCATCAGAAGTTCGGCGCTGCTGCTCAGGATGCTCCAGTGTTTAGATTTCTGCACAAGTTAAATATAAATAGATCAACACTTTTTCCTGTTACAAAAAAAGAACCTCAAAGTATGTTTTATATATAGTATTAGATAATAAAGTATGTTATAATATGTATAAACAGTGCACATTTGCGTTAGACATGCAACACTATTAAACGCTCTATTTTTATTTAAAATTTTACAGAAAGTGCAAGAAGAAGTCTTGAAAGAGTACAAAAAGATGAAACAAGTAAGTAGTTACACAGAGCTTTGTTCTGTTTCCACATTACGTTTTGATTTTCTTCAAAGCCGAAGCTGCTGTGGTGGGGGGGGGGGGGGGTGCTGGTAAATGGCTTTACTCTGATATTATGCGCATGTTTGTTTTACAGCACAGCCCCAACTACCATGAGGAGAAACAGCGCTGCGAGTACCTGCACAACAAGTTGGCCCACATCAAGCGGCTAATAGCTGATTTTGACCAGCGCAGAGCCCAGTCCTGGTGCTGAGAGCACAGCACACAACATCTTCACTGATCAGTATTGAGAATGGAGTGTCGAACCGAGAGAGGGTGTCCAAGCGGC
This sequence comes from Toxotes lorentzi, assembly GCA_037833715.1. Taxonomy (NCBI): domain Eukaryota; kingdom Metazoa; phylum Chordata; class Actinopteri; family Toxotidae; genus Toxotes; species Toxotes lorentzi. The sequence goes on from JBBMJY010000018.1 coordinate 8,588,744, forward strand.
TCTTATTTATTAACACCCCTTCAGTTACTGCCTCCACAACAGCCCCCCTTCCCTTCCCTTCCTTCCTTTCATCCTTCTCCCTTCATCCTTCTTCATTCCTTCCTTCTTTCGCGATCATTTGATTCCACAGGCTTCATTGTTGCCTGCATTCTTGAAAATCTCACTTTGACTTTCACCCCCCACCCTCCCCACCGCCCAAATCTTTTGCTTTTTCAATGAGCTCCTGTGGAATTTCAAACCACTGGACCAGTGGAAGGAGCTGCCTGCATGTGTGAAGGGGTTCGGGGAAAAAAACTTCAACTCTTCTAACTTTTGAAGGACTTATCTTGAGGCAAAAAAAAAGAACAAAAAAAAGTATTTTTGAGCATCAGAGAAGATATTAACATGTATTTAAGTAAACGAAAAAGAAAAAAAAAGAGGGAGATTATTTATTTTGGGACTCGTAGTGCAAAAGAAGAGTCCGCAGATGATATATTGTTTAAATTTTCTTGAAAACAATGCAAAAAAAATTAAAAGCGGCCTTATGTGTTTTGATTTTGTGAAGCCATTTTGCACGCAAGATCCATTATGTCATCTCATTTGGCAAAGATGTCTCTCCCGGCTCGTTTCCTCTCTTTTCACGCACAACTGTACTGGATAACACTGCTTCAACATTAATTGCTGAGTTTGAGGCTGAAGAGGAAGGAAATGAGACGGGAAGGAGAAATCACTTGAGCCAACTGAGACGCAAGAACAGTATGTGTGCATGGATTTGTAAACTTAGTTGTAAAGACCACGTGGGGTGGTTAGGGTGTGGTGAATTCATGGAGTATGATCCCCTGTCAGTGGGGGGGCAGTATTCCCTGCACCAAGTGTTTAATGTTCACGGTGCATTATGGGTGCCTTAAGGTGTTTACACTCGGATATGTCGAGTTGGGCCTAACCCTAGGGGCCACAGACTACACAAAGGAACTACAACTGCCTGGAAACAGGTTGTGTGTGTGTGTGTGTGTGTGTGTGTGTGTGTGTGTGTGTGTGTGTGTGTGTGTGTGTGTGTGTGTGTGT
>JBBMJY010000018.1:8589887-8633993 GCA_037833715.1 Toxotes lorentzi
TGTGTGTGTGTGTGTGTGTGTGTGTGTGTGTGTGTGTGTGTGTGTGTGTGTGTGTGTGTGTGAGTGAGTGAGTGTGTGTGCATGTCTGAGCGTTGGAGGAAGGAAGGGATGTTAAGTCTGGAAGGAGTGTTACAAACTGTATGTGTGTGTGTTTGGATGGCTGTGCATTATGTGGAGTTACAGGTGAAAGAAAAAAAATGTGGGGGGAAAAAGTGAGAAATATATAAAAACAACAAAAAAAGCTGCTATAGTGTTTGACCAGCCAGAGCACACTCAGGATCAACCTGGCTGGAGTAACAGTACCTGATCTTTAATTGAAGAGATGTAGAAGATCCTTTTTTTTTCCAGAATGGTTCATCTCTAGACCCTGGAAAGGACGGCGCCCACCTCTTCAGCTTTATCCTGCGGCAAACAGTCTGTGTTTCTGTTTTAGAAAGAAGCAAAAACTCGTCATCCACCAGAGGACTAATCTGTATGACAATGTTAAATGTATTTGACTCTCAGTTTTTTGAGTTCTGCAGATCAGTGAGAGATTTTTTTGCTTTTTTCGTTTTTTCCTTTTTTTTTTTCTTTTTTTTTTTGGTCAACATTGATACCGATTTAGTTCAATGGATGGATGAATGGCTTCTATATAAAGTCTTTATTTCAACAAGGGAAAATTTGTTTACAAACCTGTGTTAGAATGTTTGCCAAAAAATTAAAGATTTTTCTGGTACAGCATCCGTGGAGTAAAATTTCTGATTGGGGCTTCATTTTAGGAGACATTAATACTGGAGTATGTGTTTCATTCACTGAACAAGTACAGCACCCTGATGTTTGGGGATGTGAAGAGGAACCTAGTCACTGTGCCCCTAGAAATGCCTACAAACTAAAGGGAGCTGATACCACTTTTGTAGTGGTCAGCCCCTATTTTGCAGTCAAGTATAACTATATTCAGCTAGTGTGGACATGTGAGAGTCTGTCCCCCCCCCCCAAAACAGAGATTCAAGTTAATATTCACTAAGTTTATTTCACATATATTTTGGTTGTGGCATTCTGTCGTACAGTCAGTCTCTGCAGTAGACTGGCTGTTCTGGTCGGCTGTCAGAATCAATTTAACATAATTACAAACCCAGTTTAACCTGTTTGTTGTCGCTCAATTTATTTTGGTCAGAAAATCAGCACTTGTGTCTTGGAGGTGTCACAACAGCAGATTTAAAAAAAAAAAAAAAAAAAAAAATGTCCTCAAGATTTCCGCTTACTGTGGCTGTGAAGTACAGGGTCAGTGTTTTGGTTTATTTGTCATGTTTTCGCCTTGCAATGGTCATTTCCCAGAATTTGGGGCCCTCCCTGACCATTTTCCATTGGAGGCCAGTGTTTTACAGGTGCTGTCCGTCACCTGTGTCCTCCTCTCTGCCTTCCAAAGATTTCTGTCTTTATCAAAAACAGAGTTACTGAAATTGGGTCTGAACAATATGAATTAGCCTAATGTAACTCACTGTAGTGGAAGAAACGGGAGAAGAGGGTTGAAAAAGAGTCTTAATGAGGAAGTGACAAAGTTAAAAATAATTTTAAAAAATGCCCCCGGCACTGTTCACATGTGAGAAACCACTGAAAATGAAGTGAATTTTGAGTGAAATCTGATCCTTCCCAGCTGAAAATGTACAAAACATTTCAATAAAAAATCACAAGTTCTACCTGGAAAATGTTTCTGATGTCTTTTATGTCATCATGCCTGTAGGTGCTATTTTAGTCATGACCGCGATGTTATCAAAGCTGTCTCACAAAATAAAGCAGGATTTAAAGGCACTGTTTTGAACAGAGGTCGGCAGTGAGCGCTGGAGTAATTGCATCTGAAACTGATGTTCTGGTAACTGAGTAGGTCCAGAAAAAAAATGAGTCCGTTGGATTGAGATCAAGATAAAGATCAATCATAATGTGGACTTTGTTCTAATGAGCACTTTGGGAAAGCGTCTTTTTTTTTTTTTTTAATTCTTTTATGCTGACTAAGGAACATCTGAAGCTTAGTTTACTGATACACTGATAGGGAAAGCATAAAACAAGCATAAAATGCTGATGTTTGTAAAACAGTGGTTTCAGTAAAAACAGGATACAAACGAGAAGAGAGCAGAAAAACCACTTGTCATCTGACTATTAGAGGATTTAAGGTGATTTATTCAATTCAAGAAGTGGCACCTAATACACAGTATCCTTCAAAACATTCGTATGTCCTGTCCTGGCCAGTCTTTTCAGACTGCTGATACACGCTGATCATGAGCAGTTTCATGTTACATTTAGAAATGGTGTAACAAGGGGTGATTCATAAGTAGGCCTAAGGTAGAAGGAGATGAGTTGTACCGCTCTCATTACATGCATGTGCAGTTCAACTCCAGTGATTAAGCAGAAAGTTTGAAGTTAATAACTATTGTTGTACCCACATAAGTGGCAGATGATGATGACATGACTATTGTTGTATTTCTGTTTTGGGTAATTGAAAATTGCAAGTCAGCACAATTTATGCCTTTATGCAGTCATCAGCTACCTCTTCCTCAAGGGCTTGTCACCCAGTGAGGTCCTTGGTGTGATCTGACCTGATTTGACACTCAGACTGCTACCTCTTCCCCAAGATGAAGAAGGAGCTCATTGGTCGCCATTTTGACAGTGATCTTTGTTGGTTTTTCTTGGTACTAGCAGCTTAAATACCTACACACAGATATCCAAAGTGAAAACAATCTGATTCCTAAGTAATCCTAATCTCAGGTTAATGTATTAATTAATGTAAAATGTACTCTCCAGATTTTTGTGTCTTTTAGCCGCTTTCAGCCCATTCTTTTGGATTCCCGGTCCATAGAGTTGAATCCAAACAATTCTCTGAGCCCACATGTAAAACCACAGGTAACTGTTTCCAGTAAACAGCCTCACAACTGGTTGTATGATATAACTGATTTAAATGTATACAGGAGCTCTGCCTTTCCAAAACCACTGATGTAGCATCTCACAATTCTGAGAAGTCTGTCACAACTGAGATACTACCCCATACAGCAACAAAACAATGGAAACATTGTTAGGTGCTGGAATACTTTTGATTTGCAGAAAAAGGGTCAAATAAAAATTGATCAGTAGTCTAATAACTTTTATCAGTGGTGGATTACTACCACCCCTCCAAGCACCAGACCGGGGGGCCCAGAAATGTAAATGTTCACTTACTGTCATTGGTTTTGGTCATTTGATAATTAAACAGACTTGTTGGGGAACTCGAATTGCTAAAGTACAGTATCAGCTGCGTCGAGTGCTGTATTATTTATTCACGTGTCCCTGTCTTGCAGAATGCAGCAATATAGCTATACCAAGCTTTATCATTTTATCTTATATTGTGCTCACCTGCTTGTGTTTAATCAAACGGCCACAGACATCATTTGAAAACAGAAAACCTGGGGTCAGCTGCTATTGTTCCAGCAAAGGTGAACTTTTTGGAGTTTATATATGTAACGTACACATTGAACTTTTCTTAATGGGGACTTGGATGCTTCAGGGTACATGCACAAAGCACAGACGTAGGTAGACGGGAGGTAAAGGTAAGATAGGGGTCCAACAGCTAATGTGTTCCCCTCCAGAATTCAGTTCTTTAATAGCATTAATTTATCTCTGAGTATTAAACACTGAAAATCCACATGTTGTGCGCGCGCTTTGCGTGCACGCGCAAACAGTATGTAGTATCCCTTTAAGAAGGAAAGGCCCTGACTTACGTCACCCTGGTTTTTTCCCTCTTATCCTCTGAGCACCTCAGCGACCGACGGAAAATGGCGCAGCAGTTCGTGCAGGCTAAGATCAAAGGGGACAAAGTGGTGCTGTTCATTAAGCCCACGTGCTCCTACTGCGTCATGGCCCAAGACGTTTTGTCCCGGTATAACTTCAAACCGGGACATCTGGAGTGTGTGGACATAAGTGGACGCAGCGACATGGACAGCATGCAGGACTACTTCCTGGAACTTACCGGAGCCCGCACGGTAAACACACGCTTTGTCACACAACACCAAAAGTCTGTGTGAAACTAAAACAGCGCATCAATGCTGATCAGTGTTAGATATGATTTTTTTTTTTTTTTTTTTAAGTTAGGAGCTGTAAAATTTCTGATTAGTGTGCTGGTTTTCATTTTACTTCCATGAAATCCCTACAATGATCATTTCAACCAAAGTTCAGTATGAAAATCATTCAGGGCGTTTTCAAGAGGAACTGCACAAACAACACATCAGCCTGTATCATTAAGCAACATTAAATCTGAAACTTAACTCTAATAGTAAGTCTGTTTATGAAACTAAGGTTTGAAACTATGTGGAGTTAATATTATTGGGATGCGCGTGTTCATCCATGAGAAAGGGTGGGTGATCTGGATAAAAACCTTTTCTCTGGTGGATGTAATACAGTGATATTACATCGGCACATACCTTGGTATAGTATATGAATGGATAAGGTTGTTCGAGGACCTGTGGATTAGTTCCTTTACAAAAATATATCTTTATATTAGTCCAAAAATCAAACGAAAACCCATTACTGCCAGAAGTTCTGCTCATTCATTTACAGCTTTGTCCATATTGGTCTGATACACCCAGAGATCTGAAAGGGGATTGTTCCAAAATCAGTGACTGCATATTTACCAGCTGCATCTTTGATTTTCTTGTGTCAATTTAAATGTAGGTCCCTCGGGTGTTCATCGGCGAGGACTGCATAGGAGGCGGCAGTGATGTGGCGGCGCTGGAGAAGAGCGGGAAACTGAAGGGCATGCTGCAGTCCATCGGGGCCCTGCAGTGACCTGCTCCAAACCCTCAGGTATAAGACATATGCACAGACTTTAATGATTAACTTGCTTTCACTTTACCTCTGTATAAACACACTTATATAACACAGAAGACAGAGAGAATGCCTGTGGAGAGAAGGAAAAATGTGTAAAACAGGGAAGTGTTTGTAAGAAAGGCAAGAAGAAGGAGGTAGGTATTACCACTCAGAAGACGCAGATCAAGTCATGAAGCGTATAAATTAGTAACAGTAAGCTCTCATTAGTGTAGGAACAAAAAAATGAAAGGGAATAAAATGCCCGAGGTGGTGCTTAAAGAGCTAAGAAGTAATTGCTCTGTGGTAAAGTCAGGAGTAAAATCTGACTGTTCACAAACCTGTTCACAAATGTACACAAACCACAAACCTGTTGTACACCTGTACAACATCTGTACAAACACAGCAGAGTACAGACATTCATCGAGTCTGTGGTCCGTTCATTCTAAAACATGTCTTTATTTAAAGTCAGACGTCATGTTATCTACAGTCTGTACAACACTGGCCCAGCAGAGCCACGTGTGCGTCTTCCACATACTGGGTGTGGATGCAGTGCTGGGGTACACTTAGGTTCACAGTCCAGTGTTTCAGCTGCTATTTACCGAGTCATTTTCTTATGCAAGAGTAGATTTATGTGATTTTTTTGTTTTATAACGAGACACGCACTTCGGTTGTTGTGCTGCAGCAGCTGCAGTTTGTCGTAATTATGGTTAAATACACACCAACTGGTTAAAGATACCCACTGAAACCACCTGTACAGTATCAAAATTTGACAGTGAGTGTGGTCTGTACTGTGTACACAGCCTGCTGCTACAGCTGCGCAAGAACTGGATGAAAAAAAAACAGCTACATGCAGTTTGTTGATTATTAATGACTGATACTGATCCACTGTGTAAAAAAAAAAAAAAGAAAAGCCACGAATGTCACTTTTGATCGTATTTGCTTTCATTTTGCTGGAGGTTTGTCTGACAAGTTCTGTTCTTCTCTAGCACTGTTTTTTTGTTTGTTTTTTTTAAAATCACAAATTCCTTAATCCTTTTTATACCAGTGAAACATTGGACTGTAAAATAGTATGACCCAGTTGTTTCTGCTCCCAACATAAAAACAAACAAAAAAAATCATAAATGTCAACATACAATATAGTTTACAAAAATAATTGCAGCACCAATAAATCATAATCTCATTATGATTAAAAACAACCTCTCAGAAAACGGCTAAAATAAATGTTGTGTATCCACCCAGAGGCATTATGGTTTTAGTGTACCAACTTTTGTTCATGATATGGTTGTTTTACCTAAATCGTTTCACACCTTCTGTACACGCGAATGCTACAAAAGACTTTTGCCTTTCTGTGTAACAGAGACAGACCCTTATTATTTGTTATTGCAGATACATAAGGACATTACTTCATATTAACCTGCAAAGGAAATGATGTAAAAGTCAGCTCACAGGCTTGAAATGAAGTTTAAAAATACATTGATTACTGTTGTGGATTTGGTGTGCGGAGCGCATTTCAGAATTTGAATTTCAAGTCATTTCTCAACCTAAGTGAAATGGCCTCGTTTAACACAGAGTACAGCCAAAATGTTTTCCATCTCACATGGTGATAAAATAAGTCTGGCTCTGAGACACTCACTGATGTCGCCATAATAGATCGGAAAGAATCTAATAAAAGAACTGTAATTAAATTGGTCCTGCTCGTATGCGAAGCTGAGGGTCTGTTACATTACAGATGAAAATGACTGTGCTACCAGCAGCATTACCGGTTGCTTTCCACCCTGCTCTCGTTGTTAATGTAGGTCACAGATCAGATGAAATAGTCACTGAGCCACTGAGAAGTTGGAGGCTCAAGAGTTATCTCAGCTTTAGAATTGCTGCATGTACACATGTTCGCAATTTTTAGATCCCGCAGGACACAGGTGCATCATGGGTCGACATGGGTTTGATCTAAGATGGAGCAGTCCCGTGTCCGGTGTACATAGGAGATGCAGACATCCCCCTGGTGTCGAGTAGAGAGGAAAACACCTCAGCACAGTTTCCTTCCTGCTTATTCAACCTGAAGTCACGTTACCCGTTACTGTAGTTTGAAACAGTCTGCACATGATCCTGGTCTCTTGTCTTAACAGATGTGTGGTCATTTGATGTACGTGTACTTGTAATGGAGCCACTGTGTGTCAATTTTTAATTTTCAAAATCCACCATTTTTCATCAGCCAATAGAAATATAACCTTTCACAGAGCCTCTGGCCAGTGGCCAGACAGTCACTTTAAATTCAGTCATTTTTTATTGCCCATGATGAAATAGCCTTTACGCAAAGGGCGCACACATCCCCTCAGGGGAAGAGAGGCTTGTCGCAGTGGTGTATGTCACTGCTCAACATACGTACGATGCTGTCCTAGCAGTGAAGGAGTCTTATACTGTTGTCCTCCCTCAGAGTCAGTCCTTCATCCAGCAGCGATGAACAGAAAAAAAAAAGTTTCTTCTGTTTCCACACATGTTGATGATTCCCTCCTCTGCTCCCCCCACCTCCTCCCCGGCCCCTGTTTTCCACAGGCTTTTGGCATCCAGGTGAGATCACATGACTATGCAGCGGGACTTGCGTAGCTTGCGCCGCCGCTGCTGATACTCACTGAGCTCCTGCAGGTAGCCTCTGGACGGCCAGCGTAGCCTCTCCACCTGCTCGCGCTCCTCCTCTGGAACACACATAAACCCAAAGACATAACTGTAATCTACTGCACAGCTATCAGATTTGCTGATAAAAAAAACCATTAGAATAAGATTTACTATACTTGGCAGATACTTATACAGATACACATACAGTAATAACTCCTGGGATTGGTGCCATGAACACTGCCAGCAAGGCAGAAATATCTGCTAAGATTTTGTTTACACAGAAGACCAGCTCTGATCGATCATGTGCTGCCTCCTTATTCTTCACTTGTGCCCTTCAGTACCCGTCCAGTGACCTTAAATAAGTCGTGTGTGTGTGTGTGTGTGTGACTAATGACGACAATAAAAATTGCCACTGCTACTAACCAGAGTAACGTTGCTGTTAATCTTTGTAATTAGCTTTGTCTTTAGCTGCTTTTATGCAAAAGGTTATAATAACTGAGAGGTAAGCAGAAGTGAGATATATATGACTCAAGCTTAAACTTATAGTATTAAACATAAATAATATAAGGAGGCATTAGTCACAGTCTGTTAATATATAAATGCTGTCATATTGTGCTTCGTGGCAGAAAAGCATCAAATACAGAGGTTTTCACAGGTGACCATGTTTGATCTTCAAAACTCAGAAATATAGAAAGCTCACATTTTGTTCTCCAAAACTGGCAACATTCATTTTAATTCACTATTCATCAGTGGACACCTTGCACCTCATGTATTTTCTACAGTGTTGGCCATTTGACAAAAAAAAAAAAAAAAAAAGAAAAGAAAGAGAATCCTGGCATTCATTGCATTTATGTGAGACAGATGCAGCCTAGCCTGCACACACTGTGCTGAAAAAGCCTGGAGGCACTCTGACTAAATCATTTTTTAAATGCAGTCTGAAAACCTGAGCATTTTTTAAGATGCAGATTTTAAGTTAACTTTTAAGTTTTAAATTCTGCCAATCGATGCAACGGTTTCAGTTTGCATGATCATCACTTACAAGGCTGGTTAAAAATGATCAGACCTTTGTTTAAGAAAGGTTTACGCACTGACCTGAGAGCTCCAGGAAGTCTGGTTTGTGACTGAAGATTAGGTAGTTGTTGGCGATGAAGTGGAGGAGCCAGACGTACAGCTGCTCTGCATTGTGGCACTGAGAATCGATTCAAACGGAGACATTATGCTACAGTTATTAATACTTTTCAACAGATTACTATGAGTAACTGCTGCAGATGGAGACCTAGGACTAATGCATGTTAAAAAATTAAGCTTGCCACAAAATAAAACATTGCATTGGGCAGTTTTCTGACAATAAGCTAAATACCTTCTGTACTAATACACATTTGCATTTTATTGGCTGAACGAGATGTCGTATTATAATGAGGTAGTTCTGATTTTACACAGTCAAACAAACACTCTCCTGGAGGTCTGCTTATGTTCTCACGTCATCTCTCACCTTCTTTTACCCTCATATATGCAAAGTTGCACTGACCTTTGCTCTGCGGAGTAGCCGGACCACGCTTATACCTGTTGATGCCAGCTCTCTACTGGGCATGCTCTGAAGGTAAGCGCACACACAGACTTCACACAGGTGCTGCAGACGCTTCACCTGATACATCTCGGCACAGACCAGCACAGCCATTGCCTGCAGCACACTGGCTGGACACACAAACACACAACATAGTCTGATATAGTGTATATGCACTGGATGTGTTACACTTAGATTGTTCTAACATCATGTAGTTTACATTTTATCCCTGATCTTTACAATATACCGACACGTTTTCAAGCTTGTATTAGAAATCAGGTTTAAAAACACCCCCTGAAGTTTAAAAATAAAACTGGAACAGAGCCACACCGGGAAGCTTCAAACAACCATTTTACAATAAAAGCATTTTGTGTGTCTGTTTCACACAAAATTAGAAAACAACACAATTTCTGTAGTTACAACAAATGTCATCACATGGACTCAATCTCAGCTGTGAATTTCTGAATAGATCTCAGTGGTCTAATAACATTAAATTAAATGAATTAATATTTTTCCCATTTTACTCACTGTCAGTTACAATCCTTAAATACACGCATGCAGCCAATGTCAAAAAAGTACCGTCAGCCTTATTATGTAATGTCAAAAAGTCAAGTCAAATTACTCCTGATGTAACCTGATTCCTGTCTTTCATGTGAGTCAGACTTGAGTCTGCAACATCCTTCGCTGCTTCTTATAAACACTGATTCTCTGCATGTGGCTCTGACAGTCTGGTGCCCTGTCAGCTGAGCAGCAGCCATACGGAGGGTTTGTTCTATTTGACTGCACACTTCACCCAAAACATTTAAATGAGCTTTAGCAATGTATTCTATTATCAAATGAATGGTATACATTATTCATCTGAATGAAAGAGTGTAATGGCGCTCCTCCTTTGATTTCACACCCTTTGTTGCTGCTGGTGGCGTTACCTTGCTTTGACCTTGAGTGCTGAGCTCTTACATAACAGTGCAGTGGCTGCAGCCTCTGGAGCTGTTTCATGACTTTAATTTCCTGTTCCCATGACTCAACCTGAAGCCGTGTCTCTGGAAACAGCTTATTCACCCTCTTTGTAACTCAGGTGAATCTTAAGGATTGCTTCTTAAAAGTTTTTCATGACCCTTTCATCAAAACACCTCATGCCACAGAAGTGGGGGATCATCAGCCTCTTCAAGACTGATTAATCTAAAGGTTTACACTGTGAATCCAGCAGCTTCGTTATGTAACAGTAAAGCTTTCTGAATCATCTGTAGGTGTAAGGCTCAATCCAAGAGAGACAACCATGGTTGTCATGAAAGCACACACACACACATGCTTTCAAAAGCCCATTCAAACAGCACTGCAAAGGCTTGTCATTCAAAGCTGCACTAAGTAAAGTTTTACCACTAGGGGGCAGAAAAACTAAAAAATAAACACAGCAAGAATTCTTGATATATCAGCTTATCCAGTTGTTTTGGCTAAGATGTTAGCTATTAAAATAAAATACGTAACAAATAATTGTTACAGAGCAACACTAACATCGCACTGATGTCCCTCTGGCCACCTGAACCAATACTGACTGATATTTTAGGCATGATTTTGTACACAAACGGCTCATTACTTTGATCATACCATACGATCGATGGGTGTGAGCCAGACTGAGAACAGCCTAGAGTTTTGAGTAAACTGGTGTGAATATTTGGTTCGTCTGGCTGACAAACCAAAACGAGCTGAGTGTGGGTGAAAGCGGCACAGATGTGCAGGCTGGCTGTTGATTTTCAGTGGGATCAACAGTATCAGCTGAGCTTTCACAAATTAGGAAGTCACTTGTTTAGTACAGTTTTAAGGTGTTTGTAGAAGCTCCCCAAATATAATTATCTGCGTGTAATGTACTGTAGCTCATTGCCACCACCAGAGAGAATTATCAGCACTAATTACTTTGAAAATGCAGTGCACAATGTGTCAGATAGTGACAAAGGAAAATAACAACAACAACACGTCTGATTTGGCACCATTAAAAGCAGATGAAGCAGTGATGCCACGGGTTGATTTTGTCAACACCAGATCTAATTTAATTTTAAGCTCAGTGCTGTTCTCTGCACGCCTCCTGAGACTGACACTGGCAGCATGTCGCAATCACACAGATGGTTGATGGGACATGTCATCTGCGCTTTTGTTTTAGGCAGCATTTAATTGCAACGCCTATAGGAAAACATTACTGCGCCACTCTCAAGTGCTTTCTGATTTGAGATTGGTGCTTCTTTCCATGGCGCTTTAAAATCAAATCAAAGGCCCATTGTTCTTCCATAAACGGTCATCGTTTTGTTGGTCAGATTCATGGCATCCAAAGAGGACTTTCAGCTCTGCCAAACTTCTATTTCTATTTAACCCAGCAAACTATTTTCATTTACAGCAGTGGCCTGAGGATGTAGTTATAGGCGGGTGAATGAATAACTGAGCGCAGTCAATCTCACAACCATACAAAATCTGCTGGGTTTAATTAACGAGAACTAGAGGGCCCTTCTACTACTATATTTAGGACCTCCCATTGGTGATGTGTTTGCAGTTACAGGAGCCATTTAGACATTCATCTTATTGTATACAGTGGTCACAGTGGTATAGCTGAGTACACGTCTGGGCTGTGTGCAGTAAACTCACCAGGACAGCAGGAGTCAGTGTAGAGATACTCCAGGAAAGAGAGGAAGGTATCTGAGGAGACTCCGTGGATGGGCACCACTCGGCTCCGGGCCTCTGCGTACTTTCCACTGAACATTGCCGCCATGACGTCACAGCGTGCCACCAGCACCGCCCGGTGAGCTGGCAATACGCTCCCTAGAACACACACGCCACATTAACATCTAGGGTTAGAATTCTGAGCGGGGTCTGGAAAAAGCCCCAAAGAAGTGCGATGCCATAGAGTATAAACAATACTAAAAATCAATTAATATATTGATTCTTGAATGATAGTAACAGAATGCATTTTTTGGCTTTGACTTCAGTCAAACATTCAATATCACTAACCTGTCTCTTTGGAATGATAATCAAGTGTAGAAACCAAATCTAATTTAATTTGGCTTGTTACAAATGATGATCTGTCATAACAGGCCATTTAAATTAACATGAAACAAAAGACATGCAAGTCCTGACATAATCGCTGTCATTAATTCATTAACAGCCAATAACAGCTCTCACTACACTCCATCAGAAAGTCAGGATTAAAAACCAAAAAAAAAAAAATCAGAAATGCACAAAATATTATTTATTATTCATTATTATTTAGAAATTTTCTCTTTGACCTTCAAGAGTTGAACTCGCAGCTCCAAGGTGCAAGGACAAGAAAGACTGGTGGCACTTCTTATGAGATAAATACTGATTAGGAGAAGCTTTTGGCCATTATTTATGTATTTCTCTGTTTGATCCTTTAATAGAAGTGCAGCTCACAGAAAAGCTTTTGGTGAGATGAGACATCACAGGAGTGGAAGGCACCCCATCGCTCAGACCATTTTATCTTATTTTGTCTGCAAATGGATGACCAGGCCCCGGGACTGAGATCATAATTCAGTCGTGGCTAATTAAGAGTGACCTTCCTCTGCTGTTTGATGGTGAATGCATTTGTAAGCATGTGCGCGTATGCACAGATCAGTATGAACCCACCTTGCACCATGAAGATGACATCTGAGTAAAGAGGAGAATTGAAGAGGTTGACAAGAGTCTGGGGTCCAAGCTGAGCTGCCCGTGCACTTGGGGTATCCCTGAGGCCCTGCACACACACAAAAAACCCCCCCCAAAAAACAACACACAAATTGTGAAGAGGAAGCCAAAAGAAATGGGCAGACGGTTAACATTCCTCTGCTGGATGTCAGGTACTAGTTACCAGAACAATTGCAATTCTGCACATCTATCCCAGCTCCCCTGTGGAATACAAATGTCCTCTCTGCCAGTCTTGCTTAGCACTACCCAAACATACTTGAACTGCAAGCCAAGAACGATATGATGAAACTGGCTAACACTGAGAACAGACTGAGAACCAGACAGTCATCCAAACTGTCTATTTATCAACACATCACTGCTCATGTTTACAAGGTGCAAAGTACAATATATATATGTATGTACAGTAGACGGCACTGTACAGCAGGTGAAATCGGTAGAACAAGAAAGACTGTCAGTGTGTCTTTTTTGAGTGCATGTGCACAGATGAGTGTCATCAAAGCATCCCATTACCATTACGTGACCTTTCTCAGTCAACTGAAGCACAAAGAACTCCACAGACTCCACAGTCTTCAGTAGAGACAGCAACACAATCCAGCCTCGTTGATTTTGTGAAACAATGGAAAGCTTATGAAAGGCAAATTCCAGCCGGTCTCAGAGAGTGAGACGTCCCGGAGCTGTTTGCAGAGGAGAAGATCAAATCATGACAGGACATTAGGGTGTCCCATCGCATTAAAGTGGCCCTGCCATATCTTGGTGTGCTGTCTCAGGTAATAGATCTAGTTCTATCCAGATGGGTTGGTACACCATGCATGGTGGCAAAGGCTTGTCAGACGCAACCATATCTCCTGATCTCTCTGTCAGCGTTCAAGTCTGCTGCCTATTACACAGAGCCAACTCATGTTTTCTAAATAGTGATCAGACATTACAGCAGTACAGTGACGCTGCAGTTCTTAACACAATGTTGAATTTCATGGCTGACGTCCAGTGTGAACTCCTTACAGACCTTGTGTTGTGCTTTTCACTCCTTTGGGACCATCTCTTGTTTATTTTGCATTAATTCCCACAGTGTCTGAGAGGTGATTACGGGCACTAATTATGTAAATATGCTAATTATAGCCACAGTATTTCTGCAATGTTTCTAAACAAGGTCTTGCTAATTAAGGCACTGTTAGACTGCAACCACAAAAAAAATATCTTCAAAGAACAAGTTTGACACATTATAGATATTTAACCTCATTTGTTGGAGAGGGCTGTTACAGAATAACTCATTAGATACCCTAAGCTCAAACAAGATGTTTTTGATATTTGTGAATATTGAAGAAAGAGAGAGGAGAGGCGATTTTAAAATTTAAGACCTCACCCTATCTCTCCCGATGAGAGATCGTATGCGCTCCATAAGCTGAGCAACAGCCAGCGAGTTCTTCAGCTTCTCTTCCAGGGCCTCCTGGAGGTGCTCCCACTCCCACGCTCCTACAAAACATCCACAAACACACTCATTCTGTGGACCCACAATAGTATACTTTATAGAGACACAGAACTCTTTTCTAGCTGGCACCGTGCTCTGACCACCCACGCACCTTACACCAAATACTCAGGGCCTGTTTTTGACAAAGTTGGCTTGTTCTAAAATTTGTCTGCTTACATAATGTATTGTGGTTATGGATGGGACGACTAGTCCTTATTCTTTTGACCAGAAACAGTGACGAAGAGGCCTTTAGAAAACACACCAAGTCAGTTGGTTAATAGTTTTGCATTATTTTGTTTTTACTTTAATTTGATGTGGATTTGATCTTTTTCCAGTTGGTTGCTGGCTACAAACATATACTGTATAATGTATGCATCTATTTTAAACAAATATAGTATTAAAATATTTAAAGCTTTAATCCTATTATCACAATTTAAATTACAGGTTTAGTCACATGCATAATTAAATAGTTTGACTTATAAATAGAGAGACTGCATTTTAGTTTCTCATCCGATCACATTACAACATAACAAGCACTAAAGACAAAGTGCAGCTGAGGTTGATGGGAATGTTGTTGCTTTTGCAGGTTTTAGGTCAACAACCAAAGTATTGCTCAAAATGAAATTTTGACCTGATGATGCATGAAGGCAATAAACAAGTAAAGAATCACCAGAGTTATTACAATCAACCGCTGTTGAGACATTTGGCAGTAAGGTAAAGTCAGGGGATCGCCAAAGTCAGTAAGGGTCGTGGCAATCCATCCAAAAGCTTTAGAGATTTTTCAGTCTGGATCAAAGTGGGCAGACTAACACTGTCATACCTTGAGCAACACAGGTAGCATCTCTCAAAGTCATTGATATGCAGTGATATGCAAACAGGGAAATAGAAATTCAGGTTGTGACATACGGTAAGTTAATGCTTTCAAAAAGACCATGTATACATTTGTGAAGCTATTAAAACACAGAAATGACAAAGTAAACTTTCACTGGGAAAACATCTACCCTGCATTTCCGTTCTAACTCGTTTCTAAAGCCTGCTCAGCCCTGCAGCTTGATTGGGGTGGCGCACTCTGTCTCACTGGGACATAAACAGACTGTCGAGGGAAGAAGGGAGCTGGACTGGACAGGCTTTTGGGCAGGCTTTAGCTCATCATTAGTTCATAATGATGGTATTTCGGATGATAGAGGGATTACCTCAACACACTGTCCCGGATAATGACACTGCACGGCGCAGACACCTCATATGCAGGGTAAGAGATTAGCTCAGGAGCTCTGGTGCTGACATATGATGCAGCCAGACACACAAAAAAAAAACACAGCACGAGAGCATGCAGAGAGCTGCCTCTACTTAATATCACAAATACAGTAAGTTTCCATGTCGATGTATTTCTTCTCACCCACCTACACAAGCACACAGACAAACACAAACTCTTAGGAACAATTTGTACAGATTAACACTCATTCCCCAAAGGTTTTCCTTAATCTCATCCATAACTGCTACATTCTTTACTCTAAATCTTACCCTAACTTAAACCAAATCCTAACAAAGACAGAAACCACTGCTAAATTCGGTTGCAAGGAAGCTAAATTACAAGCAACTTTCCCCCACTGAGACATGTTCCAACAGAAAAAAACAACTAGTCTGTGGTCTAAAATGTGACCTCAAATAAAGCCTGGATGACCAAAAACACACAATGATTCATCTGTGTCATATAAATATAATACATGTGCTAAACATGCACACACACAATGGCAACCCAGTGACAAATTCAATAATTCAGTGGGATTCTACACAAGAAGACAAAGTCTCACAGTGTTAACATCACACAAGCAAAGTCACAGCCTCTGTGACTGTCCACACACACTCGAGTGACAAAAACCCCCAAACGTGGAATAATACGTTTGTGTGTGAGTGTGACGCTGCGTGTTTACAGAGACATTATATTGTTATGGAAATTTGTTCTGCTGAGCCAATAAAATGAGCTACAACTGACAAATTAGCTGAACCGAACTGCCAGCAGAAGATATTTGTCCTTTCTCTAGCAAAGCAAAGTACAGCTTGTTGTGGATTTACTGCAAATGAACATCAAACATTCGCACAATGTCCTCCAGCATGTTTCTGTGGGCAAAGGAGGCACACATTCACGTCTGATTAGCCAATTCAAGAACAAAAACACTAATACAGAGAATCTCACACACACACACACATCTGAGGTCAGCTGCTTTTAACATACAATCATACCCACCATGTTGAAGGTTAACATTAGTCATTTTTCACACAAGACTTAACACTGTCTGCCTGCAGTGTTTTATGGAAACGTGACATTCGTGTTCTGTTCAGTACATGCACACATTTTCCTTTTTCTGCTATTCCCTCTAAACCACACACACACACACACACACACACACACACATTTTAACAGTAAGCTCTAGTGGCCAGCTCTCCCACCACCCAAACACTCTCACCATCACGTTATCTCACAGAAATGGAGAAAAGCAATACCTTACACTCCACCCCCTCTCTCACCCTCACGTCCTACCACCTTCGTTTTTCACCCTACTCCCAATTTTCCACTCCTTTCTTTCCCATCTTGCTTCTCTCATACTAAAAAAAAAAAAAAATCCACACAAGGCCTTTCATGCATGCGTGAAAATACACACTATTCCCTGCGTCTTTCAACCGCTGGCTTTCTTATTCTTATTCATACAGTCACTCACAGAGACTCAGTCTAACCCTATAATCTTCTTCCCTTCTCCACTCACCCTTCACAAGCACACACACTCTCAACTTATGTGTTTGTATGTCTGCCTCTAGTGTTTATGCGTGTGTGTGAACACGTGTGTTCATTCAGACCAGTGCTGCTCACATACATGTTAAGAGGCAGCCATGAATCAGATGTTAGCACAGCTTTTTGCCATAAGGATTCCTGCACGAAATGCAGCCTGTGCCGACGCGCTGGCATGCACAGGCACTGCGATCTAACATGCAACAAGCAAAGCACTGCAGACTATAAGCCACAGCCTGAGAAGATTTTCATTACGGCACTAAAGTCACAGAGAATATCGGCTGTTTATCTAGGCTTCATACGCGACTGGAGAACATTTTGGATTCAAGTGCCACAATTTACAACGTCTGCAAATGTTTTGGCTGTACGCTTTATCCCTGCCTATGCCTTTATCCCTGTTAAGTGAAGTTAATATATGATACTGTTAATTTCACATGACAGTTTCATCACAGAGTTCATCGGCTGCTGTAACAGGCCACGGAGTCAGATTATATCAACTAATACCAACCATCAAAATGATGGAAGTTCAATTTCTGCAGAGATGTCGCTCAGTGCACCTCTCCATCTGTAACCGGTGTCCATAATGTTTAATAGAACTGAGTTGGCTGGAGATAAAAGGAAATACGAGCACGCTCCGTGGCATCCAAGTACAAATGTGGGTTAAGAAAACAGCACAAGATCACACTATTAAAAGCTGAATGATCAGGTCCTAGATTAAAATACTACAGTTGCTTACAATCAAGCACTTTCAGTTTGACTGATTTCTGTTCCTCAGTGTAATGGAATATTGGACAAGACCCAATAGCAGGCAAACTGCCTCCTGCTGCCAGGGGACATTAATCATTACATCTAAATTACTGGAAAAAGAGTAACTGCTTTTGGGGAATGGAGTTCCCATGCTGCCTATATCAGTCCAGCTCTGGTAGCTGTATTTAAACTCCAGTTGCAATGTACAGAAAGTGACCAGGATGGCAACAAAAAACAACGGCAAGCATCAAAGCTGAAACACCAGCATGTAGCAACACACACGAATCACCAAACAACTGCAGCTATTTAAACATCTCTGGATTCCTACATCACAAATAACAAAGTAAAAAGGGTTAATACACTAAGCACTTTCTAGTGTTCAGCAGCAGGAAACTGATTTTATTTTTTACATTTTTTTTTTTCAAAAATTCAAAGTGTACATCATTTCCCAGAAACCATGTAGTGTGATGGAGGTAAACTGATTGAGCCATCCTTGCTGAGTCCAGATTTCTCTGAACAAAAAAACAATCTCCACTTTCTGTTTGGCACTTCCTGTGCAACTGATCCTGATGCCAGACTGTCAGTTCGGGCAACTTCCCTCTGGTGAAATCACAGGGTTTTAATCAGTGGAGATGAGACGCTCGTCTGTGTTGCAGCTCTGTTGTTGTTATTTAGGTTGGTGCGGAAATAATTTAACAACGTTCACTTAAACTTCACTCCACCAAGTGGAGACACCATATTTTCATCTAGATTACTTTTACAGAATTGAAAAGGTGTTTCATTAAATGATCGGTTACTCAATAGAAAACAAGTGTGCAACAATTTAATCATTTAAATGCCACTTTTAGCCATGTTTAGTGGTGGGGCTCAGTGGATAACAATGTTGGCCTGTTGGTTGGTCCACCACTGAGACTGAAATATCTCAACAGCTATTGGATGGATTGCTATGAAATTTTGTACAGGCATTAATGGCCCCCAGAAAATGAATCCAATGGATTATGGTGATCTCCTGACTTTTAACCATGAGGTCAAACTATTCATTTGTCCAATCCTTTAGTTTATGATCAAATACCTGCAAAACTAATGGCATCCCCTAAAGTGAAAGATGTTATTTGTGTTTAGTGGTAAGTCCTAAATGTTAGCATGCTAACATGCTAAATTAAGATAGCGAACATGGTAAACATTATACTTGCTAAACATCCACATATTTACATTGACACTGTGAACAGGCTAGCATCCAGGTGCTGAGATTTAAGTCAAAGCACAGCTGTACCTAACTACAGCCTCAGAGAGCTGCTACCATGACTGTAAACGCCTTGAATGTGAGAAATCTCTGATATTCTCATGTTCTGTAATAGTAAATTGAAGATCTTTGGGTTTTGGATTGTTGGATTTGAGGAATTGTGACATTTTTCTCAACATCTGGACATACAGACAAATCATCATATCATATTACAGGCTCATATTCAATTAACTTTCCATAATAGAAGCTGTCAGTGAAAGATCTAAAGAGTTCTATGATCGTGCAACTAGAACATTGGGTGTTAAAAATGTTTAATGGAAATGAGAGAATATTCTGCAAAAGACACCACACAGCAGATTTAAGATGTTGGTTTTCTCAGTTGTATCTGAGTGTGCTGTGTTTGACTGGTGGTTCTTACCTCTGTAAATAAACATGAGAGTCTCCCACAAGCACATACACAGAAGGGGGTCCTTCACCACCAGCCGGGAGAGTCGTCCTGACAGGTGCCCGTCTGATCGAGGCATGTCATCTATAATCCCTCCATCCCAGGTGGAGAGCAGAGAATGGGGGCCTCCATCACGCTCTCTGCAAACACACCGTGACTGTGGACGTTCCCTGTCCAACCAGAGATGAAATTCAGCATGAAATGCTTCACAGTTACTCTAAAGAGGAGTTTGTAAGAAGACTTTAGCTCCTGCTGGCAACAGGCTCAGGTGGTGAAATAGCTTATTAAACTCCATCCTGTGAAAGAGGTGATATCTCTCCTACCTGGTCTTGGGCCCCAGGAGCAGCTGTCTGAAGTACGGGCTGACAGCACACAGCACAGCCGCGTGCGCCCACCCCAATTCTTTCCCAGAGTCCCCGGCGTAGAAAGCTACATCGGCAAACTGCACGCCACGCTCCAACAACCACTGCATGTCCTGGGAGAAGCTGGACTCCTCCACACGGATGGGGGGAAGACGAGCTGAATGGAGGGAGAAAGAGATAGCACAGGGGATGAAAAGGAGAATGAGTTGAGTTAATAAACACTTACTGCTGAATTTCAGCTTGTTCCCTTGAGGGAAAATCCACCGGTTTTATGTTCAAAGCCCCCAGGAGTATTGTAATTTACACATTAGGTGCACTGATTTTTCCTCAGTCTACCTTGTCTATTTCTACTACTGATTTCCCCCTTGTCTTACAATGAGTTTTGACAACTCAGAGAGAAAAGCGGTGTATGCGGGTATGTGGAGAGAATGATTTTGACAGAAAGAGTGTAAGGAGACCTTTTAGTCAAGAAAAGAGAGCAGACAGAGGCCAATGTCATGTTGTGCCCTGCCCTGTTACTCAAGTTAGAAAAAAAGCTTACAGACATGTTTGTCTTTGCACTAATGACAGACCTGCAAAGATGCAAGCTGAGGCTACTGCACTGGATTGTGGTCTGCTGAAGAAATAGAGAAACCTCCATGTCTTTCTGTTCTACAGAGGATTTGTTCCTGCTTCTTTTAATCTCAGGGAACTGACACCGAAAGTCGACATTTAGCAGTTATGTTTTAGATTATTTTGGTGAAAGAAAAAAAATACGTCAACAAGCAGAAAAATTAACCCAGAAACCGAAGCAAGTCCAGAAGCTTGTTTTTAAATAAGGTTAAAGTTTAAAGAATATGTAGAAAAACCCTGGATAGACAACGGTCACAGAGAAATAATTTGCAGAGAAATTAGTGTAACTGAATACTAGAAAAATACTGTGGTGAAAAAAACTATAAATTGGAAAACATGCAAAACCTGTGAAGAAACTTTTCATAGAAAAACAAAGACAAAAAGGTGCTTTGTGGTGCATGTATTCATGAATTCAGATTGATAAAATGTGTAAAAGCAGTGAGTGGGAAAGTGAAGGAACAGGGGAGGGAGGGGGACTCCACAAATCATTGTGCTATTATATTCCTATTCATTCTTAACACACACTGCGCCTCTGTAGATCTCATCTCCTTTTTTTTCATGGCTGCTCCGTTTTGGCCGTAAAAATAGTGCTGTTTATGAAGCAGTGCTAAACCAAGCTACCCCTTAAGTAAGAGGTGAGTAGTGTTGGCCAGGCACCAATGAATCCTCCAGCTCTTTCTGCCTATTTCTTTTTTTTTTTTTTTTTTGGCAGAACTTAAAGCTGTCAGTCATCAGATTTAGACACACGCAGCAGCAAAGGGGTCAGATCAATATTTAACACTAGTTTAACAGTTTGTGTAAGGTGTTTTATTTTGAAAAATGTAACTGCATGGAAAAACGGCAGCAGCAGTAGCAGTGGTTGTAAAGCAAGACACAGGAGTGTAGCTGTGAATTCAGCACCCCTAATAGAGTACACCACTAGACCAGCTAGTTTTCAAAATAAAGTGATGCTACTGGATCCGTCTATGGTGTGGGAGTTGTGATTCTAGCCAAATTAATGTTAATTATATAATTTCAAATTCAACACACAGAAAGCTTTCTGTTTGTGGCAACATCCTGCAAGTAGGAATAGCAGCCAGCTGCAGATGCAATCAGACCTTCCTTTAGCCAGTGAAGAGAAAGAGTCTAAAAAAGACGAACAGCAAGACAGGAGAAGCAGCAGAAATGCAACAGTCCGGTCTGTCACCCAGCACTCCAGCTTGGCTTGTCTCTTTTAAGCTTTGCTACGATAATCAAATTCATTGTGTCTCTGCTGGACACTGTGTGTGACTGAGCCTCTTTTGAATGTGATAGGCAGGGTCGTTTATCTCTCCTCATAATTAGTGCTTTGTGTTTGTGGGTTCTGATTGGCTTAAAGGCAATTTGATTAAGTCTGCAAT
Source organism: Toxotes lorentzi (assembly GCA_037833715.1). NCBI lineage: Eukaryota > Metazoa > Chordata > Actinopteri > Toxotidae > Toxotes > Toxotes lorentzi. The sequence continues at coordinate 8,611,593 of JBBMJY010000018.1, forward strand.
AAAGCCTCGATGTTGCTGCTACAAACTAAAACCTTTCAATTTCAGCTTGTTTTGAAGCTTAATTAAAATTTTATCTGAAACTCTGAACTCCAAATAAGAAGATTAAGAGTAAATTTGAGCTTGAACAATTAGTCCATAATTAATTGTTTTGCAAAATGCCAAAGAATCTCTGGTTCCGGCCTCTCAAATAGAAAAGAAATGTAAGAATTTGTCAGTTTTCTTCATCAAACTGTTAACATCCCTGGGTTTTGAACTGTTCATCAGTCAGAAAAAATTGCATTGTCACCTTGGGCCCCGGGAAACCATGAATCTGAAGCCCATCACAGTTTCCTTAACACTGATTTATTTGACAGATTAATGGATAATGAAAATAATTCAATTGTAACCCTTAATCTTCCAAAACTGAGAGACAAACATTCAGTGTTAGCCATTTAACACTGAAGTGATTTAATGAGTCATTTGCAGTTCCACCGTACCGGTCGTGTGTACTTAGACTTGCATGACTTAATCTTTGAGACAAGCATATGCTACCAGCAGGATAAACAGGGTTGCCCTCGGACACGCAACGGTGCGGATGTCCCCCAAACCGTGTCCTGGGGTGTGAAAAATGTATAAAACGTAAAACAAAAAAGAACTGCACAAGGGATGGTTCTGGCTGGACAAGTGAGTTTGTAGTATACAGGTCAAATACCTAAACTGATTAAGAAAATGTAGTTAGGGATAATGTTAATGAGTAACCCTCTCCCATCTCACAACAACAATAACTACGGCGATTGTGCTCAAGGCACTAAGCACTGAGCTGTTGCTGCATCTGGTGTTGAAAAGGAGCTCAATCTAAAATTGATTCACACGTCACTGGATAAAAGTAGTCTACCTAGCTCTTTGTCTCCCTTCTTATTTCCAGTTTGGAACAGAGAATATTGATCTGGATAAAACCTTTGTGCTCAGCCCATTTTATGGCTATGTAAGCTCCAGAAGAAACAATCCTTGTCAGTCTGACTGTTCTCCATGCACCATAAAAAAAGGGATTTAAAGCAACAATAATTACATAATAAAACAAAAATAAAATTACTTAATAGAAACAATAATTTTCATTAATTTCATTTAAATTATTTAAAATTTTCTGAAAAAATATCAACTTGCCCAAATATCTATAGAACTCAGTGGAACACAACAACACTGGTAATACTAGTTTTTAGAAACCATAGTATTCCTCTGACCTGGTTGCTCTAAGTGAGGGGGACGGAGCTCATTCACTTTATTTCCTCGCCTCTTCTCTGGCCTCTCTTTGGCTTTGTGCTTCAGACACTGAATCATGAAGTACTCCAGCTGAACAGAACAGAAATACACAAATTACTTCAAATGCAAGGTACAAAAATAGTTCTGTTGCATCATCAATTCTTTTGCTTTGGAAACAGCTTCCGGAGAGGACCGATGTGGCTACTTGTCCTTGTCTCCTCTACTTAATACCTATCTGAAAATGTTGATCAATTTGAATAGACAGGTAGAGCTGCTGCTGTCACTGCTGCTTGTTGTGACAGAAGCATAAAAACACATGTGGGACTGTTTCCTAAAAATAAGAATGTTCAAAAACTCACTCAGGGTTAGAAACCATATATACTGTTAGCGCTTATTCAATCACAGAACCTGAAAAGAAAAAAATCCTGTTTACATCCTTTGGTTCTTGTGTGGCATCATCACTTACCACGCTGCCAAAGTAGCGACCCACAAAGACGTGGTTGAGAGAAGGCAACTCCAGGTAGGTGGCCCCCAGGTCCCGGGACAGCTGCAGACCTTCACTGTGAGGCACACAGCTGCTCCAGTCAGAAGCACACAACGGGCACGTACAGGGAGGGCCTTCATCTGAAAATCAAAGAGAGGTGAATTCAACTCTAAGATGAAATCATTCAAACTGTACACATAACTGAATGTAAGAAATACTTAATGGTGGCACATGAGACGTAATACATGAGTCACTGATATGAGACTGTTGCTTTTTGGGATGCATGAAACTAATGTGAACTGAAAAGCTGGAAATGTTTCACCAAATGAGCTGCAGTGGACTATGATATGTGATCCAGGAAAATGCCTACATTCTATTCATATCTGTTAAATGTTTAACCAGAACAAGAAGTTAACTGCCACACAAGCCTTCAAGCAAAACATCTGAACTTTTAATGTTAATTTCCAGACCACATGTGGATCAAAACATACTGAGGACAGAAGTCAAACATTAAAACTGCACACTGTAGAACATGTGCTGTGCTTTATATGGACATAAACGCACCCATTACTTAGGTTGTTGTGATCTGCATGATCAAGAGTCAACCTACTCCCACACTGTACCAATCAGTGCTGGGTAACAATGTTTCTTAATAGTTCATTCTAGTCTGGACAAAAAAGTGCACAAGACACAAACAAAAAAGTGACTTTGTGCGATGAACAGAACTCAAAACGTTACATTTCAGAAACCGCATTAAAACAGAAAACATATTTTGCAAAAGCAGGACATACAAACCAGATGCTACAGCCACATGTGGTTTCATGTTGTAGACTTGCCCTACTTCCTAACTCCTCTTGTCCTGTCTCAGAGTGACTGTGACCACATCCAGTAAGGATTTTAAAAGGGAGGTAATGCATAAATACTTTTTCCAATTTTGTAAAATATTAATTTTCTTTTCTCTTGTGTTTGCTGATGTTGGTTTCTGAAAACACAAATGTTGCCGTGGCATTTCCAGGCTGCCGTTATTACATCTTCACTACGTTGTGAGAAAAAACAAAGAACTCTTGCACAACAACATAAAAATGAGATCTAAATATGTAGGATCTTCTGTGGCACGTGCACGAGGACCAGCCGCACTGTGGCATGTTTGCACTGGGACCGGAGAGACATAATCAGACAGAAAATTTGAGGGATTAGCTTGAAGGAGAAAAAAAGACTACAAAAAGACTGCACAAAGGAGGAGAGAGCCAGAGAGCAAGAGAGAATGAGCGGGACACACAGCTAAGTGCTGAGACATTTGATAAATCATACTGCTAATAACCTACAGGCATGAGACGGAGCTAGACAGAGAGAGTGTGAGTGTGTGTGTGTGTGTGTGTGTGTGTGTGTGTGTGTGTGTGTGTGTGTGTGCGTGTGTGTGTGTGTGAGAGAGAGAGAGAAAGAGAGAGGCAGAAGGAAAAGAAGAGCACATATGAGTCTGACAGGCGGTGACTTGGCATATCAGTGGTATGTTTGTGTGCATGGGGGTGCGTGCATGCACTTGGATAAATCTGTCTGCGCTGAGCGCTGGTTTAATGGCTGCATTAATGCACGTACAGCAGCGCTCTCTCTGCTACAGCTGTGCCTTAGGTGGTCTAAAGTCGAGCATCAGGAAGCGCTCAGAGCTCAGCCGTCATTCTCTGCAGTCATGAGGGGATAGCATGAAAATATTCACGGCAGCCACAAACAAAAACACAAACAAAGCCCCCCACCTACCCCCCCCCCCACTTCTCTCTAGCTATCTCTCCAAGCAAAGAGTTGACTTACACTGTCACCATTCTGCAGTGAAGCTCTGACAGGATCTCAAAGTATGTTGAGCAGACAAGCTAAAAATACAGTCTGTTGCATTTGATGGGGTTGTTTACTGAATCTGGAACCGACAAGGGTCAGCGTGTCTGCAGACTCACTAAGGTGCAGAAAAACAGGCATGCTAACGCCGAATGTGTAAAGCAGCCTGCAGAAAGACTACACCCAGGTGCCCCCACTTATGGGTCAAACTACTGTTGTGGTGCATGTTTGAGCCATGACAGTGTATATTTAAGAGCTCTGTGAGCTCTTATCTGCTTGCAAAGTTTCTAATGGGCAAAGAGTACAATCTTAGTGTTTTGATGTGGTGTGTTTCCTTCAGGGAAGCATGTGTGCCGAAAGCCTGAAGGCAGCCAAGAGGAGATTTAATCATGAGCATCCTCCTCATCGCTGGGAGGACACGCTAGAGGACACAAGTTTCAGACAGTGATCTCACTGGCCTGACGAGAAAAACATGATATTATCCTGAAAATCAAAATCAACGACTGAGGCAACAGTAAATTAACCCTAAGATACCAGGATATCAAGTTCAGTGGCTGAAAAATGAAAACATCATGTGTCTGCTTCCTCTCACATACAACAATGGCAAACTATTAGAGGAGCCAGCAGTTGTCATGGTGCTGTTGGCAAAACTAAACACACTCCGGCTCTGATGAAAACACAAAACAAAAGTGTCCTCACCGTTCAGACGTGCACCAACAGCAACTAGGATGACAGGTACACCCCAGTGCCTCAGGAGTGGGCGGAGTCTCGGGGCATAGCCATTCCTGACCTGCTGGAAGGCCAGCTTGTCGGTGACTGAATATTTAATAACCAGGATGTCGGCCTGCTCAAGAACTTTCCGTACACTGGCCCAGTCGCTGTCCAACAAGTCCTGGAAAAGCAAGACCAGGACAACAAATAAAAATAGTAACAGGTCAGAAGAGGACAGACACATGAGAAATGCAAAACACAGAATTGTCTGCATACCCAATCTGTACCATGAATCTCACCTTATATAACCCTAAGAGTCTCCCTAAGTATAAATACCTCTGTATGGCTCTTGGGACATTACCCCCAAGGACCTGTGTGAGGCTAGCAGAGCTAAACCAACCTGATTCAACTCATTAGGCAGAAAAAAAAAACATTTCAGAAAGCTTTGAGCAATGTGAATAGAGAGACATAGAATGAGACTGACAGGATTAGACAGCCCTATAATAGGCCACATACAGTGCAGCTACAAAATCACAACAGTGCTCTCATTTCAAATTCATATGCTATTAAGAACAAAAGTTCTTTCATCAGTTTTTATATTTCTGTGCAGTGAATGTTAAAATAGCGTCCTCCTAAGAATAGAGACGTTTTTATGAACCCTGCAATCAGCGCTGGAAGGCAAGTGGCCTTGGAATTCTAAATGTTTTACGTCTTCTGAGAAATAGAAGCAGAGTGAAAAGTAAACAGCATATCAGTTAAGTGACTCTTTCACAAGCGACTAAATTACACCACTTTTTTTGTGGCATGCTTTGCCACCTTGGCCCTCAGTTAACCTTCACCTGTAATCCAGTCTAATTAGGTAACACACAAGCAGGAAGGTGTTGGGGTAAGAGCCAAAGCAACACAATGACTCCTAAGGGTCCCTGTTTATACTTATATTAGGGGATGGACACATGAATGAGCAAACATGTCAAAACAAAGATCCGTACTGTGTCAGCCCATGCAGCTCTCTGTTTTTCCTCATTCTGTCCTGCACACAAACGCATCACCAGCCTCTTACCCAGCTGGGACAATCCCGAACCACTACAGTGACATCTCCAAACACACGTGAGGTGTACTCCATGAAGGCCGGGTTGTGTAGGCTGCTCTCCAAGTCGCATGGTCCCACCAGCGCTCCGTGACCCAGGTAACTCCATAGCAGGCCTCCCTGCAGCTGTCCCTGGCCCATGATCTCCTCCCCGGGCCCGACTCCTCCGGGGCACTCGCTGCCCAGAGCCACGATGTGGATGGACCTGCAAGCCAGACAACTCGAGGTTGAGAGTGAAAGAAGGCATCACAAAGGCAGATGATGATCCAGGGAGCAGCAACGAGGGAGAGGAGGCACCTCTCTTTGCTCTGGTCCTTATTATTCATGTCTATCACGGAGACAGTGCATCATTGTTATGTCACTGAAAATGACTGAGAAGAAGCTTGCCAAGGCCTTTCTTACACCTGAGTGTGTATTATGGTTCAGTAAATCAGACACTTTGAGAAATTATTTCGGCACTGCTTTTTTATATCTATAGAGCATTGAGGGGGGCAAAAATCACAGCATGCAACCGAACCAGGGACCAGTTCTTCCTACCTTCCTTAATGAGTTGCAGCTTCAGAGAAACTTACATTGTGGTAACCGCGGTTTTGTTCCGCTGCTCTACGCTATGGAGCCCGTTTCCCTCACGGTGCGTTTCCTCGCCAGTCTGCAGTCAGACTCGGCTTTTTCCGCAATGAGCCGCGGCTCCGCTCCGTCGTTAATCCCTCTCATCAGTGGCTGGCCCCCCGGGAGCCCGGCTGCTGGGGAGTTTCGCAGCAGTCACTCGCATTTCCCCGTCTCGTTATTCATTCATAAAAGCGGAGCCCGATACCGTCCCGAACCGACCGCAGAGGCGCACCGGACAGCCCAGGCGGCGGAGCAGCAGAGTGTGTAAACAGCAGCGCCCATGGGCAGCCAATGCGCTAACAGACAAACAAGTTGTCAGTCGGTAGGAAACACAATTAACGACGAGGAGAGGGCAGCCTCGCGCCTCGGTGTCCAGACCACATGAATGACGTCGGTGGATAAAACAAAGTCTCACTGGCAAAGAACAACTGGAAAGAGAGAGAGGGAGAGAAAGAGGGAGGGAGGGAGAGGGAGAGAGAGAGGGAGAGAGAGAGCTGTGGACTGAACCGAAAGCGGTCGCGCCTGACTCAGCAACACGCACGCGGGCATACACACGCAGGGGAAGCGCGCGCCATCGCGCACTAATGCCCTGGACAGGACCACGCTGCCGACGTGCTGGACATGACGGTGATGCGCTTTTGACAATAAATACTTTTACACGTTGCTCTCCTCTCAAAGCTGCCACCTTCACCTTCAAGCACGAGAGCTTTGTTCTGTGCCGAGTGCAACGTCGAGCACGTGTGTGCCATTAACTTCCATCGTCTTGTCCCCGAAACTCAAAGACAGACTCTAAATTCCAGCACATGAATGTGACACAAAAGGACCTGACAGGAGGTTACACCCCTGACGTGCAGTGGAAATGACAGTGATTATAACACCAGTGTTGTACAGCTGCTAGAAAACTATTGGATGATACAGCCACAAAATCTAAAATACTTAAACTGGCTTTGGATATGTTTTGTTGAAGGAGCCAGACGCTGATAAAAGGTGATAATTAGATCTGGTAGTCCCTCTTGGACAAACGCCAGGGATTCCAGAGCTTTTTGAGAAGAAGAATAGCCTGAGCCTCTAAGGTTTAATCACAGCCTGTTGTGTCATTCACAACCACAATGAATAATGGAAGACATAAAACCAACAGAGAGTATTTAGACCTTCCTTGGGTTTGTATGCCCTCACTGTAAATCCATGCTGCCGACATGCAGTGCAATACTCTCCTGGAAGTAAGAGACACCAGCTCTGCTAAGCAGTTTCCCCAGACAGCCTGCTCTTTATTCTTGACAAACAGCCCTCCACTTGACCTCCTGCAAATGACTGCCTGCACAGAATGGTTCCTGCCTTGTACCAAGATTCTCAATTTGACTACATAATCATATTTTAATATTTAATGTGCAGAAACTCCTCTGTGCATGTAACCCAGGGCCCTGTGCATTTTTTGATTGTATTCAAAGCGTCACATATAAGGCCAAGGCCCTCAGACTGTGTTGTTTGCTGTAGGCCAGCTACAGACCAGCATCATTCATGCATAGAGGAGCATCATGCACCACAGCCTTTGTGTGCTCAGCCCATGGCTTTTGCAGTTCTGGGGGCTATGTCACTCTTTTAGCCTGAACTGTGGGTACAGAAACAGAGATAATCTGAATGTGATAGACTGTCTTGACCCTTTACATCAAATGGCTATAGTTTTGCATTGCATGTAAAGTTATGCAATAAATTATGCTTCAACTTTTTTCACAGAATAAACATAAAACAACCTCACCTCTGTATTATTTGCAATTAGTTATATAACTTGTATGACAGATGTGTTGAATTAGGTGAAATTTGCATGTTCCAACATATCATACCATAACATCAATAATAATAATAATAATAATAATAATCATCATCATCATCATCATCATCGTCATCATCATTATAACAAATGTATGTATTTTTTTCCCTGGCTTAATTTAGCATATCTCTGGCTGAATAAAATCTTTGGATCTATCACTCATAAAAGGGCATTCTAATAATTTTACACATGAACATCAGTTCTCAGATGCAGGACAGATACAGAAGTACTGCTTAGTCTGTGAAGAAAAGTTGTTAAATGCTTTCTTTGGCTCTGGAAGGAACTTTCTAATACCTGAGACAATGGCCCTGACTACATCACCAGGGTTATTTTAGAATAAATGCTTATCCTGGCTCTGTCCTCTCTGAGCAAGAAGGTAAATGACCATATTTATTAAAATGGCAAACTGCCCCTCTAAAGTAGAATAACCTGTTTGTTTAATGTTCACAACAAAACCTTGAATCTCTGCTGCAGATTGCCTGTGAGGGGCAGGACTGGAAAGCCTTGCAGCCACTCACTGTACCTATCTGAAGCTGTTGTCAACACACCTTTTAACAACCTCAGGGATTTGTTCGGTGTCCTCAGCAAGGTGCTGTTTTTTTAGTCGCTGGAGGAATTCTTTCCAATGGACAAGAAACATGTCACAACACAAATCCCAAATGCTTGAATTTATGTAACCTGTGGCCAGATATTCATGCTTTCTGATATTATCTGAGGGAAGGAGACATGGATATTACAAAAACAGTGGCCACTGTTATGGAATGATCTTTATATTTTACATGAATGATTTTCCACTTTAGGCCATTATTGATTAGTATAAACGTTTTTATCTTATTGATTCATTCAGCGTATGCATAATACATTCGGAGTATGCACAGGATACACCAGTTTCAGCACAAATCCAGTTACCCCACACCACTGCCCAATTTGAGTACAGAGAATCAGAAATCAAAATTTTAAAAAGTTTATTTAGTGAACTACATGATGGTTTTGAGAAAGAAAAATATGGAAATATGTGACCTGACTTTTTGGGAAATATAATACAACTAGCAAGCAACAAATAAAATAAAATTAAATTAAAAATGTCAATTTCTTTAAAAACAAGACCTATTTTAAGGCCATGCAAGGCCATTTGATTACTTGAAGTGGTGCATGTCATTAAATATCTGATTTCTTCTCCATACAGTCATAATGGAATCATTTAGAGGAGACAAAAAGAGACTATAGAGGTGCCATCTGCATCCATCTGTGTCACTGTCATGATTTTTCCTTCTCAGCAGCCTCAGCTTTGGCCCTTTCCACCTTGCCCTTTTCTCCCTGGTAGTAGTCCGACTCAATCCATTTTGTGTCCTCAGAGAGCTTGACGTAGACTTCCCCATTGGTCTCAGTGACCGTGTGGATCCGCTGCTTCACACCCTTGGAGTACCATCTGGGTACAGGTGGTTTTTCCCTGGGGTCGGTGCCCTTGTACAAGCACTCCCCTTTGGCTAGAGAGATCTTGTACTTGTGCTTCGGACAAACTATGCACAGCTTGCCGTCAATGTCCTGTGTGCATGTGTGTGTTGAAAGAAAATAGGTAAACAACCTCATGTGGGATAAGTGAAGGACATTTAGACCTTCTGGCATTTTAATATTAATATAACATTAGTGTTATGCAGGTTTGATATCTTAATTACAGTATTCCTTCTGGCCTCAGCTCAGTAGCTGCACTTAAGGATTTCTAATGCACATGGAATAGCCTGTGACACCAGGAACTGGATAGCAACAGAAAGTACAGTGCAGTGCTTTAACTCCAGTGACATTTTGGCTTCTTTCCTCAGGGTCAGACAAAAAGCTACCTCTAATCTTTTAAGTCAAATGTAAACCTTACCTCAATGTCTCCATTCTGCAGCACTCCCCCAGCATCTGTTGGGAAGATAGGGGATCAGTGTATTGCAGAATAAGCAAACAGTTTACAGCACACTAACATTTTACATTTTGCTGACTGGACATACCTTCTAGGTTACATGAGCTAAAATGTCCTATGAATAACAATGTAAAGAAGCCCAGTGTTAAATGTCCTATGACAGGATTTCTATTAGCGGCAAATCATATCTGAAGTGGTTCACTGAAGGTTTGTCAACTACACTCTTGATCACAATGACATACATATTGTTGAATAAACTTTAATTGCTGGCAATGTACTTTTCTTAAAAACAGCGAGTGTTCAGCACTAGAAAATCTGTACTCACGATAACAGTAAGAATCCATAGCATAGAAGGCTCCCTGATGGTGGATGATCAGTACATCCCGACCCTCCAGCGTTCTGAAAGAGCGCTTCTCTTCAATTAGTTCCTCTTTTTTCCCCACAAAATGAGGCCCTCTTGTAGACTGCTCCTTCTCCTCCATGGCTCTGTGAAATGTTGTTTAGAAAGCAAGCAGGAAATGCCACAACTTAGTATTTATCATAGAGAAGCAAGTTATTTTTCATTCCCAAATCATAAGGCTGGTTATAGCTCTCCTCCGATCACTGTTATCTGTGCAGCTAAGTAACTACACTATATTTCTTGGTGAGACTTGCACTGAAAGCTTAACTACACATGAAAAGTGTGTCTTTTGGATTTGTCACTGGGATTATTGTGTTGGCACCACCCATCACAGTTGTCAGCTTAAATTAAGTCCACAACACCTCCAGAAAATTCAGCTTTAAGAATCTAAGCAAGGATATGTCTTGGCAACGATCAGCTCCACTGCAAACTCAGTCAGACCTGAAATATTAATCCCTAATATCAGTCTCATCACCACTAAGTTAAGATAGATGAAAAGGCGGTCAGAGACTAAAAGAAGCCTGAAGTTTAAGTTTGAAAGTGGAATTGAAGTGTTTTTTTTTCATGTAGTGTGCTTCAAATGGTCAGTGATTGCGGTGGATGACCTACATGAAAGCTGGAGCAAAGAAAATAACATAAAATATAGATTTGACTGCCATCACTGTACAAAACAGTCAGTCATCTAGAGACAATTGTCCTGTATCATATCCATGTGAAATTTCAGTGATGCAGAGTAACCTGACCTCAAGCGTGATTCATGTAAGGTGGAGTGGAATAATGAGGACTTCAGTGCAGGCTGAGTAAGCACAGTAGTAGTAGCAGCAGCAAAAGTCACATGTCCTGAAGTGTCTGGCTAAACCACAGACAGTTACTTGATATAAAGGAAGGAGCTACAGAACAGCAAAATAATTATTTATGTCAAGACAACAATACAGTTTCCTCAAGTGAGCCCCTAAGGATTATAGGTTAAATCGATAGAATTCCTTCAAAAGTATGTTATGTTTATGCATCATCTCTGTCTGTCTGTCTGTCTCTCCCTCACCCTGGTTTTTGCTTGAAAATAATGACACATATTTTCCCCCTATTTTGGGCTTTACCTTGAAACTCAGCAGCGGTGTCTCCTCTGTCAAAATGAACAACTGTACTGCTGACAGCCCAGGGTTGTGTAGGAAGGGGGGCCTGTCTCTATTATCTTCAGACACAAGCTGTCTTCAGTTGGCCCTCTCTGCACTGGGTATATTTCTTATCTGACTCCCACAGGCACAACAGCTATTTGATGGTAAAGAAATATGTTATAAGTTATTCTTAAAACCATTTGTTTAACCCTGTCACTGAGAAAGGCTTCCAAAAGGATACATCTTACTATTTAAATGAAACTATTCAAAATATACGTATTATGATTATTTATAAGGGAATTTTAGTCTCATCAGTTCACTTGTTTTGTGTCTCTAAATTCATTCATTCATTCATCTTCTATACCGCTTGATCCGTCAGGGTCGCGAGGGGAGCTGAAGCCTATCCCAGCTGACTATGGGCGAGAGGCCAGGTACACCCTGGACTGGTCGCCAGTCAATCGAAGGGCTGACAAAGACAGACAACCACTCATGCACAGACTCACACCTAGGGGAAATTTAGAGTATGTCTCTAAATTTCTAATTCCTATCACCATCATCATTTCCCATTGTAATCTCAAATTGACCAAGTATACAAGTGTATTTACTCGAGTGCTGTGCCTATGTACAGGTTTGTGGTACTTTTCTGTGATACTTTCTGCTACTTCAGACTTCTACACCATTTCAGAGGGAAGTGTAGTGCTTCATTTCATTCATTGGCAGTGCAGCTGCAAATTACTTTTTACATACAGAAGACACAATAAATTTAGCAAATAACTGATTACAAAATGAACATACCCAAAACATAATAACAATAACAACAACAACGACAACAACAACAACAACAATTACAATAACAACAACAACAACAATAACAACAACAACAACAACAATAATAATAATAATAATAATAATAATAATAATAATAATAATATGATGGTAGTACATTAAATAATATGGTGTATAATATATTAATCACTCATTATTAAGTTACAATATGATAGTATACCTGAATATAACCATTCTGAATGATGAGTGCTTTTACTCATTACGGGATCGGAGCACATCTTTGAGTCGTATTGCTACTACTGCAATTTTACAAACTGTAATTGAAGACAAACTGAAGAACTGAACTGAAGCGGAACTGTTTGTCTTCAAGTGGGGCCGGACTCATTTCTCAGTACACCGCTGTGCTCCGCTGTACAATCATCCGTTGTGAAACAAGCTGAGACCAGTCGAGCCCTGTCACAGTGAACAGACCGTAAGTCGCTGACATTTTTGAAGATAAGTAGCTAAGTACCGGTCAAACTCACAGTCTCTGTGCACGAAGGGTGGATCGGCGAACATATTCTGTAAAAACATCCGCTCTAAGAATAGAAACTATAACATGCGGAGCAAGTCCAGTCACTGTTTGAAACCCAGAAGTAAAGCTAGCTAACATGCTCGAGTCACACAGAGATCCATTTCATATCCATTTATTAGAATACATAGCGTGAGGTTATGGGTATGGCGAGACAAATAAAAGCCTGTTAGCCTGGTTTGAACCCTTCATAGTGACCTTCTTTCACTGTCAAATCTTAACATTAATTTTTTTCTTGCTAGGCTCAGGGTCACTGCTGGACTTTGGTTCGTTTCTTCACCTGACAAAAGCTAAAGTTAGGCCATTATGCTCAAATACTCAAGATTTCACACGAATAACGTCCTTATGACAGAACTTTGTGTAGAAACCAGCTGGTGAAAACGTAATAACAAAGGACACAAAATTAAATTAGGATTAATATTATTTTTTAAATGTTCCCCAAAAACGATGCATTAATTTAAAGCCTTTAAACCCTAGAGGGTGAATTTCTCTTTATTTCATCAGTTAAAAACTGACCTCAGGTTTAATGGAGTAATATCCATTGAAGGCTTTTTCCCCCCTTAAACACTGCAGTCTTTTGTTTTCTGGAAATCTGGAACACAACATAATGCAAAATTTGTTTGTGTGCAAATTTGTTAAGCAGGGAGATGGCGCTTCGAGCCTGTGGCTTTATAGTGTTTCGACGTCTGGCCAGCTGTCTCCCCCCCAGAGACAACATCGAGTACCTCCTCCTGCAGACCTCTTATGGGCAACACCACTGGACCCCACCTAAAGGTGTTTACAAGTTCAAAAACAGTAAAATGATCATGTAGACGATGACGGATACTACTGAGCTAGATTCTGTTCATGTAGACTTTATATATAAATGGCATTAAATGTTCTTTGGGTCCTTTACATCTAACCTGTTCACCATCAGGCCATGTGGACCCAGGTGAGGATGACCTCACCACTGCCCTGAGAGAGACCAAAGAAGAGGCGGGGCTTGGAGCAGAGCACCTACAGGTGATTGATGGCTTTGTGCAGGAGCTGCACTATGAGGTGCGAGGCAGACCTAAGGAGGTGTTGTATTGGCTGGCCGAGCTGAGAGACCCAGGGACAGCAGTGACTTTGTCTGATGAGCACCAGGACTACCGCTGGGCTCAACTGGAGGAGGCCTGTGCTCTGGCCCGGTACAAAGACCTGCAGGACACACTGAGAGCAGCGCACAGACACTTACAGGCCTGGCAGGACAAACAGTGATGTGACAGGATTTAGACTGTACAGAGGGGATGATTTATTGGGAAATAACTGTTCACTGGCATGTGGACCTTATTTTGGCTCCCAGTGTGTGAAAGTACTACTTTTAATTTATGTAATATAATGATTCTGACTCTTTCTGCTTTTACTGTTTGTCTTTGTTTAAATACTTTGTCTCTACTGTGCAGTCTTTTTTGAAGACACAGTCAATTTCCTTCTTTCAAAACAAAGGTGAGCAGGGAGGAAATGAGTCAGTGGTTGAAAACCGGTTTACTGATTTGATCTTAGTCACTGCACAAAACCTGATTATCTCTGTCTTTGAATCTTCTTAGTCATGTGTAATGGGATTAAATACATAAATATTGCTGATTTTAATGTAAATAAACTGAAATACATACTTGGAACACAACTCTGTCAACAACCCTGAAGTACAGCGGCAACCTCTAGTCCCACTAGAAATCAGTAAAACAGCACAAACTTTACTGCTTTATGTGGTAATACTGTTTTACCTATCTGTAGTTTGAATCAAAGGTTTGTGCTACCTCTTAATGCTTCTTCAGTTCTATGAAAATATTCTAATTCAGTTTTTTGAAAATATAAAAAATAGAGTTGTAAGAGGATCTCACACTCAGAGATAGACACCAGTATACAGCATTCAGTCAAAAATAGCTTTAGTACAGTAGCTCAAGTGAAGAGGTAACTGGATAAAAGTTAATTGTAAACAGTTGGTGCTACCACAGGGTGGGGACAGATGCAACATTTTTTTATAATCCTGTAGATACTACTGTGCTACCACAGGCTCATCAACACTGATGGTTGTAGCAATACACCTGAGATGACCTATGAGTTCAGTAATAGCTTTCAGAATTTTTTCTTCCAGTTCTCAGCTTAAAAAAAGAACAAAAAAAAAAAAAACAAGATACACCTATTACTAAGGCAAATGAGTTCCTGCCCACAGATCGAAAGCCAGTGGCAAATATAATTTTATTATGTTAGAAATTGCAGTCATAAAATTTAAGAGATACTGTTAGGCTATAATGATTCTAGTTGAATTTACTCATCACCATAAATGTCAAACACTGAACAACAAGATAATTATATTTGTTTGGAATAATATACTAAACTACACTCACCAGCCACTCTATTAGGTACACCTGTTCAACTGCTCGTTAATGCAAGTATCTAATCAGCCGATCACTTGGCAGCAACTCAGTGCATTTAAGCACAAGTTGAATCTGCAGCAACTGCGTGATGCTATCATGTTAATATGGTCCAAAATCTCTGAGGAATGCTTCCAGCACCTTGTTGAATCTATGCCACAAAGAATTAGAGCAGTTCTGAGGGCGAAAGGGGGTCCAACCCGGAACTAGGATAGTGTATCTCATAAAATGGAGCATACATATCATGAAGCACTTTGTCATTAAACCATTTGCAAAACAGGCGTATTGCCTCATCATTACTATAATTAAGCTATTCTTGTCTAGGGTGAAAAATCAAGAGACCAAAGGAAAGGAATAGGGTCATTTGAAATACTGGTGTCCCACTGAGATAATTGAGCAGTGGCTTGATATATAGACAGCATGGGAACTGCTGATAATCTGGGCAAAATAATAATACTCATGAGTATCCTTTTTATCCAGTCAGCTCAGCCTCACATTGGTCAACAATCTGGCAGTGTGAAATCAAGTTCTACTTAATAAATTCAGTATAAACCTAAAAAGCTTAAAGCATAAATTTAAATTTAAACCAAAGTGCTTATTCTCTTACAAGCGCATGGTGAAATTCAAGTGGGACATAAAACCTTGGCCCTAGTGGTCAGCGGTAGTGGCACATTGTACTAGATACAAATACATGTTCTGCTCTGGACTTCACTCTGCAGTATTACATTAATAGCCTCTCCTGAAGGGATGAAAAAAAGAACAATTAAAGAGACAAATGTGCTCTTTCAACTCATGAAGCAGAATGGAAGTGCTCACTTCAATTAACTGCCATTTTTCTTCTGGTTATTTTAAGGACATAGGAGACACAGTAAGTGGAGGTCAGTGAAATTTCCTGAGCGACCTGTATCATTTGACTTTCATGCGATGCCCAGACTACAAAGTAAAACGGTTGTACACGCAGCAAAAGCTGAAATATTGCTTTAAGACTCATCAGGGCATCATTGAATTAATTTCATGCCTGGTAGAGCATAAAAGTTCCACTCTCAATGGTAAAAGACAATTAAATGTTCTAAACTGAAATGACCAGTTCATGCATGTTTATACATTTAATGTGCAAGTTTTTATGTCATCTTATCATCAAGGTGTAGAAATATCTTTTAACATCATCTCTATGCTTTCACTGTCATGAAGAATTTTGGTTTGGATACAATTATGGACCATATTGTTGCATAAATGTGGCCATAAATCTGGTTTTAAAGGATAATTTCACCAAAAATGTGAAAAATCCTGCTTCCTTGCCACTAGTATTTAGTGATGCAGATAGGTTTGGCTTAACATCTCCAGTAAATTTGATATGAGGTATGAGGAGGTTTCTGCCTCTACCTCAGTACAATGTGGGAAAGAAATTCTGCATGTAGTACACAAAGTATTTAAATGTATATTTAAAACTCTGCAGTAAGTTTATATTTTAAAAAATTCAACAGTAACGTGACTTACCAGAAACAATGTGACAGTATCAGCAGGTTCCATAGGGACTATTTCTTCAGCAGGAAGAAGTTCCAATTAAAAGCTGTTCACACTGAGATATATGTATCATCCACAGCAGCGAGGACTTTATTTTTGGAAACACATGTTGCTGTAGAATTTTTTTTAAGTCTAATATTTCCAAAACTGTGCACAGAAGAAATTCAATTCATTTCAGCTGTATTGGAGTAGAGGCAGAAACCTCAGAGACTAAATACCACAAGGGCTAAGTTTTTCATTAATTTTGGTGCAACAAGCTTTAAGCTAACACACTAATAATCTTTTCTAGTATGTAGTACTGACCAGTGGTGACCAATGGCAAAATAAGGTGAAAACCTTTCAGCAGGTTTCAATGACATACTGTTTTATTTTGAATGATTTTCCAACTTAACCACAATAACTGTACGCCTCCATGTGCATATCACTCCTAATTTTACTCCAAAAACCAGCTGGCTGTGTTGTCTGTTTTCCATGAAATGTGGGCTTAGCAACAGATATCAAAGCTATACTGCAAACAAATCCAACAATGCTTTTTTTTTTTTTTAACAATAGAAACTTTATGAGTGACATTTGCATCCTCACAAACGCAAAATGTTGAGGAAAAAAAATGAAATAAAATCAAAGAAGAAACCAACAAGGACAGCATTAACATCAATAGGTGTGGACACGTTGTGGTAGCATTGTGGACAGTTCAGTCCATTAAATGTGTGACTACGTGAAGGCCTCAGGAGGACCTCACAGTGTTGACCCACACTTCAAAAAATACACACTTGTGCACACACATGCTCACACACAGATTAAATGAACTAGATGATTTCATTCAGTCTTTTGTATGTAACAGTGCATATGAAATAACATCTCAACGGTCATTTTTGTGAGTCACTTCTTAGGGTGAGTTTGGAGTTTGGAAATTTTTCTCATCCCTCAGAGATAATAACAGTTGGTGGCTCTCTTCCCTCAAAAGGCCTCCTGAGCTTTTCTCCACCTGCGCTCATTATAAAAACAAGGCATACATTTAGGTAAAAAAAAAGTGGACGAATCTAATATTGAAGAGCTCTAAAATGATCATCGAATTGCTATCATGAGGGCTACACTACGCCTAGACTTTACACTAACAAAAACAATAATGCAGATTCAGATTTTAATTTGCAATAGGAGGCAGAAACTGAAAAGATTGATACCACTCTCATGTATGCACGTTACATATGAAGCTACTGCCAGCAGCCGGTTACCTTAGCTTAGCACAAAGGCTGGAAACCGAGGGAAACAACTAGCCTGGTTCTGTGAAAAGGTAGACTTCAGAAACTCATAGCTCCTGACCAAGTAATAGCCTGGTACAGAATCCCTGTTCAAACATACAAGGTGTCATTTTAATGTACATGTTTTCTACAGATATAATGTGTTAATAAGTGGGCTGAAAATGTGCTGGTGGGTGGATTTTGGTGCCTTTGGATAGTCTGTCCTAATCTTGGTGATAAGCTAAGCTAACTGGCTGCTGGCTGTAGCTTCAAATTTAAACAGTAAATAGTAGAATAGTTCAAAATGTTGAAAAATACACTCATTTGCTCTCTGGCAGAGACTTAGATGAGACTGATACCACTCCGATGTTTGTTAAATAGGTAGCTACAGCCAGCAGCTGGTTAGTTTAACCTAGCATGAAGGTGGAAACAGCTAACTTGGCTCTGTCCTATGGTACCGAAATCTGCCTACCAGCACATCTAAAGCTCACTAATTAATATGTTACATCTGGTTTGTTTAATTTGTACCGAAACCAAAGTTGTTTTTAATGGCAGTTTATGTGGTGGACTATTTCTTGGCTCTTGCAGTTGTTAGGCTACCTGTGGAGACCTGAGGAAGTTACTATTCCCAGCCAAGAAAGAGTTCAGCAAATAACCCCTGTAAAATAATGACAGGGAGTTTTACACCAAGGCTTTTGTACGGATCAAACAAATAAGCTACAACGTGGTAATCATTGAGCTTAAGGGGTCCTGGCAGGCGGATTTTGTTACTGCCGGACACAGGGAGGCTAGCTGTTTCCACTCTTTGTGCTAAGTTAAGCTAACCAGCTGCTGTTCTTAGCTTCATGTTTAACAGACCGACATGACCACATGAAGAGTGGTATTGATACTCTCATGTAACTCTACGCCAGATAGCAAATAAATGATAAAATGTCAAACTCATCCTTTAACAGGCACACAGGAGATTGGTAATTTATGTCACTGCCAATAATTTTACTTCTCTATATGGTAAGAAAGGGGCAAAAATGGGGACCACATCAATAAAAGTTCAAAATCTCTGGTTACTATCCACTTCCTGTTGTGCCTTGATATCAAATCCATCTAAGATCCAGTTCAGGAGTGGATTTCCTCTGCTCGTCCTCAACAGAATCCAGTCTCTGTGAGCCGCCAAAGCACAGGGACCGGAGAACAATGTTTCACTCCTTTGGCTTCACATTAAAATCCAGAGGGTATCTAATCAACAGTTTATTCAAACAGCATATAATCCACTACATGCATCCATTGCTCCATAGTCTTTAAAATGAGCGGTTGTGGGGCCGTACTTGGTTTCCTTGGCATAAAATCCAGCCATGTGAATCAAAGGTTTGCCCTGGTGCTCCATTGTGTTGAACAGGGAAACACATTCATACCCACATCCTTAACACACAGCTCAAATGTGTGGATTAACCGATGCCGCACAAGTAATATTAGTCACATTCTGCTGTTCAGTGTGTTCAGAAGTTTAATACTCAGAGGGTGTTTTTTCAAATCAGTCAAATCCTCAGCCAATTCAGGCCTTGTGAGACAGCACTGAACACAGTGCAACAAACACTGAATGTTTTCTCAACTGGACAAAGTCCAAAAGGTCATTTGGGGAAACGCACTGGTGTGACAGACCTTTGCACCGATTCCACAGAGACAAGGAACAAGAAAACCCTGACATTGCAGTCAACAGATGAATAGTAAATGTAGATATACACACACACGCACACACAACAGGCAATCAGTGTCATATTCATTCAAATGCAAATGTGTAGCTAAGCTGCATGCTGATTTTGTCCCTGTCGATCAAAAGACTCTGGATGTGGTGTAGCACAGTAACAACGTCCAATTTTCACTAAGTTGCATTTAAGCGTGAACTGGAGTCACAGCGCAAAACATAACATTTTCACATCTATTGCAACATAACGTGAGCACTGCCTTGAGGACAGAGTCCCTACAGGTGTATTTTGATTTTTTTTTTTTTTTCAAATTTGACTCTAGCCTACCAAGAAGAAAACAACTTAAAGGACCCAAATCAGGACCAACAGCAACACTCAGTAACGTGTAAACACGCTGGCGGTGGGATTGGAGACTTTCAGTTCACTCTCTGCCCTCTGATAACACCCAGTGATGCAGAAAATAAGAAAAAGAGATGGAGGTGAGGAGCAGTTTGTGTATTAAGTTTCTTTTTGACTATTTCTTTTCTCTCAGCGAAAGTCTATTGAGGCCCTGAGGTTTAAGAGGCAGAGAGAGGTGTAGGAGGCGATGTGAGAAAAAGGCCTTAACCTTGTTCACCCCCAAACAGATGACGATGCTTTGAGCAATCATGAGAGAGCAGTTGTGATGGACACTACTGATGGTGGGTCCAAGAAGGTGGAGTCACGGCAGAGCCTGTGTTTGCAAGTTTAAGTTGATTGCATCAAAGTTGAATAGACAGGCGTGAGAGGGACAGAGATATTCTGCCACGGGACACACTGACGGACAGTGACAAGACAAGCCGGCCAGTTCATCATCTGGTTAATGAGCCGAACAGCAAAGTGTCCATTAGCCAGACTGCCATCCCAGAGAAAACAAGGGACAAGTCAGGGAGGACAGAATGTCAACCGACTAAACAAGAGAAGTACATAAAAAAACACAGGAACAAGTAAAAGACACGGTGGATAGAGCCAGTCTTTTAACACAGAACCACACAATCTGACATGGGCTAGCAGGCGAAGAGCCAGCCAGCCACAGTGGGGTTCAAGAGACCACCACAAGGACAGTTTGTTTTCATCATTTATCAAAAACTAAAACAAGTTATTTTTTTTCCTTGTTTCAAATAAAGCATACATTATTTAGAACTGATACATGTAATTCTTATCTTTGGAAATGCTTACAACTAATTACTGGTATATGTGATAGCAAGATTTTCTAAAATTATTGCCTAACCACGTATGCTCCTACACAATATTAATTATTGTTGTCTTTTAATTCTTACTGTTACTACTGCTAATGACTGAACATGAAAAAAGGACTCTGTTTTAATCCAAACAGGGACCAGACAGACTTAGAGATGGCATCATGGTATAAAAGCCAGCATCTTTACAAGACAGAACTGCATCTGCATCCAAGATACAAAGCCAGCACAACAAAGAAGGTCCTACTCCATCTGACAAAACTACAGTTTAAAGACCAACAAAGTGTAACTGTAATCAAATCAATTCTTTAATGGTAAAACAAGTCTAATGGTTTAGCACAGATTGAAATTGTTCAGTGTAAATTCAAACTCTAAAAAAAAAAACTTCATGGTCACAGCCACACAACTTACAGTGCAGTATGTGAGGAGTTGGTTGCATGAGAGAATAATACAGGGAATTAAAATAGATATTCAGGTATGAGGATGTTTTGCCTCGTCTGGAGTCTTTAATTTGCACATGATTAATCACTTACTGACCATAGACTAAATTGCCCCTGTCTGCAGAGGCATGCCATCATTTCTGGTTTTTAAAGCAGTGTGGCCGAAGATGGACACTTAACTTCCTCATTGGGAAATTGTGAAATATAACGTAACATTAAAAACACTCCCAGAGTTCTCTCAATGCTGGACTCAGTGCTGGACTAATTTCAGTTCTCAAACTTCGCAAAACATTTCGTGCTGGGCAGAGTGCAAGCTGTAATTAAGGCAAATGGTGGAAACACCAAATCTGACCTTCAGTGAAAACAGTACCAAAATCATTTGCTTATAATGTATGTAATAGCATTTCAGAACTACTATTTGACCCATGATTAGCATTAGTTTTATAAATGATGAAAAGTTTTTGGCAGTAGACTTTTGACCCCACTGTATGTGCAAACACGCACACACACGTGGCGCACACACGTGCGCCACACACACGCACACAGACACACACACAGTCACACACTCACACAAAATCGTAACATAACACATAAAAGAAGGAGGGTGGTGGGGGAGTGGGCAGGGAGGAGTTATCATCCAGATCATCATGAATCTTCATTGCCAGAGTCGTCCTGGTTGTCGTAACGTCTGGTGGACGTCCCGCCGTCCTCCACGGCGCTGATCCCTCCGGCTTCGCCTACAGACTCCATCTCGCTCTCATCTTCATCCTCATCCTCCTCCTCCATGTCATCATCATAGAGGTCGTCATAGAGAAGGTCTGAACTGCTGTCCTGGGAGGGAACCCTGGTCTGGACACAGTACTCCGCCAATGTGGTTGGGACTTTGACGCCATCGCGCTCAGCCTCTGCCGCTGTTGACATCACCTGCTTCCTGTGGGCCAAAAGGAATTAAATAAAAGTCAAGGTTTACAGTTCTTTCCAAATTATGCACATTTTCTGGGCTGACTGCAGGGACAGCATAATACCATAGTTCTTTGGTGTAAACAGTGTACATTTGTCTGTACATAGATGTTTTTATTACCTGATAATCTCTGCGTACTCCTTGTCCTTGCCTTTGCTGTCCCTCCATTTGCGAAACATGACAGAGGCATCCACATTGGCTGGAGAAAACGTGTTGGGCTCATTGAGCAGCGAGATCACACTAAGCAGGATAGTCCTGACCATTTAAAAAAAAAAAAAAAAAAAAAAAAAAAAAAAAAAAAAAAAAAAAAAAGAAAAAACCAAAAAAAAAAACAAAAAAATACCCCCCCCCCCCCCCCCCCC
>JBBMJY010000018.1:8634093-8672780 GCA_037833715.1 Toxotes lorentzi
AAGGAAAAAGGGGCCCCCATGGGGTGGGGAAAAAGGGTTGGGGTTGGGGGGGAGAGAGAGGACAAGAAGAGGGGGGGTTTTTGCCCCGTGAAAAAAAAAAAAAAAAAAAAAAAAAAAAAAAAAAAGACAAGACACAGAGGGCAAAATGAGGACAGCCCAATTTCAGTACCTATATATGAAATAAAAGCTCTACGCAGTCTTTTTGAAACTGTAGTAAGCTTTTATCCCAGCCCAGACAGAGGCATTACCTCACCTCTTTCTCCTTACAGCTCAATTTCATGCTATACCCAATCTGCTCGGGTTTTCAAATACAGACTCAGCACTTTATCTTTACTCCTCGAGACAATCTATCCTGCTGACTTGCTAAATTTAAAAGAATTTCTGAAAACTACCCTGCAGTAGTGTCTTGTTTTTTAGAGGTAGCACAAAGGAATGCTAAAAGTGAACTGTTAATTTACACCGTTCTCAATTTACAGAATTACTGAATTATGCTGTACTGTACCCACATCATATTTCAGGGTGTGGCGTGGATACATCACACCCAGCATGTGTTTAATGTCTGTTGTACTTTAAACACATGCTTAAATGAATACCCATGTATATGCATATGCATATTTATAACTTAGACATCTTAGATTGCGTGTCTGTGCTGTAGAATGGATTCCAGTGCATGAAGCATCAGAGGCTGTGTGTCAAAAATTACCTGACGTTCTGGGTGGGGTTCCACCTTTCAGAGGGCAACTCCCCGCTCTGAGGGTCATCAACAGGAGGGTGCAGGATGGAGATGCACACATCTCCGTTCTGGAGAGAGATCAGAGCATACTGTGTAACATCAGTCATGAAGACATGACCTTTAAAAGATGAATGGCTCCATTTTTATTGATTGTACATGCGCCAAATTGGCATGATCATGGTCACAAAAACTGTGTGAAAATATTAAATGTCACACAGACAAAATGTTTCACCTCGTAAATGTTGGGGTGCCACATCTTGGTGAGGAAGCGGAAGGTTGGTGGGGAGTACGGGTAGTCAACTGGAAATTTGATGTGAGCCTGGGAGAAACAGAGGTTGGCAGTTAAAACACTTGTTTTTCAAAGAGCCAAGCTTGACTTCCGTTATGCACAGTATAAGACCTGATGCTTTGGAGGTATCACTGGTATAGTGCAGTGAAATGTGGAATGTGTAAAATTACATTTCCTGTAAATTGAAGTGAAACGGCATCAAAGAGGCACGTTTTGCAGGTGTCTCATGGAGATATGAGCAACTATCAACTTCACTTCAAGCTTCAGAAACCAGAAGAACAGCTGCTTTAAGCTAAACCGTGGTAAGAATAGATTTGATAGGTCCAGATCGGAGAGATTAAATCTATCTAAAATTGGATTCTCTTCTCTGGTCAAGTCAAATGTTAGTATTGCAATAGAAATAAGCCCTCTCTTACTAACTTTTCTATCCTCACAAGGTGATTAATAACAAGAATTCACCAACAAAGTGGATTCCTGTGCCCGTTTATTTGAAATAGTTCACAACAGATAACTAGATGAGACATATTGAGCCACATCTACAATCACACTGTGAACAACTTTGCTAACAATGCTAACAACTTTGTTAACAGTAATTCATAACAAAGTTTAGCAGAGCTAGGCATTAGCTGACATTACATTAGGTGCTTCTGGTTTGTTGTTTTCTTACCAAAGTATTGCACAATTATCTAGGTGAAAGGCTCGTGGGCTTGGGTGTGTGTAACACCACCCCAACTCTCACTGAACTGCTGCCACTCAGATAGGACTATCATTACTCCACAACTAGTCACTAGTCATGACACGCTGGGATGAGCTTCTACATCTTAACTCCTGTCCCACATGCATGACTATGCATGTTTTTTAACCCGCTGTGCTACAGGAGCCAAGCAGTTTAGCCTCAGAGACAAAGTAACATAGTTATACTAGAAAATCTTTTCCACTGATATGTCATTAAATGCAGGTTAGCTACCTGCACCTGAACCAGAGTACGACAGTCAAGGCTTTTCTTTCTGTACTATACCAGACTCAACAAGTCAGCATCTACAAGAGTAGACGGCAATACCTGCTCTGTGTTATTTTGGCATTCCTAGAAGGCTACAGCCTCATCTGCACTGCCCCAACTTGAATGCGGGCTCTCACTGTACTGCACATTCTAGATGATTCAGTGAATAAGTAACATGAAAGAAAGGAAGATGACTCTCAACATGCCCTTCTCTCTTACTCTTTCTCTGTGCTGAGGTGCCATTTATATCAGTCTCATAGCTAAAAATAGCCATCTGAAGCACAACCATCGTACAGTGAGGGGGGAGAAGGCTGGACAAGGAGAATGGAGGGACAGGGGAGAAAGACTTAAATTTTTAAAAACAAATGGCTGCAGGAAAGGACTTTAAGATCAGAAATCTAAGATCATCTGAAATCTGTGAAATCTGCTTTTGTATGCAATCCAATACAAAAGCTCTGACGTAAATTCTACAGTTGAAGGTTGTAAAGTTCATGGTTTTTTTTGGCACTGTCATAGAGATGTTAATTAGCACTGAGGTCATAGGTAGTAGGCTACTATTCTGCCCACCCTTGTGTGTGTAAATGGGAAGGACAAACATTTTAGAACAAGTGTCAATATAATGCAGTCCCGTACAACACCACCAATAACTATGACCTCAGTAATAAGCATGTAATTAAATTTATGACCAAACACTGAACATTATAAGCATTATAAATTAGTGAGGGTATATCCTGCTTTGGAAAATAAAACTTGCTGAGGAACACAGCTGCACTTTATTCTTACATGAAATATTGTGTCGTTATCTAAACATGGCGCCCTGCTTTGACTTTTCTGAATTCATAATTTGGCATTAGAAAGTTCTGTCCCACCTTAAAGTAGCCTCCCTCATACAGGGTGTTTGGGGGCCCGAAGATGGCCACTTCCCAGTTGTAGAGGTCAGACTCCTCTACCAGAGTGATGCGGAAGCCCTCCACGGGTTGATCCTGCAGAGACTTCAGCTCCATCATCAGGGCCTTCTGGGAACTAGGGGTTGCCTGGTGGGCCATGTTAATCCCACTTCTGACACCAGTGACCACAGATCAGTGAAGGGTGTTTGGAAGGGGTGGGGGGTCGGGGATGTAGTGAAGAGAGAAAAAAAATATATGAGCTTAATGATATTGTCAGGATTCTACTTAAATTTCATGTATTGTATTTTTCATTTCATAATCACAGCTGACTCTGCAGCAAACACCTACAATCTGTCATCTTTGTTTGTATTGACACAAGTCTCTCTAGATGACGCCAGGACAAAAGAAACAGCCAAACCTGAACAAATAACAGCCCTGCTGGTAAACTGTACGACACATAAGGAATTCAGACACAAACAGGATATGTGGCCTGCCAAGCTAGCTCAGGTCAGTGGTTTAGTGCGCAGGCCCTTTATGGGGGAAAAAAAGCAAAGTTAATGAAAAGTGTTTACCTCTGTCTCCTTGCACTGTAATATATATTCGTTTCGTTACAGCTGAAAACAGGCAGGTAAACTCATTGGTTGTCCATGCTAGCCTGGCTATGTCTTGACAAAGAGACAGTGACAGGAGCAGTGGGTTTTCTGCTAAAGCCTACGGCTGGTCCTCGTGTTGTGCTTCCGAAATTCTTTGTGTGCCAGTGTTGACAGTTGACATGGAGCTAGTATCAGTGTAAGTCACGGTCTCCTGTGGATCATTCTTGGGCTCAACAGAGGAAACCCGCTCTCCCTGACATCTCTCCGTGCTGCTGGTTCGGTTCGGCCAGGCGCTCAGCTGATCCCTGCTTGTTTATGTTTGTTTATCTGCTTTCTGGCAGTCTCAACTTCTCCACACGTCAGCTAAACCCCTACCGAGCAACTTCGTTCAAATAGAGCAGCTCCTCTGCTCTCTACCGTCCCCTCCGGCACAGTGGCAGTGGAAAAGGCTGATAAATACGAGCTTACGGTCGCGAAAAGAACAGTGAGTGAAAGGTTTACACTCGCGAATTAAGGTGGATTTAATCGATTTTTATTTTCCTCCCATCGATGCTTCCGGCTATCATTGCGCGTGTCTGCAGAACGTAAAGAACGTACGTGCGTCTGAACGTGACGTGCGCGCACTTGATGCTGAAAAAAGGAGATATTCACTAATGTGAATGTAACACAATATTAGATGTTTTTAAACGTAATAGCCCCCCTCACTGACATCACTTTTATGATCGGGTTTATGATCTATTTATTTCCTGATTCTTTTTATTTAAGTTGGCAACGGTTTTAACCTCTTGTGAAGTTTGACAACAAATAATTAAGACCTGCTGCTTGACTTTAGGCCCATGTCTATGGTTATTTCAGAGATATCACATTGCTTGAATTTGTAATAAAAACTTTAGGTACATTAGGATGTGTAGGATGTTTATGTCTCTCTGGTTAATTACCTAAGCTTTATTTATTTCAGTAAGGCATGTAACATACATATACATGATAAGTCAGTCTAACAATGCAGTCGTCATCGTCATTACTACACTTAAGTTAGGGGAGCTAAACTTCCCTTAACGTCAGCCTGTCTTCTCTAATTCCCAGAGTGTCATGGAGATAAATCAGAAAACTTTTGTTCAAGATTGGGAGCAGAAGATGGTGCTCTGTTACTTGGTTTTATAATCTGACATTTTATGGGCTCCAAGACTTTGATTCTTTGTGTATGTTGCTTATTTTCCTTTTATGTATTAAGTCCACGGAGTTGTGAATGCATTTTGTTGTACTCCTATAATACTTTGTTTTTTTTTCAAACAGCACCTATAGGTGTACTATAGCTCCTTCGACTTTCACAGCTGGATGTGGTGTTGGGATGTTCTGACGTCATGTAGGTGAGTGACGCCAGACAGGAACCAGTGGAAGGGAGCTTGACAAATCAAGATGGCGTCCTACGCAGAAGCAGGAAAGAGATTTCAATATAAATAAAACTCTTTGGGAGAACTGTTTAAATCGGAGTGCCACATCGACAAGACTTCGTTCGGATTTTGAAAGAACAAGACGGAGCAGATACGGGTGAGAGAAGTGTGTGTTTACATGGGGACTGAGTTTTGTTTCAGGGGCGGTGGCAGCGGAGACAGCAGTCTGTCCTACCCAGCCACATAACGTTAAAGCCAGGCCACTGCCGAGGCTAAGCGTGTTAGCACGGACGGTAGTTTCTCCCTAAAAACAGTAGCCAGGAACTAATGGAGACTGTCAGCGAATTAAGTCATTCCACCTTTAATATTCCGCCAACGAATGGCATGGCCGACGTTCACTTCTTGGTTAAACTGTTACTGTATTTTCGCTGTTATCGCGTTGAGCTAGCAGGAACCAAATATAGTAATAGCTTAGCTTGTTGTTAATTAACGCTGTCACAACTTAAGGAATACTTGCTAATGAATATACCGCAGCTCAGTGCGTCTGCTGGCAGTATTATGAGCCATACGTTACAGCTGGGAGCCTCGAAATGTCCATTTTTACCTATACTTGCCTGAATATGTGATGGACTACAGTTATTGCGATCCTTTCGTTATCGTTTTAAGTTGGGGCAGTTTAGCTCCCCCAAAGCCAGCTAACCTAACAACCATGGCTAGTTACCCTGTGTTATTGTCGTCGTCACAGGAAAATTACTATTAACTTGTCTTAAATGTGCTCTAACTGAAGGGACTAAGTTGTTAAAATAGCCGCGGAGAAAAGAAACTTGTGGTGGTGGGATGTTACATAACGTTATCCCTAAGTACTGTAAGCTACTAACAATAGGATAACTACTATATTAGCATTCGTTAGCGCTGAGGAAATCTGACAGAGACAGATACCTTGTGATTGTGTACGAAAGCTAACACATGATTAGCTACAGAGCGTGAAATCTAGCAATGATGACTAAATTCGAAAGTGTACAGTTTCCAAGTCAGTGTAGTACATGTTACCTGCCTGTAGGTAGCATTTTTACACAGACGTGATTAAAGTTATGGATTTTCACGTTTGAGAGCCAGGGACCTTTTCTGACCAGTGCTGGTAATATTCAGCAGATTGATTGTCTGTATTATAGACTACTATGTGTTGCTACTCATTTTATATTTTCACCTGAAGGCACTTAATAAAGCAATATTCCCAGTAGACACAGACTGATGGCAGGGATTTCATGTCAGATTACATACTTTTAGACAAATTCATGCAAGAGATCCACCTCAGTTTGCCTATGATGAATCATATAGTCATATTTTAGGGGTCTTAGACTCACATTATTGGTCTCTCTTTTGTGAATTTTGTTTTTCTTTTTTTAATCAAAGCTAATGCAGGTATTAACATTTAATGATAATAAGTGAAACAGTTCACCTCTAAGTATAAGTTAATCTATGATTATATTAATGTCTCATTCACTTAGAGTCGCATTCAAGCTGCCTCAACTAGTTTCTGAAAACTGGGGAGCAGACAGACAAAAAAAAAGAACAAATTGAAGCAGCACATTAAACATTATACTGTTTGATTATCAGTTTCATATGGCTAATTTGTAAGTAACCCATTGCCCAACTACATGTCCAGTATGTGAGCAAAGGTTTGATCTCTCAAATTCCTGAGGAAATTGTCTGTCTCTCTTTGGCCTGATGGCTCTTCAGATTTCCTCATCAGACATTTGTCTTCTGACTGTATGCTATTTTGCGCTGGGTGTGTAGTATGCAGTTGGTTTTTGTGAGTTTGTTTTGTGGAAATAGCTGGCTGTAGCCTCATGTGGGGGATTGGCGAGATTGGGTTTAAATCAGATGAACAAGAACACAAAAACAAAGAGCTGTAGAGCTGGGTGTTCATGATCAGTGGTGTTGGCTGCACTAGCAACTCAATAATACAGTAAATCAGTGAGCCGTTTGATTTAGTGTTTATTTGAAATTTAGCTTACTGGAGTTTCAGAACTTTTTACTGACAAATCAGCCCGTCAGCTGTGTCAGTGAATCAAGTCAAGCACTTTTCCTACTGATCATGGGTCTACAACAGCACACAGATCAAAGTTCTGTGTCAGCAGTTGTGAAAACAGCGGCGTCTCTGTGTTGATAATGTCAAGTGTTGTTGCACGGCATGACCAAACAATGGAATATGGGACTTGAGATGAAAACTGGGGGAATGTACAAAGCCAGCGGGATATTGAAGAGTTATAATTTAAATAGAAGGGATGCCATGCTACAAAGTGTCATTGCTCTTATGCTTTTATTGAAAAACTGCTCTGTAGGACCAGTTTCTGAGCTCAGTGAAAGGCATAACTGAAAGTCAAGTAAATGTCAGAGCCCGCCATGTCAGACAAAATGTCACACCTAAAGACATGTGAAAGTGGGACTGGGGAAATCCACTTTGGCCCATTTTCAGATTGTTGCACCGGACTGTGTGTTCTTGAAGAGACATCCACCTATGGCTTGTAATTATATTTCACTTGCTATTCACTAACTTATGTACACAGGTCTGTTTTCAGAGTCTCTAAATGGCTGCGAGGAAGTCTGGATCAGATGTATACAACAATGGTGAGGGCCAGTTTCCTATACTTCTCTATTTTGCCGTTTGACTCCGCTGATGTGTTTAGCCCTGAGTGTCGTTTCAAGATCTGCTGGTGGCTGTAGTTCAAGTGTCTTTTCTTCTAACTTATAATTAAATTGTTTTTGTCCACAGGACCCATCAGCTACCTTGATGACGTTCCCTTCAAAATTAATGAAAAATTCCGCTGCCCAGCCAAAGTGGGGCTGCCTGTCGGTTTCTGCCTGCCTGACTGTCGCTCTTTTCTGGCGGACACAGAGGTAAGTCTGCGCTTACTTAGCTGCACTTACATGCATCTCTGCTCCATCCTCGCAGCAGGGCTTAACCATGCTGACCTGACCTACAAATATGATGACACTGATCATTATCGGCCCTGCTCTCAGTCCTGCTGGGTAAATGTTACATTTCTGCTCACAAGTTGTCATTGCCGGAAACCAGAGAAAAGGCATCATTTTTATAAGACACCTTATGCTTAGCTTATAGTAATTTAGATGAAGAGGTGCAGTCAAGTACATAGATTGACAGTTTGTGCTCAGAAGTTATTTCAGTTGTTGCTAGGTGTTGACCATACCTGCTTGAAAAGGTGGAGTACCTTAGTCTTTGACAAATTACAGAAATTTCAGTTTATTCAAATTATGTTGTACAAGTTCTTAAGATGTTTTATCTGTTGAACTGGAGTTGCAATATCATGTCACTCTTATACCCATAATTATTCAACCTTTTCTCTGTTATTCTATGTGCCCTCTTTGCACATCACCCCCATTCTTCCTCTTACTACGGTCTCAACAGTATGACTTTTCTCTGGAGAGGCGTAGTGTGCAGTGGGGCATTGAACTGGCAGAGGCCAGAGCAGCAGAAGCCAGAGCAGAAGAGGCAGCAGCCAAGCAGGAAGCAGAGAGCAGAGAGTGTTTGGCTCAAGCTCAGGACATTGATGGTGGTGGAGGGAATAAACCCCGGTCTGCTGCAGACGACCAGGACCTTCCACCACCAGCATTGAACCCCGTCCTGGCAGGGCTGAGCCATAACGCCATCCTCACTCCACTGCCTGCCCCAAGCCTTGGACCCAGGAAAACCCAGCCTAGCACTCCTCAGCCGCACAGCCTCAACCTAGCTGACTTTGAGAGGGAAGAGGATCCCTTTGACAAGTTGGAGCTCAAAACTTTGGACGATAAGGAGGAGCTCAGGAATATCCTCCAGAGCCAGCCCCAACCTCAACCTACTCCCTCCGTATCCCCACCAGAGGTCTCACAGATGGGTTCAGCGTCACGTGGAAACAGCCCTTCTCCTCCCAGCACCAATACCAGCCTCCCAGCCAAACCAGGCTTTACTCACAAACCCAACGGGTTGGTTGCCTTGCTGGACATGGACAGGATTGGGCATCCTGGGAGAGTGGGCTTTGACACAGATGACCGACCCTGTAACATCCGCTCTCTGACTTTTCCCAAGCTCTCTGATTCTGGTGACCCAGAGCCAGTGAGGTACAGCCCACACCGTGCACCCACCCCTGCTTCCAGACAGAGCCTAACTAATGGAAGCCCGCCGACCATACCCAAAACTCAAGTTATTGTTGCCCCTGAGCCACCCAGCCACACCAAGAGTGGCACACCGAAACTGGTGGGTACAACATTGTATGTATAGTTTGTGTGTGGTATAGCAATCCAGAGAGCTCAGAATATCATTGATAGTCACTGTTTTTTTTTTTTCACCAGGCCAACCCAGGGTCAGGATCTGCTGGTCTACCATGTGGCGGAGCCCTGCTCAGCATGACCCCCAGCGAGCGTCAGTGTGTGGAAACCCTTGTAGGCATGGGCTACTCTTATGAGGGTGTCCTTCGGGCCATGCAGAGACAAGGGCAGAACGTGGAGCAGGTGCAACTCCCTTTCACCCTAAAGCACAGAAATCTGGATGCTTAGCATACTCACAGTCCGACTTGCTTAACATTTCATTGTCTGTGTGCTTCTTTAATTCTGTTCAGTGAAGCATCAGTGCAGTACGTATGTAAATATAACCTTAAATTAAAATAAAGTTTTTGCATCACAGTCTGTTGTTTCAAATGTTATGGCAATGGATCGGCTTCTGTGATCGGTGCATCTAATGCTAAACAATATGACCTGTTCAGCCATTGTCACATGATTATGGTAGCTACAGCTTACCAAAACCAAAATATAACAGATTCTATGGATTTGGATTGCCAGGTTTAATTTGTACCAGCTGGATTTAAATGAAGACCTAGCACTGGATTTAAGCCACATACAGCATAAAGAAATGCACCCCAAGTAACATTAACATCATGTACTTTCAGTTCACAATTAAGATGTTATCGTTTTCACAAAATAAAGCTATAAACCTCATATTGACCTTTGTATGTTTCATATGCAATGCCTAATTTAAGCCTAATTAGTATGATGTTCAGAGCAGATGAGTAATAAACTTGGACTTATTGTCTGTTTAAGGTACTGGATTATCTTATTTTATCTGGACGTCTGTGTGAGCGGGGCTTTGATGCAAGTGCAGTGGAGGAGTGTTTAGAGATGTACCAGTGCTCAGAGGAAAAGGTTTGTACAATTTACTGTTAGGTAACTGTACATTTCAAGAACATGCATTTTATGTGTAAAGTCAAATAACTACAAGTTAGAGAAAACAATGTTCAGTCTTTGAAATATGGGTGAAACCTCTACATTACCCTGTCTGTCAAAAATGTAGCCAAGTCTGTAGATTACATAAATGGATCATATATTATATTGTAGTTTTACGTTTGTTTTCTTTTCATCCTTCCCAGGCCTTGCAATTTCTCGAACTAATGTCAAGATTTGGTGAAATGGGATTTGAGCGGGATGCCATCAAAGAGGTGCTGCTGGTCCACAACAATGATCAGGACAAGGCTCTAGAGGACCTGATGGCTCGAGCCGCAGCTAGCTGAGCCAAGCTAACCAGCCAGCCAAAGCCCAGCCCAGGGCTTGCCTCCAGCTACCACCCCACACAGCCCCTTTCCTTCTGCCTACCCTGTCACACCATGCCCTGTCCTTGCCTTGACTGTGGAAGGGACAGCTGGGAAACAGTTGTATTTCTCTCTGTGCTAAAACGTATTGTGTCTCAGCACTTCTTAAAGACTGTGTGCCTAGAGTGGAGGGGGTCAAAATGTAACAATTCTTCATGGCAGTGTTTTTTTTTTTTTTTCCAATAAATCCTGGGTTTGGGTTCCAGGATTTGGTACTGCTAGGTTATTTAAGGATGTGAAGAATGACTCAGCTGAGGAGAAACAAAGTATTGGGCTGTGGCGATTTGATGCCATTCTGGTTCGCTTCCACTTGGAAGTGTTAATCTGACTGCAGGCAAAGCTGCAGGACCGAATGGGGAGCTGGTGACAGTGAATGCATCACAGAAAGACCAGTTTGAACTCTTGAAACCCCCAAACAATTAAGCTGCCATCTTCCACTGCTCAGTGCAGACCCAGTAAATGGTGGAGGGTATAGGGGGCCTTGAGGAGGCTCTCTTCAAACTGAACCAACTAATGTTAAAATTTAAAAAAAATAATAAATAAAAAAAAGAAACAAAAAACAAAGGCACACTCACCAGACAGAGAACTGACTCTAAAGAAGTGCCCTCTCTGCTCTGGTGTCCTGCACCTAATTCTTTTCAACTTTAAGCTTTCATTCATTCATGTGTGTTTCTCTGTTCATTTGAGCACTTTTTTTCATGTGAGTTTAAAAATTCCATTTCTTTTGCTTTCTGTTTTAGGAACTACATAATAGATCCTTAGTCATTGTAACTCAGAACGTTAGAGATACTACTGCCCCGGTATGCTCTTTGACCTGCACTGGAATGGCCTGTTAAAGGAGTGGGGAGAGATGCGGAAAGTTCCTTTGTAGGAAATATTAAGAAATATCCCATAACCCACTGGCACTGAGTTGTCACATACTCCACAGGCGCACACGTTTCATAATTATCATCTTATTTAAAATAGTACACTGACACTTTCATTTAAAAATAAAGAGTTTGATATGATAATGTAAGATATGTAAACTTACAGAAAGTGATGCTTTTAATTGTGATGGACTTCTGTTTGAAGACTGGAAAAGAGTGAGTGGTTTAACTAAAAAAGAAACAAAATGTAAGTGAGGGTTGTTTTTTTGCAGCCTCATCACAGTGCAATAGAGATATTTCATATTGTGTGACTGGAATTTTGAGCCTCAAGTAATAGTTGGGAGATGAGAAATGTCTTCAAGCCTTGCTGGAAATTTGGATGTAACTAGAAAAGGTTTGATTTCACTGATTTCTATCATTTATTCTCTGTTATTGGATTTCATGCCGCAAAATCTAATCAAACATGACTTTGATTTGTTGACTTGTCCACTTTTTTTCCCCTTGCATATAATATGAATTGAGCGCTCATTTTAGTTTTACTTTTGTTGGCATCTCAACAGTCTTAAATGTAAAGTTAAAAAAAGGTGCAGTCGCGACATGCCAAAAGCATTTTCCTAGATGTTGATTGGGTGTCATTGTTTAAAGGAAGGTCAGCATCCTTTATTTTTCTAGTATGTGTTAATGGACTTCCTGAGTTCCATGCTATATATTTTTTTAAAACACACGTCTGAACACACGTCTTCTCAGCTGCACCAAGGGCAAAGATGGCAGAAATTTCCATAATCTTGAGCTCTGTGGTACTGGCAGGGATTGTGAAAGGCATGGTAACAGATTAAGGGCTTAAAGTTAGCAAAATGTGACTCGGGAGAACTGGCACTTAGCTTTGGGCAGGTCCAGTACTTTGTCCTCTGCTCCAGAAATGCAAACAGAACATTTCTAACTACCAGTCTACTTTAGAACAACCCCAGGGTTTATTTATTGTATAGTTTATTGTCAATACAGACTCAGAACCATTTGACTTGTTTGATAGAAAATATTAGCAACCAAATATTTGCAGGATAAACCACCCAAACCAGAAGGATAAGCACATGCTTGTATTAAATAAATGCTGCTTTGCAAGTTTGTCCAAGCATACTGAAAGACAGATCATCACAAATCTGTCCATTAGTCCTTTTTTGTTTTGTTTTTTTGTTTGTTGTTTTTGGGTTAGTACATTTCTATTGCATGTCTGGTGCAGGCAAATAGCATGGCACGAGCAAGGTGTCATGTTGGACCTGGTATCTGTTCTTAAGCCAAAATTGTAGGTCTGGCATGTGGTTGAGATTATGATTGGCAAATAAGTGTTTTTACCTTGTTCTGTTTTTTTAATCGCCTTCAGTCTTGATTTACTGTGATAAATCAGAACATTACTCTTACCTTACAGACAAACACATAAGTGGTATTATTGTCTCCATACATAAACCAAGTGTGGGGTTGTTAATTATACATAAAGCAAGTCGATGTCCACTTGCTTTTCCTCTGTTACATTATAGCAGGTTATGGACCTTCTTCATCAATGCCTCCCTGCATTTCCATTGTGATCTTTTAGTCGGGCGGGGATGAAATGCAACTGGGTTCTCATTATTTAAGGGATCAAGTTTAAGGTTTTATATATCCGCTCCACTATTCAGTCACCACACAATCGGACATGGGGCTCTAATGAATCTAATGAACATTGATCTTAATGGTGTAATAAAAGGTGGGCCAGCTGAGTGTTCATTCCCAAGTTCCTAAAATGTGATTTGCAAAGCGTTCAATTTCCTCTTGAATGATCTGGAAAATCCACATGATTAAATGTGCACATATTTTCAGTGGTGAGACTTGATTGTTGCTGGTGTTGCTTTTTGAGTTTAATTTGATAATGGTTATTCTCTCAAGTGTGGTCTCAGCAGATTAAAAGTGTTACGAGAAGCGGGCAAGGAAAAAGAACTGCTCCTCGTTTTCTCTCTTCCACAGCAAGTGTATTTTTATCCTCTTTGTTCATTTGACAAGACAGCAACAATACAGATGATTGTCCATCCAGGTATTGTCAGCGGCAACTGGAAACATCCAACTGTGAGGCGGGGTCAGCAGAAAAAAAAGACGAATGTGCAACAGAATAGA
This sequence comes from Toxotes lorentzi, assembly GCA_037833715.1. NCBI lineage: Eukaryota > Metazoa > Chordata > Actinopteri > Toxotidae > Toxotes > Toxotes lorentzi. The sequence goes on from JBBMJY010000018.1 coordinate 8,647,634, forward strand.
GACCCTGTTTGGCCTGCCTGAGCTTACTGGGTTAAATAAACTGAGAAACTTGCGTCACATTTTCTGTCTGTTAACAGGTAAGAGTTGAGGTCCTACAGAGGTCCACAGAGTCGTGTGTGATTTCGGATTTCCACGTCAGCCATGTTTTGGTGCTTGTGCAAATGATGGCCAGCTTCAGAAGAATCCAGGAAGCTCACTGTCAGGAGAATTTATAAAATTAAAATGAGTGATTTCTTCTGTTTATCTTGAGATTATAAAAATTCCGAGGTTACCATTAAAAGTCCTCAGTGTTCAGCATTAAAAATGTATTCACATATGAAGAGATGTAACATAAGTAACAGACAAACAACGACACAGCCCAATAAAATAGTATGAATTAATTTAGTCAATCAGAGTCATTAACAAAACTACGTTATCGAAAGGAGCGCACACTTTTTATAGGATTTGATTGTATTTATATACAGCAGGACATTCTATTTAAAATGAAAAGGTTACGGTTATTGCATGTACATTTAAGTAGACTGAACCTACACAATGGTTCAAGATTTATAATTAAAAATTATTGACTTGTACCACCAATTTTATCCTTGAAACAACATAAACGGAGATAAATGAGAACGGACCGATGGCCTCGCGCATTTCGCGTGAACGAGCACGCATGACGTTCGCGTTCACATACGACCTTGTTTTTGTTGATGTTTAATTTGAGTGCGGCTGCGCGCTACTCAATGCTTTCGCCGTTGCTGACGCGACCTCGCAGAAAAAAAGAGTGTGAACCCTCTGGCTTTAGCTAGCGACTCTGGAGAAAGTGAATAGGTTGTTCGGCCATAGTGCAACATTGTTTGGGAGCCCAGGAGAAGAGCTAACGATAGGAGTTAAACGATAATCTTAGCCAGCGACTAACCAACCTCTCCCGTATGTGATCGCCCTCCCTCGTCGTCGGACGCTGCCAGCGAGGGCCAAGGAGCAAAATAGCATATCGCCATTATATGATCCAGTGTCCAGCGTCACTTTTACCCTCCATGTGGGTGAGGGAACTGTGTGTGTCAGATTATGGCGAGAAAAACAGTTAGCAGGAAAAGGAAGGCAGGAGAGCCCAAGGATCAACAACAGGTAGGCGGAAACCGGTGCGGATCCATATTAGCTGTCCGGTCAGTTATGTTAGCATGCTAACATAGCACTGGGCTAGTCAGATTTATCTGACATACTCTGTCAGAAGGAGACTATTGATCACATTTTAACAGATTAGCCACTACATTTTAGTGGTAAATCATATACTACACAATCACAATTGTGCTTATATTAAAACAGTAATGCAGTGTGTTTCCATTTGAAAGTCAGTGCCCGCTAGCATGACGTTATCCAACGGTGGTCCGTTATCAATACGACGTTAGCCAAAGGGCTAGCTACGTTTTTAATCAGAGGCCATTATTTTCTTTTGATCACAACAAAATAACACGTTCGTAGACTGATAACTCCAACAGTTCCTTCTTTGGTTGGGGTCCTTACTTGTCACCCTCAGGTGGCCATCCAGAATAGCGCCGCTCATCTTGGAAAATTGAATGTAATTACCAATGCTGTAGCTTTTCACCTAGCTAGCTGACGTTGACGTTAACTGAAACGTTCATTTACAGTTAACTAGCTTACTTACACACAGACTAACCATAGATAATGATATGGACTTTCCTGAACCGACACACAGCATTCCACATCGGCACGAAGATCTTGCTTGTACAGTCAGCCCTAAACCCAGCTGTCACACCGCAGAATATTCATTCACATAAACTAGAGACTGGTAGGCAATGTCACTGGCTTTGTTTAAAACATCATACAAACTGCTTTTACTGCATTGCATGACAACATTGTCAGGTCATGCCTCGGGCCCGTATGGGCCACAATCATTCACCGGCAGAACTGAACCACATCCACAGTAACACAGCTATTTCTATAATAATCACCCACATCATACAAAACAAAAACTACAAGAAAAAATAACAGATTGCATCACAGATTCTTTTGAGATTTATTTGCTCTAAGTAAATGTGTTTTGTTTTTGTTTTTTTGCTTTTGCTTAGTACTGTTACACAGCTAATAATGGGTATAAATGATTAGGCTAGGGTTAGACTGTTAAGAATGATCAGTACTATTTAGTTATGTAAATTGGTAAATATGCCTCTGGTAGTTTCTGTCTGAGAAAAGTTTGAGCAAAACGTTTTTAAACATTTCTTTAAAATACTGGGTGACACCTGGAATTAGATCAGTATGATTATTAACTGGTGTATACTTCTGTCAATACAGAATGCTGCAGCTCTTCAGGGGCTCCTGGATATTTCCAATTTTCCAGTATTGTTTTAGCAGATTTAAAATGAATGAAGTCATCCATCTGACGATGTCTGCATTTGATTACAACACTAGCTGTTTCGGCAGGTTCTCTTTCAAATGTGAAGATTCATTAAGAATATAATTTTAGTATTTTCACAGATCAGACCTAGCATAACAATGCATCTTGGGTGATCCCCTCACAAGTGGACATCTCTAAGCACGTTAGTTCACACATGGCATCATATGCATCTCATCATGCGTCTTGAGTGACCACTTGTGATTGGATCTCTCTTCCCCACTCCATATGCAGATAAACACCTAAATCACTTCTGTTTGCAAAGACCAAATGCGTTGTTATTTTTAACCAGAGGCAGTAGTTCCTGTGCATAGTTAGCAAAATTAAAAGAAGAAGAAATCAAAACAACACAGGGTAGGTCTATTCCTTGGCATATTCCAGGCAAATCAAATTGCCCAAGATGGTCGACATATTTGTAACATATCTCTATGGGCTTTTTGAATTGTTTGGACATCACTGACAAAGACAGTTTACACTGTTTGTATGGCGTGTATTTGTTTGCGAATTAGTACGTACATCTGCTTACACAGATGTCATTTGAGTAAGTGGTCCTTCAGTGTGGCTCAGGACACATTTACATTCACACTCCTTAAACAATGTGACCATATGTGACCCAGACCACCTCCGAAGGTGGTCTGAGTGATAGGATCTCAGAGTGCATCTTGGGTACATTCACACCTGTGTTTGCTAGCTGTCTACATGCGATCACCTGGGAAACTTGTTAATGTCAGATCTGAACAGGGCCTGAGGGGGATTTATCGAATTCAGCCCTTTTGTGTGCACCCGGCTTTTATTTACCCAGCCAGACAAAGTGTCAGTGACTGTGTGTGTTTTTGCTGTAATACACCCATGACCCACTAATTCTCTTAAATCGGTATCACTGAGCTACAGATATGTGTCTACAGTCCTCTGGGGAATGGGTAAGGCTCAGCACAGAGGACTTGTGATATTAAAATAGGGACCAAGATTACTGAAAAGAAAAAGATGTGACGGAATTAGATCATTTTATTTTAAGACTTTTTCATTATTTGTAGGTTTGCCATTGGCAACCAGTTTAACTGCAACTTATGCACAGTATGTAAAACATAATTGTTTATATTCTCTGAAACATTTTGGACTTGACAAAAGCCTCATGCGTTTACCACAGAAAATCTTAAGGCCTCAAAGGACCAGTGTGTAGTATTTAGGGGGATCTATTGTAGAATATAATATTCATAATTCATTAGTGTGTAATCACTCGCAACTAAGAATTGTTGCGTTTTTGTTAGCTTAGAAAGAGCTCTTCATATCTGCATAAGGAGCAGGTCGTCCCTAGAGATGGCCTTTTGTGTGTTTATACTACCTCAAGGCCACCACAGATTCTTCTACACGCTTGGAAAGGGAGGGGTGAGGGCAGGGGTATTCAGTTGGTTGCAATCTGCAACCTCACCACTAGATGCCACTAAATCCTTCCAACTGCAAAATGCAATTTCCCCATTGTGGGAATAATAAAGGTGTATCTTATATTATCTTAAAACTGGGTTTCTGCTTTCTTTCCTCAGCTGGGCTGGTGTCAGGCGCCACACAAGCGGAGCCGTGTTTCTTGTTCGTCACGTCATGCCCAGCAGTGGTGGTGCAGTCGGCGCTCGGTGGTATGTGCCCTCCGGGGACGGGAGTTCAGACCTCAGCAGCAGCATGAGTTGCGGCTCCAGCGGAGCCTGCGGGGCTTTGCAGCTGGCAGGCTCCCTGGCATCCTCAAGGAAAGGGAGTTCTCTCTGGGGCGACTCAACAAGGTGTTTGCTTCACAGTGGCTTAACCACAGGCAGGTGGTGTGTGGGACCAAGTGCAACACGGTGAGATACCATTGCGTTACTAATCTGCCATATATAGACCCTTTTCACAGCAGATGTTTTGACTTATCAAATTAGGAAAAGCAAAGGTGTAAGATAAGATAAAACTTTATTGATCCCACAGCAGGGAAATTTACTTGTTAGGCGGCTCACAAGCGAAACAGTCAAAAAGGATAAAGTGCAGAAAAACAAGAAATGTGCATGCAATTCAAGTACAGAAAAATGTGCAAGCAAAATAAATAAATAAAGAATAAATAAGTAATAATCGCTCCATTCCAGTAAGTGTACCAGTAACATGTCAGTGAGCACAATCCCAGAGCCCAGACACTGGCTCGCCTAAATGGAATACAGTCATAATTAGGGATGCACCGAATATTCGGCCACTGGAAATTTTCGGCCGAAAATGCACTTTTGGGACATTTTCGGTTTCCGGCCGAAAGACTTTTATCACAGAAACAGCATGGTCGAAACAGGATGTTGTGATGACGCAAGCGAAAAACCGCAGCCAATACGAGCTTGTCTGGAAGGGCCAACATGTCTGTGGTGTGGACGTATTTCAGTATATCTGAGAAAGGCACACGGATAGCGATTTGCAAAACATGTAATGCAATCACAATGCTGTGCAATTTTAGTGAGGTTAGTACACAGCCATAAATGCAATGGTACAATAATTTCTTTCGGTTTTTTGGTTTTCGGCCTTGGTTTCCTCGTTTTCGGTTTTGGCCAATAATTTTCATTTAGGTGCTTCCCTAGTCATAATTAATATTATTCAGTCCATGCAGACCATCCAAATTAGCTGGCCAGTCAGTTATGTTAGCATGCTAACTAGCAATGGGCTAGCCACATTTAGCTAATATACTCTACACCAGAGGCAGAAAATTGATAACATTTTAACAGATTAACTACTGCATTTTATTGGGAAAACATACACAAAACAACCACAGTCGTGCTAATTTTAAGCAATAATACAGTGGGTTTCTATTTGAAAGTCAGTACCAGCTAATGTTAGCATACTGTTAGCCGATGGTGGCCTGTTAGCAATACACCAGCTAACGTTAGCCAAGGGGCTAGCCATGTTTTTTAGTGGGGCTGTTATTTAATTGTGTTCATGATAAAATAACCTTTTGGGTAGATAACACTAACAGTCCCTTACCTGTATCTGTATAGCTGTGGCGTAGGACTTTTTTTTTTAACTCCTGAAAATGCTATGATAACCACGTGCCTTTTCTGCTTTTACCCTGCAGCTTTTTGTAGCTGATGTCCTGACGGGGCAGATAACACGCATTCCCATGTTGAAAGACAGGGAGTGTCATGGTGGAGGCTCTGGGTTGGTAGGTGCAGTGGTGGCCGGCCGGCATTACCACCCCACAGGAGGCTCTCGCTCCCGGATGGACCAGCAGGGCTGTGGAATCCATGCCATTGAGCTCAACCCCTCCAGAACACTTCTCGCCACAGGAGGAGACAACCCCAACAGCTTGGCCATCTACCAGCTGCCCACACTGGATCCTGTTTGTGTTGGAGACGTAAGTGGTTTGGATCGGTTTGGGTTTACAGACATGCAGTTATGGTTATTGTTTAATGAACCACTCTTGGCCCACCATTATTTGTCCAGTTGTGATTCCCTCAAACTATTAAGTAGCCATTGAACTGTTTATGTACCAGCCTAAGCATTTCAGTCCTGTTAGCATGGCTCACCCAGGGAAGGTTTGAGATGGAAGCTTTGACTACTCTGTCAGTATCGTTGAAAAAGCCTAAATAGTGCAACACTGATTTGTTGGTGATATGTGTTAACCAGTGTTAGTTACCAGGCTAGATGATCTTTGGCCTTGACAGCAGAGGGGCTGTAGAGATGCCATGTTGACAAAACACAACATTGAATTTCAACATTGCAGATGCCATGCAACACACGTTTGTAAGATCAGCATCTGTCATCTATGTATTAAAATGACAGATGCAGGGCATATTGATCGACATCACTGTAGATGTGCTGCTGGTATCCAATGGCAACTTTTCAACACTTTTTTTAAGCCAGATCTTGAACTAGCCACTAAAGACCAAAACAACAGATAACATTTAAATGAAAGCATAACCAGGGGTGATCAAAGAATTCCAGGCAGCATATTGAATATGAGGATTTCTGGTTGATTATTCATGCACCCATGGGTGCATCAGCTGTGTACCATGTCAAGGTGTGCATGACTTGTTTCCATTTCAAATAGTAGCCATTTTCATTTTTCAGGATGGCCACAATGACTGGATCTTCTCTATAGCGTGGATCAGTGACAACATGGCGGTTTCTGGTAAGTCGTTTGTATGAGCTAATGTGTATGAATGAGTATCGGACAGTGAAGCACAAGTCAGGTTTTTTTTTACCTTTTGCTATGCCACTTTAGTATGTATTTACTAGATGAATGGTTTAGGCAGTAATAAAGATATGTTGTGTGTATATTTTAATTTGAAGGCTCCAGAGATGGCTCCATGGGCCTATGGGAGGTGACAGAGGATGTTATGAACCAGGCTGAAAGGAGTCAGAATGAGGAGGCAGTGCCCTCCTACGCCCATATCTCCCACCGTGCCCTCAAGGACATCCCAAAGGAGTACACCAACCCATACAACTGTAAAGTCCGCGCTCTGGCCTTCAACAACAACCATAAAGTAAGGCTCCTTCTGACACAGCTGTAGAGAAACCTTGTGATTGTGTTTTCTGTTTGATATTTCATACAAGTCTTAATATATGGAAGGTAGTTTTTAGGAAAACACAGGATATGAGAAAGAGATCATCTGAGCCCAGAAACTTTTAAGTCATTTTATAATGACAAATATTCATGAGGGTTAGTGATTAATGGACTGTTGCCAGGAGACTGGGGTAGTTAATTTTATTTGTCCAGCCTACCTGTTTGCAAACCTATTTGTTTATACAGAAATGGGTAGAGCTTTGTTTTAAGCATAAAACATGCAAGAGCTGTTCATTTCATCTTAATAAAAATCTGGCCTTGTGCACGTCTTCTGTTCATCACTTGTAGAGTGAGCTGTTTGTTGCACGCACCCAGGTAAGCAAAGGTAGTCTTATCAACAAATGGAGGCAGTGATCACCAATATTTTAGACATATTTGGTTAAGAAAGCAAAATTTGAAACATGCTGAGCATGAAGATGGACAGCAGAGGAGTGAATTATGCTGCTAGAGTGGTTTGAAGATTTTTTTATGGCTGACCACTGGGAAATTAACAGCTTTTATAATGTCTTTTGTGTTTGATCCTAAAACCATCCAGGTTTAGGATGATTTGCTAAATTCTTGTATAAAGTTGATTTTGAGTACTTGTTGTTTCTGGGTTCTTCTCCACACCTCAGCTTTGGTCATTTATGTCTCATCTTCTGATGCTTTCAGGAACTGGGTGCTGTGTCCTTGGATGGCTATTTCCACCTCTGGAAAGCTGAGCACAACTTGTGCAAGGTAAATTACAATACAGTTTGATGAGTAATAATCATGATGTGATGCATTTCCCCTGCATACCTCATACTAGAGTGATACGTTCAACTAATCATGAATAGGGTAATTACAGCTTGTATTCCTCGGGTGATCTTAGATTTTCTTAGACTTTTCGTATTTAATGGCGCTTCACTGTGGAGTTCCCCTGAATAGCTGTAGAGCTTGACAGCTGTGCACACTCACAATCACATGTTCAAACAGAAAGGACTGCTCTTGACATGATTTCTTAAGCATTGACATCTGACATCTTTACTTAAGATTCTCTTGTGTTTCCCTCTAGATACTGTCCACCAAGCTGCCTCACTGCAAAGAGAATGTGTGTTTGGCATACGGACAGGACTGGTCGGTGTATGCTGTGGGTTCTCAGGCCCACGTCTCATTCCTGGATCCACGGCAGCCTACACACAGCATCAAGTCTGTCAATTCCAGAGAGAGAGGAAGCGGTAAGTGGTCCTTAAACATACAAAAAACACCAACAGAGATCAGCTGACCTCCCTAAGATACTCACTGAAGATGTTTGCATATTATGAACACAAAATAGCCTAGTTGTGGCTATATTGTAATTTCTCTGTTTGTAAAGTATGTGTCAGAGCTCTGTGTGGGTAGACGGTGATACAGTAATTCCTAAAGGACCCAGCTGGAAAGCACAAACAAGCAGGGAGGGGTGGTGTTTACCTTTGTGGAGCTTTGAATTTAAGACATCTGTGTCTGTTTGTGTAGGGATCCGTTCAGTGAGTTTCTATGAGCACATTGTGACAGTTGGCACCGGCCAAGGTTCACTTCTCTTCTACGACATCCGAGCTCAAAGGTTCCTGGAGGACCCTCTGAATCCAGCCGGGGGGTACCGGAAGTGCCCAGGAGATGGCATCCTCAAGCTCACTACTGGGAAAGGCTGGCTGGTACACATTCTTTTTTCCCATGAACTTTCCCTTTATTGAAAAATTACGCACTGAATTCTAGAGATTCTGACAGATGTAGCATTGCAGTTGCAGATTACTTACATAGTCATAACTTCACTTTTCTTCCCTCCTAACCTCCTTCTCCTGCTCGCCAACTCTCCGTGTTGGTTTCAGAATCACGATGAGACGTGGAGGAGTTACTTCTCAGACATCCATTCCTTCCCCAACGCGGTATACACCCACTGTTACGACGACTCCGGCACCAAGCTGTTTGTGGCAGGTGGACCCCTCTGTTCTGGCCTGCACGGCAACTACGCAGGACTGTGGAGTTAGCCTTTTCGCCTCCTCCATTGTTCTATCACTACATCCTCGTCCAGATTTTCATTTAATCAGTCCCTCCATCCCTCTCCCTCATCAAATCTGTAGTGGCGTCACTGTTTTTGGTATCACTCTTGCTCATTCAACTGTCACTCTCTTTTGCTCACATGAGGACTCAGGAGCATGATCTTGCACCAACTGCATCACAGCTTTGAATAAAACTCAGAAGAGTTTTAGAAAACATTAAGAATAAAGTTATACATGTTCTCATCATTTAAAACACTTACATCCGGCCCACAGGGATTAGGCTATGGTCTTTTGCTGGCTTGTTTTCCTTTTTTTCTTTTTCTTTTTTTTTTTTTTTTTGTATGTAAGGAAAGTGTTTACCGCTGCTTCCTCTGTGATAAATGACAGTCTTTGTGAAATACATATGGAATTCTCTCCAAAAAGTCCCTTTTCATTCTCTCTGAAATGGACAGCAATAAAAGAGAAGCAGAGAGGAAGGAGGACTGAAGAGACAATTCATTTTGAAGGACTGAACCGGAGTGCAGTTTGACATTTGATGGAGTATTTACTGGTTGGAACAGCCTGTTCTGTCCCACAACAATCACAAAGAACTTCTCTCTTGTTCTGTCGGAAGTAAAACGAAGCCAATCAAAATGGGCTTTGTGTTCATACTGTTCTCACTGAGATGATGTAAAGGAGAAGCATTAAGATTGCTAAGTGCGGTGTTGTTACGCTATGAATTAATCCCAACAAACGCTTATTTTATTTTTTGACTCTGTGTGATTTGACTGGCGTACCCCTGCTGATACTCTAATTTGCTTTATTTTTTATTTATTTTCTCCTTTCTCTGTCACCTTTATTCAGTTGGTCAGGGGTGTTTATATCTGCTTCTTTTGAAGGATATGTTGTCTAGTCTCCCTTTACTTATGTTCCTGTGCTCTTTGACCAGAATGCTTTCAGTAGATTTGTCCATTGAAAAGTGTTCAAATCCGGATCTGTAACCATTCTGTCATTAGTGGAGAATCTACCTAAGATTTTAAGTTTTGGTAGCTGACGATTAATAGATAGAGGAGCTGTTGATTACTGGATTGAATCCCCCCCTGTGATTCTGGACTTTTCCACAGGAACTGGGGAGAAGATCTGGAGTACCTCACTTTGATCTTCACAACCAAGCAAGAAGGATGCAAGGAGAACTAATGAGAATTTCTGGATTGTATCTAGGAATTAGAGGCTACAGGCACATACATTTGTTGTCACAGTTGTAAAACCTTCTTTTTTCTCTCTCTTTTTGTATCAAGGAGCAAGTGATTCTGCTCTTTTCCTTGTTTGGTAGAGACAGGGTAGGCTTGAGTTATGTTTTTTGCCTTCCTCAAGTCTTTCCGTGAAAGACTGCCACAGGCGATCATAGTTTTCCTTTTCTACATGGAACTTTTCTCCAGTTTTCATGATAATGACAGATTGAAAAGAAAAACCCCAATTACGACCACGAATTGATCAAATAACCAACACTTTAAAAGTGTATTTTATATATAAATGTGTATATGTATGTGTAAAATACATAGGGACAATTGCATACATTTTTATGTATATGTCTGAGGAAGTGTGTGGGTTGATGTGTCTACTTGGTGATGCCCTGTTTTTTTTATACATGCCTCATGAATGTTTTTACAAATGACTGAATCTGAGGATATTGTAAGATATAAACATCTGGGGAAAAAAAACAAGCTATTAAATCTTTAAAAAGAGTAAATAAAAATAAAATGTATATTGATGTAACATTTCTTCTTTGACATCATTTATCTCATTTAAAGGTTTCCTGCTGAATTAAAACGGGTCACTGCTTATTCATATGTTATTGATATCCATCCATGCGGTAAGCTCCCGGGACAGAGAGGGCTCTGGTAGATCAGTCTGCACTCTGATCGTGTACTGTAGGAATTATGTTGCCATGTGTTTATCCAATGAGAACAACAAAGAAAAAAAAACACAAGTATTTAGAAATAAAAGTCTAGAGTGAATCCTAGTTTTAACGATGTTTGTGAGATAGTGAGTGTTGAATCTTAAGTTGTGACCCGGAGAGCAGAGCGGAGCATCCACCGCGGCAGAGCACGTCACGTGACCACCTTGTCTGCTGCTGGCCGAGTGAAGCGTGTTAGCAGGTAATAAAAACAAATTTTCTTACGTTTTTCAAGTTCGCTTTCTGTATTTGAGCGCGTTTAAAGCACACACTTAAGCGCGTTTTCGCCGAAATAGTTGGTCGCTGGCTTCGTTGTTGTTCTTACACGGGGTTGTGGGAGATGTCTTTCGCAATTTTTCTGTTGTCTTGTTTCCCGGCGAGCAATGTCGGGATGGGATTGTGCTCCGCTGCGAGGCCTTTTTCTTTAGATTTGACACAGCTTTGTTGTTAGCTGGTTAGCCTGTTGTTTAGGTGTCGAGGGCAAGTCTGATGTAACTGTCACTATCATTAGATAACCCCGCGGGTCTATAAATACGTGTGAGACTTTAGCGAGCCAGTTAGACGGTCGTTGGCTATCAACTTGTACCAGATTTAGATAGCATCGTTAGCTAGCTTCATCCCCTCTGCATCGTTTGTTCACGGTGTCAGCATTAGCATGTTAGTGGCTAACTACAGTTCATGCTAGCGAGGACAAAGGGGACTCCAATACCAACCACACCGAGTCGGTCAGTCGCTCGGTGTGGACGCTACAAGGATCCGGTTTATTTTAACAAGAAAGACGTGTACAGTTAAGCGTTACTGAATAGTCGCATATGCGGACTCCAGAAATAAGTAACCTCACAGGTACGGGCTAACTTTAGCATGGGTTCAAAACAACGATCCCTTGGCTTTACTGCTGAAATAACCTGCGGATATTTGTCAGCTGTAACCAGGTGGATGTTAACATATGTAAAAGCACAGCTACGTGTAACTTGACTCATAATTGATTTGTCGTTTCTGTATGTCTAAATAAATGTGATGAACAATTGATACGTTGAGAGTTACTGATTGATTGTTTTGTTTTTGTTCGCGCCTAAGACCCTCGATACTCACGCGTGTGATGATATATCGGTATTTGATTCATGAAATATAAACTACAACTGTTGCCTTTGAGTTCTCCGTTACAAAAGCAGCTTTTGAGATTTTTCACTGAAATTGCTTTAAAGCCAGTTCGTTCCTGTGCATTAGTTAGCTTTGTTCCGTCCCGCAGCCAATGGCAGCAGTGCGTTTGCCGGCGTCACTCAGACACTGTGAGCTGGATTCCTATTGTTCTCTGACATAAAACAAATGGGACAGTGGGATATCTGTAGTTAATGTTCCAGTAATGGACACCAGAGTGAAACCTGTACAGTACAAATGGAGTCAGAGAGTATTTTGCATTACAAGGTCTTGAGCAATCACTTTTCTCATGTATTAGCAGGTGGATAAAACCCTGTGTGTGTCTGTGTGTATATGTTTGTGTGTGTCTTGTTGTTGTTGTTTTTTTTTAGTTGCTACTGAACATTTTAGTGTGCGGTTATGCAGCATTGCACCGAATTTGCAGCAAGGTACAAACTTCACAAAACTTAGCTGTCAAATACAAGAAATCAGCATTTTACTGCAGTAGTTAGTTTTAAATGTAAATATAAATCTTAGTTTCTGTAAACTATCTAGTGACAGGAGGGAATGTGGGGTCAGGGTGTGTGGTGTTTGCTCTGCTTCACACACTTTGGTCTGTGCTATTTGTAACAAGACACTGGGTCGCTCTCCTTCCTTGACCCAGATTTTCAGCAAAGCTGTTGCATCACCAGGCCACCTGTGTGCCTTACAGCGTCCATAAGGGAAGTATTCATGATTGTGTAATAAGGCTTAGCTATGCTCACAACACATATTTCTGGTGCTAAACACTTACTTTCTTCTACTCACTCACACAAGGGGTAGTATTGAGGCTCTGCAGTAATAGCATTGTAGTAGAACAGTGTGTGTGTGTGTGTCAGACATAATCTGTGGGTTTAAGAGGTTTTTGTGGATTACACTCATCCTTCTTTCTTGTTTCCTTCACAGATTTTTCTATTTTGTACATACAGAGTTTTGTATATACTGTATATGATGAGCTCGCTGGGCAGCGACAAGGCCCGGGGCCCTCGGGAAAAAGCGCTGCCTGCTGCCACTCAGACATCACAACCACAGAAACAGATACAGGTGAAAAGTCACAACCACATGAACATGAAAAAACATAGTGAAAATATATTGGTCAGCAACAGAAATTTTGATGCAAAGCACCAGTGGGCACATGGTGACCCTTGCCAGTAAAAACACAGTGCACACATTATGCAATAGTCAGTATCAAAAGGATTTTGTTTTGATTTGGTTGGTGCTAATAGAAGACACTTGCTTTGAAACCATTCCTTTGTTTTCAGTCATTTCAAACTATGAAAACCAAGCTGACTGTGTCATTAATACTTTATACTCTTTTTATTTGCTTTGTTTTTCCCTTTTTTCTCATGAACTTAAAACTTTATTCAGTGGTCTTATTGTCTGTGTGTCGCAGGCTACTGCTGAGCAGATCCGGCTTGCCCAGATGATCTATGACAAGAATGATGCTGACTTTGAGGACAAAGTTAACCAGGTGAGGAACACTTTGGGCATTTGCCAGATAATACAAGGCTCATTCTCTGGCTATTAGGCACCACCAGCAGGACTTCTTCCATGACTGCGGCACTCTGCGTTTAACACATGATGCACATATGATGCTACGAGCGACACCGTGACTTGTACTGTCATGTCCTGCAAAGCTGGTGCATTGTTTCATTGGAGCAACTTTAATGACCACCTGACATTTCTAATATGACGTGTGTTTGTTGCATTCTCCAGCTGATGGAGGTGACTGGGAAGAACCAGGATGAGTGCATGGTAGCGCTGCATGACTGCAACGAGGACGTTAGCAGAGCCATCAACTTCCTCCTGGAGAGCACCTCGGATATGGTAAATGACACAGTTTCTCATTTTAATTTAATTTTAAACTTCACCTACTAGTTTTTCATTTAGTTTGAATTATATTAATTTCAAATATCGTGAATAGATTTTTTTGCTTGGAAGACAAACCATGCAGCAAGTCTGTATGATAACCGTGTGAAATTTAAATTTGGAAAATGAGAGAGAGAACAAGGTGAAAAAAAACCAGCATGAATTTGTGGGAATAATCCTTTATGCTCTGAATTCCAAGTTGTACTCATCCTGCCACAAATCAAATAGACCTTTCTCATAGCAGACATTTTGACATGTCAGTAGGAGAAGCACAGTGTAATTGATAACCTTAATAATGGCTGAATTCCATTTATCTCAGCTGGTGTCAGGGTCCTGGTATTGTGCATACTGGCTCACTGTCACAGCTTCCTGGGGCACTCAGAGTGGAGCCATTGTTAATGTTAATAGTGACACCTGTGCCTTTTCTTTAATGACAAGTCAAAATGTCTGCTGTGGAAAAAAAGTGTATTGAATGTCAGTGACAAATTCACAAACAGACACTGGGCAGTAATTAGCACTTTATGACAACACCAGTGGATGATGTGCCTGATGAGGCCCTTTGTCACGATGGTGTAGGAGTATATAGACTGTGTTTGACTGACATCTCAGTGAGTCTGCTCTCAGTTTAAATGAATGTGTCAGGGCGGTACAGCATATTTCCTTGTCGTCATTATTAGTCATATAGGGAATCTAGTGACATGACAAGAATTATCTGTCAAGTCAACAGGCCTTTCTTTATTTATTTATCTTTTATTGAGATCATACAGAAGTTGACTAAACCGTAAACACTTTTATTTCATCTGTGGAAAGGTGGTGTCACTGATCTAGAATGTCATCATGCATGTCTTTTTTTTTTTTTTTAAACCACTGTAGATTAACACTTTATCCACACAGGCTGTGTAGTGAAAGCAGCACGTCCCCCCTTAGTTGTCAGCACAGGATATGTTCAGTACTACTGTGTGATCATCAGCGTCCAGCAGCGCTCAGTCCAATACACAATCACTGTAGTTTCGCTTTTTTGCACGTAAAGCGAAATTCAAGCCATTGTGGAGCCTGTGGAGACAGCTGTATTGATTAAAATAGAATAATCTCCATCAGATCTGTGTACGGCAGATGACTAAAAAGCGCAGCTGAGACTTGTTAGGCCACGGGTCTATGTTTAAGAGAGGAAGGAGGGCAAGAAAGGAAAAAGTACAGAGAGATATTTTATAACTCTCTTTTTCTTAAGAAAATAAAAATAAAGCCTGGCACAATACTACTGGATCATGCTCAGTAGATGAACAAATGTTGTGAAAGACCTCAGGTTGTTCTGCATGTGCGGTTGGAAAAAAAAAAAATCAGAACAGAACATTTGGCACTTAATAAAATTCAGTGAAATCAATCTCTGAGCTGTCCTTTGCCACAGTGACTTTCACGCAGAATGCCCTTTCTAACATCAGGCACTTTAAGCATGAAGGAACACTATTGTGCGCCACTTTCTCCCTCAGCTGCTCAGAGTGTAAAGTCAAACAGGCAACCAAATATCTGGCAAACACTTGGGTGTTGTTCTGCCTCTGTGTGTCGCGTCCGAGTGAGTGTCTGAACATTTCTGACGAATACCAGCCAGCACAGATGGCGAGGAGAGGCTGTAGGGCAGGGCAGGGCAGCCAGCCAGACTGTGAACCACGTTGTTGTTTTGGTTTTGTGGAAATCCAAAAATAGCAGATAGCTGGTTTTCCTCTTTACGTGGAAATCTCTTTTGTTATGGTACATACTTCAACCCTCTGATTACATCAAACAATATTTATATTTGGTTTCAACACAGACAGCACAGTTGAGTAGTGCACCCTTATGGTCAAAAAATTAACTGGAATCACAGTTTTTCTGTTTCCAGGAATGTTCAAATGCATTTATCAACCAGCAACAGAACGCCAGAGGCTGCTTCCAGATGGTACAACTGTGAAATGTCTAATTATTTTTCATGAACATTAAAGCCCCTCTGTCTGCTTTGCTCACTGAAGCACATTGTCACTGTTGATATCCTGTTTTTCTGCTGGCTAGTGATTTTAACGCTCCCTATATAGTTTGTGCTCCTATTTCATTAACTTGCGACCTTGTTTTACATTGTTGTTTTCAAGTGATTTAATTCTTTCTGTATTGTTTTTCCTCTCTGCTGTCATTCCTTTTTCAGACCTCATGGGAGACAGTGGGGAAGAAGAAGCCACTGGTGAAGGATGGGCCGTCAGAAAGCAAGGAGAACAAGGAGAACAGGGAGAAGAAAGGAGAGAGGGAGGCTAGCAAGGGCCGCGTGGCAACCAACCGCAAGGGCAAGGGGGCCAGTCGCAGCCGACAGGGTACGGAATACAAACTTCGCATAAATTCACATCTAGCTTAGAGTCCTCTGCATCTTCTCTAGCATCACAGTATCAAGTTTGATTTGCATCGTCTTGTTAATGATGTAGCTTCTAATTTCATTTGTGTGAACACACACAGCGCGTCCAGAAGAGAATGGCGTGGAGGTGACACCAGTGGACAGAGGTTCAGATCGAGGTCGGAGGGTGAAAGGTGGCCGAGGTGAGCAGATGTGCACTAAAACACTGTCAGCTTGCCTAACACATGAGTATACGCTGCTGACTTTTGTGTGAATATTATGCAGGATCTGGAGGTCGAGGCAGAGGCAGAGCACCAGCAGGGAGCCGGTTCTCAGCCCAGGGCATGGGGTACGACAACAACAAAACACACACACGTTCACAGGGGTTTTCACATAATTTTAGGTGTAAATTAATCCGCACCAGAGTGTTTCTCATGCCCGGAAAAGAAAACTGAAATTGAGTGTTGCAACCTAAAGCGTTAAACAGACAATGTTTATTAAGGAAAAGAGTGTGCTCAGTCTGATTTCACCCTCTTTCTGTGTCACTCAATGAATCACCAGGACTTTCAATCCTGCGGACTATACCTCAGAGGCTGGTACAGGGACCACACAAACTGAGGCGTGGGACACGGTGGCCAACAACAGTACAGATGGGACAGGTGAGCTCCAGCAGACGTGTTGCTCTTGACCTAGGAAGTTCTGTGGGTTGGGTACGCAGCTCTGTGTAGCTCTGTGTATGTGACATCTTATGCAAATGTACATAAGCTTCTTGTTTACCTACCACCTGTATTTCAACTTGTGACTCATCATTGGTTGTCATCTAGTTGCCTGGAGGAATACCTTGGAAGACTGGGCAGCTGAGGACTGGAGTGAGGATGTTAGTGTGAGTTGACTCAAAGGCTGACGCTTTACAGGAGAAGTTAGTCACACAACAAAATCTTTTTGTTCAACAATTCTGTCTCTTGTGTCTTTGTGGGTTCCTGCAGCTCTCTGAGACCAAAGTGTTCACCTCCTCATGTGCAACTGCTGCTGAGAACCACATCACACCTGGGCAAAGGTGTGCAACTTCCTTTTTTATGAAATACACATCCCCCATTTTCTTGTTGCAGTCTGTCTTAATTAGACAGCAGTTTTCAACAATTTTGTACAAGAAAATGCTTGATCTTTTCAGTTCCCTTCAAAAGTTTCATTGGAAATGGAAAATTGATGCCATAGGGGTTTTAGTTGTACCTGTTCACATATTACAGCTGTCAACTTTTGACTGTTGGCTGTGTCCTGTAAGCATTTTCTAATAGACCTTATCGACTGTTCCTGTTAGTCTGGACCTTGCCTCTCTGCTGCAGAAGCCTGTGGTTGGAGGAAGAGAACCACCTTCCTCTTCTTCCTCTCAGAGTCTGGTCTTCACCAACTCCCACCACCACCATCAGCCGCCGCAGCAGCAACAGCAACAGCAGCCGCCCCCCAGCCGCAATGCCACTGGTAGCACAAGCTACGCACATGCTGCTCTGGTAAAGACAGCCGCTTTTTGATACTTGCCGTGCTTTTTCTTTTCATACACATTCCTTCATCTGTCACATGTAAATGGACACAGACAAAGTTTGATGGTTACACACTCTCTCTTTTATTGTTTGTGCCAGTCGTCAGTTCTGGGAGCTGGTTTTGGGGACCTGGGCCAGGCCAAGAGGACTCAGCCCAGCGCTGGAGCTCAGATACTAGAACAACTGAAGGGTCCTGGCTTGGGTCCGCTACCCTCATCACAGGCCGTGCCTCCTGCCAGCACCCAGGGAAGCAACACCTCCATTGGCCGGCTGCCAGGTCTGGGTGCACCCGTACCTCCGCCCTCCTCCTCCAGCTGGGACATGAAGGCTTCAGAATCCAACACCACCTCGCTGTCCTCACAGTTCAGCCGTAAGTGTTCAGAATCAGAATGGTTGCTGTGTAGCATGTGTAAACGCATAAAGTAATCTGTTTTTATTATGTGTTTTTGTACGTGTTTATATATGCCTATTTATAAACCCTTGTCCTCTGTGTGTGTGTGTGTGTGTGTGTGTGTGTGTGTGTGTGTGTGTGTGTGTGTGTGTGTGTGTGTGTGTGTGTGTGCAGGTGAGTTTGGCCTGCAGCCAGAGCCCTCCCTTGTGCTGAGCCAGCTGGTTCAGAGGCACACCGGCCCCTCCTTGCCTCTGGCACGTCAAGCAAGTCCTCCATCGCAACAGCAAGCGTCCCCTGCTTCAGCCTCGCCTGCTCCCCAGCACACCAGCACGCCAGCACAGGCAGGCCCGGTGATGACTGTTGCTGGTGCTAAACCTCCTGCCCCCAGCCCAGGGCTGGACCCTCAGGGTGGCAGTACTCCACAGCAGCAACGGGCACAGCTCAAAGGACAGAAACGAAGGATACCTCCCACATCAAAGGTAGGGAAGGATGATGGGCAGAAGACGGGAGTTCCACTTTTTAAGCACAAATGGCTATTTATGATTTTTTGCAGGGGTTTTAAAGGCTCAGTGTTTAAACTAGTTGCCAAAGCAAACATGCATCTTTTAGCTGTATTTTGTTCTTGTAAATGATGCAGTATGAGTAGTTCAATGAACTTAATGTCATGGTCCTGAAACCTGGCTGTGTTGCTTCATTCCTGGCAGATCCCTTCCACGGCGGTAGAGATGCCAGGCTCAGCTGACGTACCTGGTCTAAACCTCCAGTTTGGAGCTCTAGACTTTGGCTCGGAGTCGGCATTGCCGGAGTTTGGGGTTGTGGACAATTGTGTGAGTGCAGCATCCAGGGAGTCCACTCCAGCCCCCGCACCACCTGCACCAGGACCAGGGACACAGAACCAGACAAGCCTGTACTCCAAACCGCTCAGGTACTACTGTCACTGCTGACTGACATCTGCTGACGTCTGTGTAGAAACTATGGATTTGAAGAGTTTTATTTCTAAAACACTACAGATTTGCAAGTAAAAGACACATATCATCAGAGTGCCCTGATACAGCTGTCGTGTCAACAAAAAGATGATTCATGTTTGTTGTACACAAAATCCTGCACAGTCCCGTCAGAAATCCTTTTCACAGCATCAGTTATTTCTTAATGAACCAAATTCTATCTTGTTTATCTCTCCCTGCTCTTATCTTGCAGTGAGTCCCTGGGCAGCGCTCTCTCCGTTGCTCTGCCTCTGCCCCTCTCCTCATCAGAGCCAGTATATCACTCCTCCTCGGTGGCGTTGTCCAGCCTCACCCCCTCCTCATTAGGGACTGCCAGCTCCACCAATCCTCCCTCCTCTTCTTCGACAACCTCCACCTCCTCCTCTTCTGTACCATCCTCCTCCCCCTTCTCCTCAGTGGGGGGAAGTTACGATGGGCCCATGCCTCCTCACACACGACTGGCCTTTTCCCAGAGCAAAGAGACCACAGGGCCAGTCATGGTGAGCACAAATACTGAACTGAAATGGTTAATCCTGCCTTTTAGGGTGTGTTTGGGAAGATGCATAACTTAGAATGGTATTGACATGAATTCTTTCTTTTTAACTTTTTAAGTAATTAAAGCTTAAGCTGAATTCAGCTGGACTCATATGCGTTCTGTGTATTGTTTGTTTGTAGATATGCTTGTGATTTTGATCTGTTATCATTGTAGCCAAACACTTTTTTTCTTATCACCAGAATGGTCTGAATGGTGTAAGGACCTCTGCTGCTCTAGACAGTAAGTTACCTGTGACTGATTTATCTGTTCAGTGCATTCTTTTTGTTGTTCTGTATATATCTACTGTTTTTGTAGGCTATGCTACTCTAAGTCAACTACAAGACATTTCTCCCTTCTTCTCAGCTTCATCGGCGTCCTCCACACCAAAGCCAGAGTCGCCATCTCTGAACATCAGCACCAACGGTGCCCCAGCACCCTCCTCCCACTTACCCTCCACCCTGCCTGCACACAGCTCGACCACTCTCTCCAACCTGGCACAGGACCTGCCCTCAGCCAGCCAGCTCAACTCACTCAACAGGTGACACACACACACAAAGTGTACTTACTTAATAAATCTTGAACAGCTCTGAGTAGACCAAAAGGAAAGCTGGATTTACCACCTAATTGACTATGTAAAAGTCTCTGCCACTGGACAATGCAAAGTTGGTTCTCCTGTGTTGTAACGGAGAGAGAGAATCGGTGATACGCAAATTTACGTGCTACAAAGTTGTGGTTGCTACTTGCACTCTGGCTGACGATCACTCTCTCCTCTCTGCCTTCACCCTGTAGCCATGTCAGCAGTCATTCCTCAGTTTCAGCTCTGGGCTCCAGCTCTCTCACTGTAAGTACCTGTCTGGCACATGCATGCATGATGGCTAAAGCTTTCTGTATGATAGCTCTGTAATAACATGCAAGTAAACAGCTGATTGTGTTATATACCAATACACAACGCTGCCTGTTTTCAGCAGTGTTAGTAGTAGCACCACTTCACAAACTCAACCATTTGTTATATTACCATGGGACAAGGAAGGGGATCCCTGGTAATGGACAGGGGGGAAAAATGTGTTTAGACTTCTTTCAACTTAAAGCTTCTCTCTGTCCTCAGTACACCAGTGTTGACAGCAGCAGCGGGAGCTCTCTGGCCCCCTCCTCTGGCTCCTACACGTCATCGCAGCCCACAGCCTCAGCACTGCACTCGACCCACAACAGCAGCAACAGTAGCAGCAGCATCAGCCACCTGGCCAACATGCCTTCCATGGGCAGCAACATGAGCAGCACAGTCAGCGGCATCGTTGGTGCCAGCGCACTTCATTCTGCTGTCACCGCCGCTACCAGCACAGCGCTGGGACTTGGCTCCAATGGAGCTACTGCCACGTCCAACCTCTCTGCACCAAGGACCACACCCCTGCTCTCCTCGTCCACTGGTACACTCACACACCTCCACACCTCAGGCACCGGGCGTGTCATGACGAACTTATGAATACTTGTGATCAGGAGGAATGTTAAAACCCAAACTGGAGCTGTTTCCTCACATGATAGTGATGGTTGTTGTGTCACTGTATTAACAGGTAAAGCTCCTCCTAACCTGTCCCAGGGAGTGCCTCCTCTACTGCCCAACCAGTATATCATGGGCCCAGGGGGGCTGCTGCCAGCATACCCAGTAAGTAGCTCCTCAGGATCTCGAACCATTGTGATGTAGCTCTTAGCGTATTTGCCATTTTTGTCTTTTCAGGTCAGGTTGTCATGAAGAATTCTGTCCTTAAACTGCACATATTTGATTAGACTCACTTATGATCATCAGTTGAACTCTCACAGAAACTTAAAGCGTTGATCAAGATGCAGTAGAAAGAGAATTGAGGGGTATATACATTTGTTTACCAACACAGCCTGTCCTTTGTCTCACAGCAGATCTATGGCTACGAGGACCTCCATATGCTCCAGTCCAGACTGCCAATGGTGAGTCTCATTATCACTCTCTTGGTACAGCTCGTAACTTGAAATCACAGTCGTCCTCGTTCACCTTTTTACGTTTTCTGGTTGTTGATTGGATCTTAATCTGATCCTTTCCTGTGCTTTTAGCCCTCTTTGCAGGATTACTATGGAATCACATTCCCTGGCCCCGCAGCGACTCTCTCTGGCAGAGACGGGAGCCTAGCCAACAACCCCTACTCAGGTAAAACACCTTCACCCTTGGCTGGCCTCATCTAAAATCCTAAAATCCAGTGTTTATTCTCACATGGCACCCCCACCCCCCTCTGTTGGTCAGGTGAAGTCACAAAGTTTGGCAGGAACGACTCCACCTCCCCGGCACCCCCCACAAGCCTGGCTGCCCCACAGCCTCCCCAGGGCCAGAGCCAAGGACAGAGCCAGGCACAGCCTCAGCCTCCCCAGGCCCAGCCTCAGCCCCAGGGTCAGCCACAGCACCACAGCAGTCAGCAGGCCTTTCTGCCTCCAGGCTACAGCTACACAGGCCTGCCTTATTACCCCGGAGTGCCCGGCGCCGTACCCAGTGCTGCTGCCTTCCAGTATGGCCCCACCATGTTTGTTCCTCCCGGGGGCCCAGGACCAGCCTCGGCCAAGCAGCACAGCATGGGCCTCGGCTTGGGAAACCCGTCGGCCAGCCCGTTCCAGCAGCAGACGCAGCAGCAGCCCAGCGGTTACGGCCAGCACACCTTCAGCTCAGGTTAGTTAGCAAAAATTGTGTTTAGAATTTAGGAAGTGTAATGAATTCTGGGATTTTCCTGCAGATGAAATGATATTGTGTGTATTGATTGAATACTGAAGTTGGCGTTTTCCTTTCCAGGGTATGAGGAGCTGACAGCGGGGCCAGGAGTGGACTACAGTAAAGGCTACAACTCCTCCTCACAGGCACAAGCCAAATCTGCTGCTACTGGACCTGGGAAAGGTAAGAAGAAAACATTCATGGTTGCAAATATCAGAATTTGGTTTTTGGAATTTATGGACTCACAATGCATTTATGTTGTTGCTGTTGTTCTGCTAGGCGTCTCAGTGACGTCCAGTAACTCGGGTGTGCCAGACATTAGTGGAAGTGTTTACAATAAGACTCAGGTGAGCCTCACACACCTCAACCCCCCATCTACCCCTCAGTCTTACTGTATTTATACTAATAAATAAATAAGTTTGGAGTTTAATTTGTCTTTTCTCCTCCGTCTGCAGTCTTTTGATAAGCAGGGTTTCCATGCAGGGACCCCCCCTCCCTTCAGCCTGCCATCAGCGCTGGGGGGTCCAGGCCCTCTGAACCCTGGAGCAGCTCCTGGAGGCTATGCACCAGCCCCATTCCTCCACATCCTGCCTCACCAGCAACCACATTCACAGCTGCTGCACCATCATCTAGCTCAGGATGGACAGGTAACGCTCGCAGATATTTTTTTGGCAGTTGCACAGGTGTTTTACAGATGAGTGTTTCTCAGACGTTTACATGTGTGTGTCTGTCTGTCTGTGTTCAGGGTGGTCCTAGCCAGCGCGGCCAGTCCAACAGCCTGCAGCAAAAGAGCCAAGTCAACAAGTCGAGCTATGGCAGCTCCCCCTACTGGGCCAACTGAGGTGGCTAGATCTGTATGCGTGTGTGTGTGTGTGTGTGCGCGCGTGCGCATAGACAGACACACACCTGCACCACACCTACGTACCTGACTGACAAGATCATAGAGGGACAAACCATTTTACAACACAAGCTAAAACACACACTACCACCCCCCCTCCCCTTTGCTCTGTATATCCCCTTTTCAAATTTATGGCTGTTGTATGTAAAATATATTTATGTATGTATTTATACAGTATATATGTATTGGTAGGACATAAAATGTGGTTTTCTGAATTTTGTTTTTATTTTGAAGGACATTTTATTTCAAAAAAAAATTGTGGAAAAGAAGAGAATGCTAAATCATGGAGATGAAGTTGGTGAATATACTTGAACACAAGCATCTTGTGATGTGGATTTTTTTGTATGCATACATGAACCGAGAATGATGTACATAGATTCTACGCATCATTTTCACGGCAAAGGCCTTTTTTTATTTGAGAAGAAATAAGTTTTTGTAACTTTTGGTCTCCCGCATCTGTGAATCCTTTTATTGAGGGTGACTTGAGTTGATAGCTTGACTTTTCTTTTCTGCCCCGTTTCCCTCCATCTGTCTCTCATTCCTCGACTATTACTAGTTGGTTGGTTTGACCAGCCAGGCCTTGGATTTGATGTCATTTTAACATTGGTTTAATCCTTGTTGTCCAAATTAAAAGTTATGAACAGTTTGTATGGGTCTGGCATCGATATTTACTACAACACTTTGCAGTGTGACAATGCAGGATAGTCAAGATAGAAAGTAAACACTTCTCATCTAAATGACTGAAGGATGTCACTTTGCAAAACATGTTCAGGACACTTTACAGGCAGTATGGACATCAGCGTCCTTGGGTTTGTGCCCAAGTACACAATGTACTAACTGTCAAGGTCAGTCACTGAGTTGATTGATAAAATTACATGTACCAGTAACTGGTTACTTTTAGCTTAAGTATCCACACACTCAAATGTATGCAACATTCCTTTATTTTAGTTCCTGGACTATTTTGGTCAGAGATGAGCAGAGTAATTTTGGTGCTGTGGTTTGTTGCGTTGTTGAGCTAATGTTAATCTTTAGCTTTACCTGAGGTGACCACAGCACTGTGTTGGTCAAGACCCTCCAGCTTTTTTTTGAAAAACTTTATCACAAATGTGTAGCTGACACAACTACATTCTGGCTGCCACATCTTTCTCATAACTTAACAGCTTGACTTGTCATAGAAGAAATATGGCACCATTGCATTCAAATGTCCAAGTCCACTGTGAGTTCCCCCACTTTTATGGGGTCAGCTACTCTCAGATTAAATCCCGGTGGCCCAGCAGACCTTTAACAGTACACCATCCCACCTTCTCCAGCATTGCTCTTAAATGCAAACGGTCCCTATAAACCACAGACACTTCACTGGGTGTCTAATGGCTTTTAAAAAGTCCAACATCCTGTGGAAACCAAGGTACAGAGAAGCCAATGATGAAGCTTAAAGTGCTGCTGATCCAGTTAGTCCTAAAGATGATGTGATATGAAAACAGCCCCCACAGCATCACTGCAACAGTTTTGTAGGTAACATTACTGGAGACACCCCACCCTCTGCAAAAGATGACAGACAAGATGTTTTATGTGACAAAAGGTGTAACTGATAGAATTTATTTACAGAAATACAAGAGGATTTCATGGACTTCAAGGCACAGTTATAAGCATCGCTAACCTGCTCTGAGGTTGCCAAAAAAAAAAAAAAAAAAAAAAAAAAAAATAAAAACCGAACCCCCCTTCCCCCAAACCAGCCCCAGTCAAAAAGTAAAAGGAAAAAAAAAAAACTGCACCCAAAAACAAAGATTCAG
>JBBMJY010000018.1:8682998-8698785 GCA_037833715.1 Toxotes lorentzi
CACACACACACACACACACACACACACACACACACACACACACACACACGCACACACACACACACACACACACAGAATTGAAGTCCAGTACGTTAATCACAATAATCTTTCAGTATTTAATTTAGTCACACACAGGTTGAACTTTGCTTCTCAGTTAGCAGGAGTCTATTTTAAGATGAGTCATTAATGGTTTTGGTTTTATCCTTCCTAAGGTGTTTGAAGCTTAAATGACTCAAAATGTGTTTGTTCACTGTCATGTGTGACAATGTGAGTATAAATAAATGAGAGTGAATAGGGATTTTGTTATGTCATATGAGGACCCGTCCATTTTACACATAATTTATGTACATCATCACACCACAATTATTCTGTAGTTCACACAAGCCTCCCAACAATAAGCAGACACCACAGGGTTCCTCATCAATGTGCCATTTTGTCAATCTTGTCAAAGGCCTATCTACATGTGAGCTTAGTGCCCTAATAAAAAAAAAAAGCCAGATTCCTGAGTGATATGTGTGTTTCCAGGAGCATGGAGAAGAATGCTTGAAGGAGCCTGTTGAGGAGCGGATGTGAGGGAGGACAGTAAAAAGCTTAGGGATCAGGACAGGACTTGATATAAAGGCTGACTGGGACAAGCTGCCGCTCAGACCGGTGGAGTTCTGCTCATCTTGAAGCACATTTCCCCAAGTAACTGACCAAGGCTGACACAGCACGTGAGTAACATATGGCTTCTTCTGCTTCTCTGTCTCTCGGACTTTCCTTTACCCTCGGTTACTCCTGTCGTTCTCCTCTTCGATGTCCTGCCTTCATTCTCTTACATTTGTGTACAGAGCTGTCTCGCTGTTGTAAGTATGGCTGGTTTACTTTGGCCTCTTATCTGTCGCAGTTTGTTGTTTGTTACTTCCATGCTTCTCCCCCCACAACTCCTCCCACCTCTTTCTTTCCCTATCTGCTGGCCGTTTATCAACTTCTCCCTTGCATAATAACCTGGAATCTCCTGTGTCCTTCTTCTTCCAAACTCAGTTATTGTTTCTGACACACACACACACACACACATACACACACACACACACTGCACCTCATATCAAGTACTGTATGCTGCCTCTCTTTCCCACTGCTAAAACAACATTCCCTAATTTCTGTGAGCAGCCTGAGTGCCACTCACCCCTGTTCATGTGGAAACACCGACTGCACTGTACGTCTGCATGAACCTGCCGTTCTGTATGGACCGTGTGCCTATGTACAGTAGGTGTACATGTGCGTGTAAATGTGTATGTGTCCAGGACGAAGTAGAATGAGCATGCGCGGAGCAGTGGCTGGTTGCGTGGTGCTGGCATGCCTGGTGGCGCTGCTGGCTGAGAGGACAGAGGGACACATCACCTTCTTCAGCCCAAAGGAGATGAAGCTGATGAAGGTAAGCAGCTTGTGTTGGATTGGACAGTGTGTGGAATTGTTGTTTGTTGATTACTAGAAAAATAATATGCAAATACTTTGGTAATTGATTAATCATGTCAATTTTTTTTAGCAGTAATGCCCAACACTTCCTTGTCCCAGCTTTTAAATTGGCTGCTTATCTTTGTCTTGTATAACGGTAAATTTTTGGTTTGTTGGTCAGACAAAAGAACCAATTCGATGACAATCCCTTAGACTTTAGAAAAGCGCAACACTGATTTTCACTATTTTTGCTCCATTTGACAAAATTTGTCACAAAAATAAATGTATTAATAAATACTAAAAATCTTCTGTAGTTGGAGTCCAGGTAGCAAATAACAACAAATGCCCCTTTATAAATGAGAGAATTGTTTTGTCCATTTTCTCCAACAGGTTGGATTCCACCTTTTTGCGGCTTGGTGTTTTCATTTTGCAACGTTTGAATGATAAAGTTACACACACAATAAAAAAAAAGGAAGAAATTCAGGTGGCGGATGCCTGCCATGCCAAATTGGTATAACAATCTTCATACTTGGACACTGTCAATTCTCTGTTACTATTATTCTCTGTTATTATTATCTGCTGCAGGAGCGAGAGGGTAGAAAGGACATGGAGCCTCGGTCGGAGGATGGTCAGTTTGAAGAAGTCGCCGTTCAACAGCTCCCTCAGCTGGAACATGGTGGAAATCCTGTGAGCACACATGCGCATACTGTACATTACGTTCAGTCCCAGTGCTTTCACTGGTTTCTAATGGCCCACTGTCATTAAACACAAGCCATTAACGCTTCTCTTGTTTGTGTGTGTGTCCAGGATAAAACAGTGGAGATCGCTGTCCGTTTTTCACCCAAACAGTTGGATCATGTGGCCCCGGTGCTGGAGGAGATCATCCATGAAATAGTGGTGGAGCGTCAGAAAGGTACAAGCATTTAATTGGTGGTGACTGTGTCATTGTATCTTCTTTTTATTATCAACAGATGATTAATAGGCATGGACTCACAAGTGATAGTGCTTTGATTAAAAACCACAACGTTCTCTCACTATCTTTCTCTCTCTGCAGCCAAATAGCGAGGCTGAAGATACAAGAGGATGAATACTGTGTAAATTCTTCAAAAGCACTGAATGCTCAAATGTTTTACTGTATTTTAATGAATCAGTCAATAAAGGGAAGTTATCATGTTACTAATTAAAGCCTCTGTTGTTCTTTCCAATTTCTAAGAAGCATGTGAAGCTTGCACTGCGTCAGCATCTTTCATTGGAAAAGTCAGTCATTAGAGAAGAAACCGTAGCCACCATTTCCCTGAATGACAATCACTCAGACAACACGACCGTTGCTATGAAAATGACTTTATTAAGCAAATAATCATATTTGCCATATTATTCAAAACAGTGCAAAAAAGAGTGAAAAAGCTTTGTCGTTTCCGGAAATATTTTATTTTCCCTCTGCTGATTTTAAAGACAGCTGTGTGCAAACCAGCTGTCTGACTTATCAGTATTCCTTCACCGAAGCCGTGAACTAAGAGGGCGGAATGTGGCCCCGTTTCTGTTATCAAGCCTCCATTAGCCTGACAGTTGTTTCAGAGCTTTGATGTCAGTCTCTCGCAGAACTCAAAGTCCTTGACCGCGAGGGCAGGGTCTCGTGCTAAAGGGGCGGGAAGAACCATGGAGCAGTCGCTGTCAAAATACTTCCCAGTTATCCCCTCGGTCTCTTCTGCAACCGCACAGTAGATTGAGCTGACTGCACCCTCTTCTGGAGACTGAGAGGGAGAAAAGGATGGTGGAGAGGAAATGTGAGATTACAGCTGACAGAAACTACAGATCCCAGATCCCAGATCTTGAATGCATATGACGCACTACATGATGCTGTTATCAGCAAATTCCAGGAAACAAAATATTTGTACACACACACACTTAGACAACAATGTGATGGGTGTGCTTATAATACAGCGCTGTCAGTTACGCATTTTTGCTCTGTCCTCCTCACATCTGTGTTTCCTGTTTGTAACGAAGAAGAAACGAAAGTAAAGTAAAGTAAGTTTTGACAGTTTTCCTGTGCAGTGGGGGTTGTAGCAACATTTTTGGTGCACCCTTTTTTAGTTTCACCTCCAAATAAAATCATTTAGGTAGTATGAGCGAAATGGTTGCCTTGTTTACCTGAATGATCGTCTCATCATCTCAGGGCTCTACTGTGTTCACAGATGTCAGCAGTTAGTGTGGTAAGTTCAAGGTTACCACCAAGACAAGAATATACGGACTTGTCCTCACTGGTTTCACCACAAGATATTTTTAGAAATGTACTGTCTGCTCAGAGTCAAGTGAATGTATCACAGCTCACTGAATAATGTGTCACTGGACAAAGGACAAAGACTATCTTTCATGTTTTATGGACCAGTGCTGGAATGTTCTAGACTCAAGTCAATTGCCCGATCTCAGCACAGTTTAACCATTCTCAGTTTAGCCATTGCTGAGCACCATTCTGAGGGCAAAAGGCCAAGATATCAGCTTTCTGCTGATGTCTGTGAGTTGATGTCTGTGAGCTGAAGACTAGAGCGATTTTAACGATTTCAAAAAGATTTTCTCCCCGAAAATATTACGACTGAAGTTTAACAAGTGTTAATCTGTGTCTCAGTAGTTTCTGACCGACCTTGTCTGTGGCAATCAACCCAAAAGCCTCATGGCTCCTACTAAACGTGTAGATTCTTCAGAAAAGGTTCCCGAATATATAGTTTCATTTTAAAGAAAGGTCAAGTCATTACTTTAACCAGCTAGGCACAGTTTTCACCTTTCGTTATGGATGAGCTGTGAAACGTGTGAATACTTCAGCTTGTTTTCTTGGGTTTTCCAGCAAGTGAGCTGGTTCGCACACTGAGCTCATGCTCTGGCAGCCGAATCTAATCGTTACAATAACATACATCGATCAGCCGCGACGTTAAAACTAAAAACTGGTTCCAATATTGTGGCTTATCTGTTTATCTTTACTGCAGACATTTATACTCAGTTTTCAGCCAGTACTTGAAAAATGGCCACATGAATTCTCATAAGCAAACAATCCTGACTGTTCATCAAGGTTTGGGCTAAATCTTAGTTCATTATTTCCGTGAACCCTTATTCAAACTCACGGAGTTCCCAAATTTATTTAACTTAATAAGTGGTCCATTTCAACGGGAACACAATAAAATATAAAATGGTCACCTCTCTCAACAAGGCAGCATGCTTTTAATAAAATGTGTTTCATAAAACTAAACTCCTCTGTCATGTAAAAACTTTTGCTTCCACTGGTGACGAAATAGCAACTTTCAGTCTTGGCTCTCTTGGTTCAAGGTTCTCTCTGAGCAAGCTCAGCACGCAGACTATCAAACGAGTGACGGATGACTTCATAAAAATTCGTAACATAAACTCTACCAAGCCAGTCGCTCAGTTTACTCTGTAATCCCAGCCAGGTGGGTGAGAGAGTATTTATATAACAGGGGGTGGTTCTTCAGCAACTGCTAGTCACATTCAACCTGACATGAGGAATTATGTCGCCACTGAGAGCACAATAAAACGCAACAGTGTACTCACCTTGAAAAAGAAAAACCCAATGAGGTTGAAAAGGCAACGAACTGTAAATGGATAGTGTCTCATCATTTCTGTCATGACAATACCAGGGTGGACAGAGTTCGCAGTGACACCTACATGTACACAAACACAGACACACACACATTACATTGTAAGCAAAGAGAGAAAGAGGGGGATAGAGAGAGGCAGAATGAGCTAAATGTGAAACTGAATGAGCAAATCTCTGGACGCAGACCTCGCTCTGCGGATCATTTCCAGTCTAAGAGGGGAAAATCACTTTCAGCTGCACTGCTTTGTGAAAAGCTTGAATCTTTGAGTGCCTTCATCTGTGGCCCTTGTGGAGGCTAAACATAAGTTTAATTAAACATAAGTTTACAATTTAAAAAAAAACAAAAAACTTTTTATCTTTTCATTTACGTTTTCACTGTTTACAACAGTGGAAAGATACTGTTTACTCTGAGATGTGACCAAACCACCATGAATGTAGTGGTTTACAAGAGGAGCACAGATCATAGAGATGCATAAACAAACTTGTTCTGAACTGAAGCTCAGAAGACAAGTATGAGAAGTGGTGCTAAAGGAGGATCATGTTACAACATTCAGTATTTAAAATAAAATGATGAAGTCTGTTTTTTTTTGCACATCTTTCTCAAAGAGTACTACCACATATGTGAGAAAAGTCATATAAAACCTTTTGTGGCTCCAGGTGGAGCTACGTGAAGTTTGATAAACTGCCTCAAGTGACATCGCTTGAGTCCATGTCGCTTGGAAACTTCAAGTTTGAAAACTTCAAAAGTCTGGGTTTGTGGAGTTAGAAAGCGGTGAGCTGCATTAGCTGCTACTAACACCCAGCCGAAATGACCCGCACTTGAGTTGCATGGTGAGTTGCATTGTCATGCATTTTCTGCAGCACTTATTCAACAGGAAACACCATATACTATGAGCGATAATCATAATAATCTTGATTTTAGCCTACCTGTCCCCTTTAGCCTGCGTGCTAACTCATTGGTACAGATGACATTGTGCAGCTTAGTGTGGTTGTAGACTGTATCCATTCGATACTTGAGGTTCTCTCCATGAAAATGAGAGAAGTTCACTTCACCCTTCTTATGGTTGACTGAGCTGAGGGTGACAATACGCGCCGGCGCCGAGCACTTCATCAGATCTGGAATGTGACAGAAAGGAAAGAGAAACATGAGTTAGAGATGGAAAATGGAAGGCTAAACATTTTATATGTCATGGCAATGCCATGGCAGGAAGCCTGTGATCGTCATTTCATATTCACAAAATCCCTGCTGTATTCAACAGAGACCACACTGTCTTACCAAGCAGCAGGTTGGTGAGGAGGAACGGCCCCAGGTGGTTGGTCGCAAAAGAAACGTCAAAACCGTCGTTGGTCAGCTGCCTGGGTAAACCTGATAGAACAATTATTTATTTTTTATTTTTTAAAGTGTCATTTTCAATTGGATTTTACAAATTAGATTACACATACAAATGTACACATGCACAAAACAAACACCTTTGTATTTCTATAGGTATGTGTCCTTCACTGCTGCAATACGTTCTCTAACTAACTCCAGCCCTAAGCCTCCCCTTACTTCACCTCACACGCAACACAGTTATGAGAACAATGATTTACTCAGTCCCTGGTGGCATACCCTAGCTTTAATGGGGACTGTGAACAGTTTTTTAAGGTGACGTGCTGCTCTGGAGGGAGCTTTGTCAAGTTTGAGAAACGAACCATTCTTTATTATCTTCGTTTTTTTGAAGCCCTATTTGTTTTTGAATTATTTGTCCCAGAAACATGATTGGGTGTCAGTGAGACTCAGAGGGCATAGAGGCACATCTTGTTCTTTGCATCCAGATGTGCGGCAGATGGCCAATTACTCACTGTTACTAAGTGTTTTTTTTTCTTTCCATGGCATGGTTTCGTTCTTTCACAGTGCAGCTTTAAAACAAGTTATTCCGGCCACCCGAGTAGCTCACTTGGTAGAGCGCATACCACAGATCAAGGCTGAGTCCTTACCGCGGCTTTTTGCAGCATGTCATCCCCTCTCTCTCTCTCCTGCCTTCCCTGTCTATCTCAATGTTAAATCAATCTTTAAAAAAAAAAGAGTTCAGTTTCTGCTGTGCATGGGAGCATACGCCACCTGATACTCCAGCATTGTTGACGAGGATGTGGAGAGCTTTCTCCTCCTCAAGAATCCCCTTAGCAAATTTCCTGACAGAGTCCAGAGAAGACAGGTCCACCAGACGGAGGTGGACATCAGAGTTTCCTGTTTTCTCCCTGATTTCTTTGAGTGCTGCTGTTCCCCGGGCTTCGCTTCGACAGGCCAAGATAACACGGGCCCCACGTCGTGCAAAGTCCAGGGCAATGAACTTCCCAATTCCTAGAAAGGGAGCAAATATTTGTTTGCACTTCTTTATAACAAATATGTCCATACAGCTGATAAAGATAGGTGACTTTTTGAAAATGAAAAAATACAAATGCACTGAAACCAGCCAAAGCAGATATTGTTTGAAAGGTTTGAACTGCGAGTTGCAATAAATCAGAATGACTTTTACCAAGCAGGCTCTATTATCAGGTCCCAGTGTTGGTTACTTTCTGTTTGTCTACACTGTCTATGACAAACAAACATAGCACAGTGGGAAAAGTCTGACAACTAAAACATCCTGGTGTTAAATCTCATTCCTCTCTCTGTGATTTATCTTAGAGATCTCGAAAGGTTCCGGAAATAGCAGCTAGTCATTTGGGAAGATTACTGTAATGGTGGGCTGTAATGTATAAAAGTTATAAAAATAAAACGTATTTAAATAGTGAACGTTTATGTAAATGCCTTGTTCATGTGCATTAGGTCTGACTTACAACAGCTGATCCCACCCTCACACATAAATGTCTTTTGGGCAGCACTACTCAGTCTTACAGAAGATAATCTTTGAAGTAAGAAACAATTAGCTCCATCGAATGATTTTGCTAAAAATTGGATGTGGAGTCACGGTGTTTCTCAGTGAATAAACCAGTCATTACATCATTTAAAACAAAGATAACACGGACCACTCTGCCTCCAGCATTTTAAAACCCACCATCCTCACTGACTCCCATGGGAAATTCCTGGAGCACTGGTCACAGAGCAGAGAAGTTCTGATGACCTGCACCACAACTGAGACAGGGTGGTGACTCAGACAGCAGGGCTAGTTCCTAGGGCTAACACCACCATCTCCACACTGCTGCCACATTGTGACCACCTCAGCGTCTGCACTAATCAAGGTCAACATCATCCATCACCCCACTCTGACATATGAGCACTTGTATGACCACGTCCACCTGGACCATCTAGATGTTTGCTGAGGCTGTGAGAAGGTTGAACAGTTGATGGAGAGCCTCTAGTCCAGACCCCTGCCACAGCACCAGCACAACCCAGCCATGGACCTCATCACACACCAGAGTGGGCAAATAACAAAAGACTGCCATCTGGCACAGCATGCCTCAGCGTATCTTAGTTCTTGATGGTTTTAAGTTCTTTCTAAATCATTACTGAATTGAATTTAAATTTGAAAATATTGTTTTATTTGCCATTATATCTATTATATAACTGTATTTTATATATATGATCTATGTTTATAATTAATTGTTAATGAAATCTGTATCTGTTAATTCATGAAACATTCAGGGTCTGTACTCTTTGGCTTTTGGACTGAAGAGCACGGCATCAAATGTCAAGACTATTATTGGAAACAGGGTGTGGGGACGACACAGGCACCCACTGTGACTCAAATTATAAAGAGGTCTTACTACAATCCCTCAAAAAGAAACATATGTTAAGGTAGAGATTCAGGTGGGGTTATATTGTGGTATGAAGAGGACCTATCATCATCATCATCTAAAAGAATTAAATAAAGCCACAACGCAGACCTGGCTTAAGTTAAACAAAAATATTCCCAAATGTGTCTTCACTTTCACCCTTGAGCCATCCCATTACAATGAAAACTTTCTTTAAAATCTCCATGGAGATCTCCACATTGCCGGGAACAGGGTAATGTCCTGTTCCTGGCAGATTTAAATGCTAGAACAGGATGTGAACTGGAAGGAATTATCCTGCTGGCAACAGCCACATCTTTGAACAGTCCTATCTACTCTCCATCTCACTCCCACCAGTAGCCACAGACACAATCAGGACCACATTGTGAACGTAAGAGGGAAAGAGCTAGTTCATCTCTGTCGCTCTTCAGGTCTGTACATGCTTAATAGCATGATGAAAGAAGACTGTTTGTTTCACATGTTGTTCAGCTCTTTGTACTAGTGTAGTCAACTACGCCATCGCTGATATGCACCTCTCCCTCATTAGTCACTTCACCGTCAGAACGCAGACCCCACTACCAAATCAGTGCCAGATGTCTCTTTAAAACCAACTATACATAAGACAATAACAGAACCTGAGCCCTGTAAATCACATAAAATAAATTATCAATACAAATGGACTCCTAATGGTATAATAATTTAACTGAAATCACTGGTCTAATTAATAGCTTAACAATAAGGACGCTAAATTCCTGCACTGTGCTGATGACCTAGTGCTGCTGTCAGCAGTCATGCCAATAAAGCATACTGAATTGAATTGAATTGAATTACCATTCAACTCTGCAGTTCCTCTAAACTCTACAAAGGCAGAGGAGGCTAAAGTGCCACATATTTCCCTCAGGAGTTGGTGGAGACCAAAACAGAGCTAAGCTAAGAGGAGAGCAAATTTCAAATGTATATTCCTGAGCCAGACAAAAACATCCAACCAAATGAATACTGATGTTGCTCTGTGAAAAAAAAAGTCAGCAATGGCGTGTACAGGGCCAAAGACACTGCAGCTTGCAGCCTTGCGAGAGCCAACCTGAAGTGTGGCATCGAGGCAGCTAAGAACAAATACAGGCTCAAGATTAAGGGGAACTTCCACAACAATGATCCCAGATGCCTCAAATCCACCACTATTGCGCCCATCCCCAAGCTTAAAACTGTGAGCAGCCGGAATGACTACAGGCCGATCGCACTCACACCGGAGAATGCGAAATGCTTTGAAAGGTTAATCGTGGCTCAGATTAAATGCACCATCCCTGCCACGCTAGACCAGCACTAGTTTGCCTACTGAGCCAACAGGTCAACAGAGGACGCCATCAGAATCACCCTGCACGCTGCCCTGGAGCACCTGGAGAAACCCTACGTCAGGCTACTCTTCCTGGACATCAGCTCGGCCTTCAGTACAGTCATCTCCAGCAGCTTGGTGTCCAAACTGCACAACCTCGGCCTCAACTCCACCATCTGCAATTGGGCCCTGGACTTCCTGACCAATCGCCCCCAGTCTGTCAGGTTGGGGAATTACACATCCTCCACCACCACCTTAAATACCGGTGTGCCCCAAGGATGTGTGCTGAGCCCCCTCCTGTTTGACCTTCTCACCCATGACTGCCAACCTGTCCACGCAACAAATACCATCATCAAGTTCGCAGAGTCCCCCACAGTTGTGGGGTTGATCTCTAACGACGACGAGTCAGCATACAGGAGTGAGGTAGAAAACCTGACATTCTGGTGCTCCACCAACAATCTCATTCTAAACAGCAAGAAGACCATGGAGATCACGGTGGACTACAGGAGATCCAGATGGTCGGCTCCTGCTCCTGTGACCATCAACGGAGAGGCAGTGGAGAGAGTCACCAGCTTCAAATTTCTGGGCTTTCACATCACCAAGGACCTCCCCTGAATAACACACACTTAGATAACACAACGCCTCTACTTCCTGAGGAAGCTGAAGAAGGCTGGACTGCCTCGGAAGCTCCACATGAACTTTTACTGATGTACAGTGGAGAGCCACGGTGTGGTACGCAGGATGCCACAAGAGGGAGCAGAAAGCACTGCAGAGGGTCACCAAGGCAGCACAGAGGATTATCGGGTCTGATCTACCTGCAATGAGCCACATCTTCGAGACCCGATGTCAGAGCAGGGCCAAGACCATCACCCGAGACCTGACCCACCGTGCCCACGACCTCTTCAGGCCCTTACCCTCTGGCAGGAGACTCAGGATTATTCTGGCATGCTTTCCCAGAGCTGTCAAACTGTTAAATGGACTGTAGGATACTTTTTCTTACTGTTCAAATGGATGAGCATCAGGCCATTGGGCAACACTCCTCACTGATTAAATAATAGTCTGTACATGGACCCTTTGAAAGAGTTACTGAAGAGTGATCAGGCATCACACTGATTCAGTGTTTATGGCTTATAGAATATAATAGAGAATAAAACAGCGCCATAACAACATGAGAAAAAGTAGGTTAGTATACCAAACGCATGAGCAAGGCCACATCACACACTCAAAACAGTTCATGTCAGTGGCTTAAATCTTATCAGTCACTTTGTAGAGTTCAGAATAATTGATCTCAATATTTTCAATAATTGAGCTCAAGCTGGCTGCAGGATGGGAGCTATCCTCCAGGATATTCCTTACCCTCTTCCTCTCTGTAAAAAGTTGAGTCAAGGGCTTTGGGGGTTTTCCAACTATTATACTTGTCTCTAACACAACCCTGGAAAGTTTATTCTTAGATCTACAGTTTAGGTGACTGTAAAGAGCAGGAAGGTGAAATGTTAGAACACTTTCAATAAAAGTTTTGTACACTAGTTCTAAAATCTGCTAACACTGAGTTTTCTAAGAAGTTAACTGTGAGCATCTCTTGAAGATATACTGTATTTTCTCACCTGGGAGTCCAGAGCTGCACCAAGGAATTTAAAGTTTTCCACTTTGTCAAAATGTCGCCCATCAAGTGAAACTGCATATGTTTTCAGATGTTGTTTCGTGCAAAAAAAAGAGAAATAAAAATGGTAAAAAGAGAGATAATACAGCCTTGTGGGAGACCTGTGTTTAGAGGGAGCATGTCTGACAGGCTCCCCCTGACACAGACCCTCTGTGGGCAGCAGGAGAGAAAATCTCTGATCCAGAGAACTAACCCCCTCTTAATGATGTGATCAGTGAGCTTTTTGGGAAAATGTGTCTTCACTCAATTAACCCTTGTGCATTTATACTCCATTGATGCATTTTGCACCTTCTGGACACCCTCGTGGCCAAAACTGTACATGCGGAAAAAACTGCTAATAAATCATCATACCTCAATATTTTTTTCTGCTTTTTTTTCGTAAACCACTTAAACAACTTCAGACTTGCTCAAAACTATCAAGCATTCAATCATTTTCAGGATTTTAACCCTTTAAATGTTTAATTATTTGAATTATTAATTATTTGTTACAAAAAACCCCACAAAACATTAATTATTTTCCACATAATAAATAGTAGGGGGGTGGGGCTTTGGTGGAGTCTTGGATATGTCAAAGATTAACAACAAAATTGATTTGATTGCATTAATATTTTTTATGTAGTGCCAGATATTTGACATTTTTAAATCTCACTGCCATCACTGTATAAAACCATGCATTCTGTAATGTCAGCATTTCATTTTGAAGAAAAGTGGTGATATTTGACATTTTTACTGTATTTCACCAGATTGAACCGTTTTCCCATTATTGATGATGATCTGAATTCAAATTATTGCTCACCGAGCGCATGTTTCACAGGTTAATGACAGGTTAATGACAGGTTAATGACAGGTTAATGACAGGTAATCCGTTCCAGCGTTTCCAGAGTCGATTTCTCCTGCCTCCTCTTGAGCCCCGTTTTTTCCGCTCTTTCTTTCATCTCGTCTTTCAACCTGCTGGATTGCATACCAATCTGCAGGTAAGAATACATGTGCCCACAAGCTGGGCATAGTGGCAGCAGGTGCTCTTGCATGGAGATGAGGCTATCTTGTCAGGCCATCCAACAGTTGTTCTTTGGCGCAAATGCCGTAGGGAAAACTAGTATCAATGATGGGGTGAAAAAGGCGCAGTAACATTTCCAGAAAGTTTAATCCACATCAGACAAAAGACCTGCTTAGAGCAGATAATAAAACAAGTCTCAAATGTCATCCTCATTTCTTGCCAAGCAGTGGCAGTTGCTTAATGAGAAGATGTAGGACTGGTTCACAGCAAAAGAGAGGGAAAAAAATTAAGGGCGGAGGAGAAAGAAAGTGAAAAGTGAAAGAAAGAAATCGAACAGAAAAGTAAGAGTCTGGAAACAATTACTGAAGATCTGCACGATGTGGCTCACTTCCCTTTGGGAATCTTTGGATCCCTCTTGTTCTTTTTTGTATGACCTGGTGACCTATATGTGTTTAAGAAAGATCACTGCTTTGTAGTTTTTTTAAGTCTCTGGTGATGATTTAAGGGCTCTGACTCTAAAGGCATTGATTTCCAGAGCTGCTGCGAACTCAGCTGTGTTCTCAGAGGCGTGGAGTTACAGTGTTTCTAACAAACTCTGGAAAGTCCCATCCAACAACATGTTCATGGGACAAAATTGCTCAGGAGCTAATTCTGAATATAGGTATATTGGATGAGCCCCAAATTTACAAACCTGAGCAGACCTCAAAGTTCACAAAGCACAACCCCTCTAATCACATAAAATAATGATATATTTATCTCTTACTTCTTATTGCTCATGCATTTTTTTTTGCCTCTGCTGATTTTAGTGCTTCTGCCCTTCTCTACTTTCCCTATCCCCCTTATGCCTTGCTTTTTAAAATAAACCTGTAAAGCGCTTTGAAGTGCATTTCTATGAAATGCTGCTGTTAGGAGCAGACAGTCTATCCTTCACCCCTGTTGTTTCCCCTCCCTCTTGTTTCTTGTTTGTCATCCTGCTTGTTTTCCTGTCTACCTGGGCGTGATCAACCTGTTTTTGAGTTCTCACCAGTACTCCTTCTTATCTGTGTTCAGTCATTTCATTGACCGTTCTGGATCATCTGCCTGTTCGCTCCAGCGCTAGAGACCTTCCGTCTTTTACACTTAAACTGCTTTTGGTTAAACCCTGATTTGGCCTGTGAGTTTGTGTCCTTGATTTGGGTCCAAATAACAAACTGTGCGACAGGTGCTTTTATAAACTCGAACTTAATGATGAAATTATTTTAACTTGATGATACAAAAGGCACAAAGTAACCAAAATATTCATCTGAGAGGCCAGAAGGA
The DNA here is from genome assembly GCA_037833715.1 of Toxotes lorentzi. NCBI lineage: Eukaryota > Metazoa > Chordata > Actinopteri > Toxotidae > Toxotes > Toxotes lorentzi. Next base: position 8,697,070 of record JBBMJY010000018.1, read on the forward strand.
ATTCTCACCCTGACTAGTAAAGGTATAACAATTTCTTGAGACAAAGAGAGTTTTGCATAAAAATCGAAATACATTTACCTTCTAACAACATCTGCTACTTGTTATGGGAGGGACACAAAATGGCGGGTAACAGCAAGGTAATTATGAAGTTGCAAGCACTAACTTAATCCAGAATGATTTAATAAGAAATAGCTCAGTAAATTCATATCTAAACATCTGCTGTGAGTTATGCAGGGACTGTTACTTGTAACAGTGGTTAAAGATCAGTTAGTTCTTGCTGCCAAAGCAATTCTTAAACCTACCAAATTCATTCAGTAACAAGAGATTTCCCCTACATATCTCTCACCGTCTTTACTTCACCTAATATTTACTACACACAGATTACATGCACAGCCATTATGAAACTTAACAGTCAAATCTGCGCACAAAGTTTGACCACATTTTCTGTTCAGTTCAATTGAAAGTGTCTGTAAGTTGAAGAAAAGCTAAATGTTCTTCACAGATAAAGTCCTAAACTGCCCATTCAGAGCTTCATAAAACGCACAAGAAGGATCCACACAGTTACCATTCAAACTTTTAGGTCAGGTGATAGAAATAAAGTCACGATTGCCACCTCGCTCTATGATCCCGTACACAGGAGTGAAAAAGCTGAAATTTAAAACCGACCTGTATTGGCTCCTGTCACTATGGCAGTCTTCCCTTTCAGCTGCACTTTGCATGCCTGCGGATCCCAGCTTCCTCTCCGCTGCAGGCGCACTACGAGCGCAAGCAGCGCGGTGGAAAAAGCCCAGACTGGGTGGCACAGTAACCAAAGCATATTACTGTCAGAGCTGAGCGTCTGGCAGCAAGAACCGAAAGAGAGCTGCGACAGGAGCTCTCTAATATGAGTTCAAGAAGGTGTGACTACAATCCTCAGCAAGGTTAAACCTCCTGGTGATAATTTGATGCAGTGGCACGGTTGTTTTGCCGTTTTGGCAGGGGGCGTTGAGAGTTGCTTTAAGTCTAAATAAGATTGTTTCCTTACAAGAAAGTGTCTAGCTTTGCAATTCTTTGTTTCAAAGGTCAGATTCTTCTTTTGTCAGCAGATCTGGATCTGGATCTATGAGCTAAACATAAACCAGCCAAGCGATTATTTTTGAACATGGATGTACATCCAAGTTAAATGGAACTGTGCGGTGTGGTTCACTAATGTATGTTTCGCATAACTGCACTATGCATTATGACTCTCGAGTTTGCAAGTTTGCAAGTTAAAAGTTTGTTTTTACATTCTTAACGTTATGACTAAACTAATTCTTTTGTCTAAATAAATAATTCAATCGACTTTTTCTCGTATCTAAAACAATATTTCAGGGGTCTTCCCCCCCTTAGAAAGATTCATATGGTATAGTCCACTGTGCAGTAGAGTTGACAACAGTGAATGGCTACAACATATGTATCTTTTATAGCAGTCATAGAAAAAGTAGTTCAGTACATGAATAATTAAGTATTGTGGGTTTATTTTGAAGGCTGGACACGGAGTTTGTTTTTTTGTTTTTTTCCTATTTTTAAACAAAATTCCTTACATTTAAAAATAACATGTCGAAACAGGTGAAGTGAATGAAGAATGACAGGTTTAAAAAGGAAAACGGTCAGTGTGTCGTTTGTACACACACACACACACACACACACACACACACACACACACACACACACACACACACACACACACACACACAC
>JBBMJY010000018.1:8698885-8720453 GCA_037833715.1 Toxotes lorentzi
ACACACACACACACACACACACACACACACACACACACACACACACACACACACACACACACACACACACAGTAATGAGTTTTCACCCTGAAAGTAGCCCCAGTTCTTCATGGCACGGATTCCACTGGATGTCTGTTCTACCACATCCTAAAGGGAGGCCACTGAAGTTCACTGAACCCACTGTCACTTTTGCTTTGTGACATGGTGAACCGTCACTCAAGAAGTTGCCATTGGAAGATTGTAAACTGTGGCCTCAGAGGGATGCACATGGTCAACAACAGCCTTTGGCCAGTAGAGGGCAATACATGCTAACAAGTTGGAGTGGTGCTGAATTGAAGCTGGGCAAATTATGCTACTTAATTATTACCCTCTGGCTTCATATTTGGCCGTGTACTTTAGCTGATGAATCTATGGAGAATTTTACTTTGTAATAATTCAGTCATTTCTACTGACTACATTTCTACTATTAGTACTGTACTGTAAATGAATTAATTAGGCCTATATTAGACCTATATTTACAGAACTGATGAATTTAGATTTTTTTATTGACATTACAAGTGATAATGCTATTGTTGTGAGCTGTGGAATAAACCATCCCTTAAAGAGTCACTCCACAATAGACCTTGTTTGGAGGAAAAGTATCGCTACACTGACCTCTGTGGGATGAAAGGCTGTAGTCTGTAGAACTTCTGACCAAACCCATGATCACAGTGTCAGCTGTGGTCATTTGTACCCAGCTACATCAGCTACAGTGCACAGGGAGTGTAAAGAGCATGTCAGCACTAGTTTGCAGTGAAAGCAAAACAGAAAAGGCAAGAAAGATTAGAAAGGCATGGATGTCAGTTTGTCTCAGTGTCAACAGCTGTAATATAACAAAAACAAACTAACAAAAAATCCTGTGGTCCGTTTGCAGCTCACTTCACTAAAAACAAAGCACTCCAACTGTCTTGATTAATGAGTGATCAGAGGAAGTGGGATTGGCCGTGTGGCTTCCAGTTGGAGAGGGCAACATTGTTTAGATTCAGTGTTTTACAGTAACTGTATTGTGTTTGTAAGATCAAAAATATGAAAGCTCTTCACACTGCAGCTAAAAAAATTGTTTTAACATTATTTGTGGATGTTACCAACCCAAGCCGGTCTAGGGTGGGAGCAAAGTAACAGAAATAGATGTAATTAGTTGATGAAAATGAGGAGTCAAATTCTTCAGTATTTCAGTCTTATATTGGCAGATATAGAAGCTTAAATGTAACTCCGGGGAGAACCCTGGCCAAAATAACAAACCAAACAGCCCAGGCCAAACAATTCTACCCATGTCTGTGAGATTTAGATTATTATCTGGATCTTCCCTTCACAAAACTGTACAAACACCATCTAGATATCAACAGCACAAATATGTTTCAGTTTTTATGTGACATACATCATTTCCTGAGAAATTGACAAAAACGTTGAAAAAATGCCCTGTCGCAATGTTAAGGAAGGTGATAAAAAAATTGCTGGATCTTCCCCCTGAACACCTCATAACAGCATCTGAGACAGCCAGTGAATAATTCCTGAGCAAACAGCTCACAATAAACGAATACTCTTGTTGTGAACATGCAACAAATGCCTCCAAGGAGCCTTGAAATGCAGCTCAGCCCTTACATACCCCCAGATGCACCATGACTGACTGTAGATCTCCAGATTCACCAGACAATTGAATAGAGGAAGGAGGAACTAAAGCTGATGCACATGCAGCCACACAGCCGAAAGAGCAACACAGAATTAGAGGGACTGATAGGGAGTTTACTACTGTTGTAATTGCATAGTGAGATACATTGTACACTACCTAATTGTGAGAAAGCATAGTGAAAACAATACATATTGATCTATGATTTTTAATGTCATTTCTAATCCAGTTTAACGTTTCTTAAATGTGAAACTGAAATATCCATGATCAGTGCAGTTTAAACTGCTGTAATGTATGGATTTCAATTGCAGATTTGCCCTTGTATTGAGATTTTTCTATAAGAATTAGATAAGCTCATTCCATCCATAGACTTACATGTCAGGCCATCTACAAATAATCTGCAAGACTGAGCATAACTTTCTTACAGAACTCTGCTCAGTCTCTGCTCAGTTAAAAGAGACATCTCTTTGTGACCACCCTTTTTTCAATAATAGGAATAACATTCAACTCTTTGTATCAAAGATCTAATTTACAACAATCAGATAGTACAGTAGGTTATATTAAATAGCAATGGGACATATGAATGGGTTTGCTTCCCAAATAAATCATACAGTATAATGTGTCACAGAGGATCAATCATGAAAGTGTACTGTCTGGGGATTTCTAGAGTCATAACAACAGCACGGCTGAAAACCTCCAATAAAACACCAACAAATTAAAAAGCTTTCATCAGTTTAACAACATGCGTACAAAATACAGAGGCACACAGCAAAAATAGAAAAGACAGAAATGCTGCAAGTCACATGGACATGCTAGTAATACAGGTGAAAGCTGTTAGATCATTTCCCAACACCAAATCAAGCTTCTGTGTGTCCATCATTTGCTTCAGTTGTGCTCATCAGATGCTCTTTATATGAGGTGTTGACAGATGACTTAATTTTAATAGCTTTTCAGACTTCTCTTCAACTTCCTTTTTGTTTTCAAGAAAATGTGGTATCTTTATCCATGAAGTGACATTGACAAGTAACTGTCCAAGAGCAGAGGTCTGCAAAATCAGTGGTTGTTTACTTTGTGGACATGTTTGCAAATGAAAAGAGCAACGTTTCAGACGGGATAAGCATACCTGGATTTGACGGCAAATCCAATTTTGTATTTTTCCACTGTGAAGTACAGATAATGTGTGACTGTGGTCGATGAAACTCTCAGTGTAACCAATAATATCCGTTGCTTTGATTGTTTCCCCCCAAAGTCCAGTATCATCCCAGTATTTAAAGGTAAAATGTTCCAACACATTTTCACACAGTAACAGTGGAGTTAACATAGTAAGAATTGTACACTAAAACAATGTTAAACTCAATGTTATGTTGTCTATGAAAGATTAAGAAACACACAAATGATGACATTTTAAATCGTCTCTCTGCACAGCAACATTAATCAGTTAACAACCTGACATATATAATACATTTTGCAGAGGAACATTTGTGTTTGTGAATTAGCTATTGCCACTGTAAACTTGTACATATTGCAGATATAGAATCACTGATAAATTGTTAAAACTGAAACATCAGCCTTGAACAGAGCCTTACATTAGGGAAGTTTTACTGAGGATTTGTTATCAATAATTAATCAGAATCAGAAAAACTTTATCGATCCCCATGGGGAAATTGCTTACAATTGCTCAACATGCAGTTAGGAAGGAGGAAGTAAATAAGTAATAAAATAGTAGAAAGTGGAAAGAAAGACATAAAAAAACCTTTAGAGGTGTGAGCTTATATTTCTGGTTTGTACAGCAGGTTGAATTTTCAACCCTTTTCCTTACTGGCCAAGTATCCTAAAATAATGCACAGTCATTGAAGGATGTATCTGACCGTGTGTGCTTCAGCATATCCGGGGGCGGGAGGGGGGGTGGTGGTGGTGGTGGTGGGTTCAAGGCTATAAAATGTGCACACATCCCAAAGGCTATGAGTGACAGAGAGAGAGAGAGACAAAGAGAAAGTGACGTGAGAAGAGGAGAAGTGAGAGGAGAAAGAGGAAACAGCCAGAGACCATCTAGAGGACTACTGAGTGATATGGCAGGCACCTCGTAAATTCTTCAAGGGGCTGTATATGTGAGCTCTGTTTTTAGCTAAATTAAAAAATAAAACTCCTCTAAAACAAAATTGGCCACAGGAGAGAAGAAGAGAAAATGAAGGACTTGGTGCAGTCAGTAGAACTAGGAGTCGCTCAGCGGAAAGGAGTTAAAATAACTCGACCCAAAGTTTGGCTACAGAATGAACTTGTTCGTGTGGGACTTGCTGAATTCCTTTGCACATATGTCATGATGGTAAGAAAGAGTTTATTATAAAAGACGTCTACAGCATTTGTTGTAACAGTGTGTGATTTGAAATTTATTTCTAACGTTCATACTAATGACAGCTTTTCACTTTTGAGCTCTTCCTTCTGTTTTGAACATCGTGGCATGCTTATCTCAGACAACCATATGCCATTAATTATTAATGTCATGCTCTTGACCCTGATAACATGCCCTGTCTTCCAAACACATAAGCACGTTTCACAGTCACATGGCAGGGGTCGTGTGCGGGGGTTGGTGGGTGCAAGGGTGTGAACCAGGAAATCTAGTGTTACCAGAGGAATGGTCACACCGTGGGCCACATGGAGAGGGTTGCAAAAGTCACATGTTATCTGTCAGCTGTTACAATAAACCCTATGACTACAATGCTGGAAGAAATACACACACACGTACGGTGAACACATGCTGTAGATAAGCATGTGAGCACACACACTGGCGTATTGTGTTTCATATAAAGACTTAAACTTGCTGTGTTTGCACCTTGAAAAGTAATTCTTACCCAAATATGCATGACTTTTGTCGGAGGAACCACACTTTTCCTGTTTCCTGATTATTTTTCAGTGTCAGCTTTTCTTTTTTTTTTTGGCACTGGGCCCACAGACTCTTTCAGAGTTAAAAGTTAAATGAAAGAGAGAAAATGCTTCAGTTCAACTTCTTTAGCATTTGTAAATGCAGCACCATAGTTAAAATTTTCTAAACAAAACACTTATTCTTCACTTGAACTCTCATTAGCTGACTGACACGTATCTAACTGGCACAACTCACTGTGTTTATTGAATGTCCATCATCTATTTGCTTGTTGACGTATCCTGCTTATTGGGATGTTTTCCCCGAATTAGACTGTCTGTGAGTTTGTCCTGCTCTGTAATCATCATCTGTGACCTTGCCTGTGAATTGTTGGTTCTCTCTGAGTCCAGGTGTTTGGCCTGGGGTCTGTGGCCCAGGTGGTGACAGGACAGGGAGAATTTGGACAATACCTCAGCATCAACCTGGGTTTTGCACTGGGTGTCGGTATGGGGGTACATGTTGGAGGGAAAGTCTCAGGTATGGGAGTTGACCCTTGTAAACCCTACCTTAATAAAAATCCTTAAAGGTCATTACAGTCATTGTACAGTTCACATACTGTATTTCTAATGCTTTCTTGCTCCATTAGGGGCTCATATGAATGCTGCAGTGTCATTCACAATGTGCACATTTGGTCGCCTTGCATGGAAGATGTTGCCTGTGTATGTTTTTGCCCAGCTATTGGGATCATTTCTGGCCTCAGGGACGATTTATGCTGTCTATTATGGTGAGGGCACATTGCATATTCAAACACTCTACACACTGAACACCTTACTCATATGTCACTGCTGTATTATCATCTGTAGTCATACACCTAAGAGCATTTGTTTTGACAATATTCTTTCCATATCCAGAGGCCATACTTGATTATTGTGGAGGAAACCTGACTGTAACTGGTATAAAGGCCACGGCTGGCATCTTTGCCACCTATCCCGCACCATACCTCTCTTTGCTGGCTGGATTCATCGACCAGGTAGCCATGAAACTGGATTAAAGGATTATAGTACCAAATCACTATCATCTGACACATTCTGCACTAAACCTTTTCTTTGTTGTATTGTTTTACCCTCAGCAATCTTGACATATGTTTCTATGTGATGTTTGTTCCTGTGGGTGTGCCAGGTGTTTGGCACAGCAATGCTGCTGCTGTGCCTGATGGCTCTGTCCGACCAGAAGAACAAACCGGCCGCAGCAGGCAATGAGCCTGTCGCGGTGGGTCTGCTGGTGCTGCTCATTGGCATTTCTCTGGGCAGCAACAGCGGCTATGCTATCAACCCCACCAGAGACATCGCACCCAGGGTCTTCACTGCCATCGCAGGCTGGGGAGCTGATGTGTTCAGGTATACATGAAGGATGTATTGGCTTTTTGGGGGTGGATTTGCTATTGCTACATGTCACCTTAATTTGGGGTGGTGGCTAAACATCTCTGTTAATAATTAAATAACCACTGCTGTTTTTCAGCAGACATTAAGAGGGTATTGCTGGTTGTTTTTTGATCTACCTGTCTGATATTACATTTCATCAGTTCATAGTTCTCTCTCTTTTCCTGTGCAGGGCTGGAAATGGGTGGTGGTGGGTGCCTCTAGTTGCTCCCCCCATTGGAGGTGTATTGGGTGCAGGGCTCTACAAGGCCTTAGTGGAATTGCACCACCCACGCCTCTCAGACCAGGGTGGGGGGTCAGTGGAGGAATTGGAGGAGAAGACGTCTCCTCTGGAGAAACAGAAAAACACCTGCGCAAATGTATGTGTGTGAGACCCCCATATGTAAAGTGTTAATGTATAGCTGTGTGGATATCTGTATGCACCTGAAACATTCCACAATGGAGAAGAGTAACAAAAAAAAAAAAAAGGAATATGCTTCAATAGGGGATTGAAAAACTTTTACAAAAAGAGAGAATGGCTCAGAAAAGGTTTTGAATATATCAAGCGATTTTAAATTGATTGTTTTATGTATTTAAATTCATCATTAGTTATAGTATATCAATAGTATATAGTATATCAATATATACTATATATATATATATATATATCAATAGAGTTCCTCTGAGAGACTGACACATTACATATGCACTATCTGACTATTTGAACTGTGATGCTGACAACGTGTTGATTTTTCCTATCCATGCTAGTTCTAGTAACCGAACAAAAAGAAACCAAAAAAATTAGCGAGGATTTAGCAGCTGATACAACCTTAGTATCATTTGTTTCAACAATCAACAAAGGACTTACTTATATGAGCATGGAAATTACAGTGTATGTAAGGAAAAACAAACAGACCCAATACATTGCACTTAAACATGCATCCTTTTGAAGATAAAATAGAAACAGAAGGAGCTAACCAGAGATAATATGCATGTTCATCTTACCAGCAATCCAACACATAGCAGCCTAAAGGTAATGTGTGTAAGTGTGTCTTGATTAACTTTGTGGGAGCTCTAAAGTACTTGAACCAAAAATCAAAGTCTGCTAACAAATTTTTATCTCAAAAATGCTGCAATATGATCTCATCACATTTACTGATATGGACTCATCAGAGCAGATGTCAGGCCTAAACTCTAACACATTTATGTTTGTGAAGTTTATGTTGTATTAAAGCACAGAATGAGTGAGGGACAGCAGAGAGACAATGGCCAGTGAAAAACTTGAATTACTGAAGTTTAGATTAATGGTTTATTGTCAATCTTTCATGATCTAACATGTAACATTTTATGGTTCAGATGTTCATACACACATCAGAGCTGTAACATTTGATACCAAAGCTCCCAGGCGTCTGTCGAGTATGTCCAGCAGTTTCCACAGAAGCTCTGAATTGTGGATTGTATTACTTTCAGTGACTCGTGATGGTGTCCGCAGGTGAAAAGCACTTTTACTGCCCAACTGAAACCAACAGTTTTATTTTCAGTCTTCCTGTTTCTTTCAGTTTTACAGTCACATAAACAAAGAAGTTTGTTTTCAAACTTCTTTTATAACATTATGTATTATATATATGTTATGGATGTATAATACATTCAAAATTGAAATATTTACAACAGCAAACCAAGCTCAGTGAGAATTACTGTTATAAAATGATATAGTGCCCTTATAAAGTATTAATGAGTCCTTTTTAGTTACAGCAGTGGTACAATTTGTTACTACATGTCAGTAATGCTTGTGCTATGCCAGCAGCACATGATCATTTTTATGAATTGGCTGCTTTGAAATATTTTTACCAGGAGGTGTCACTAGTGAACACTGGGTTAAATGAGGCTGCAAATAATGAATGTGTTGCTGATGCACTTGGCTGCTTCCGAAAGCCTCATTTCTCCATCAGTAAGAGGTAAACAACAAAACTTGAGTCATCAGGATTTTCCATGTATATCTAAATGTAAAGGCATGCAAGTGTCATTTTTAAACCACCCAAACATAAACAATGTTAGAAATACAGTTTTACATGCCACGTTGCCTCAGGATGCTGGTACCACTTCAGCCATGTGTTGAGCCAAGAAAACCCTGGCTGGGAACCTTCTCACCGCTTTGCCCCACTGTGTCTTCCTGCGCTGCCTTGGCTCTTGGCAGTGCTCCCTAAGATGCACTGTGCTGACTGCTTCTTCTTCGGGGCGGGTACCTTGGCTTTGCCTTTGAAGGCCTTAGTAGGATCCAGCTTGTTAAGAAAAGAATCCCCGGCAGGATCAGCCAGGCTGAGCTCACTGCTGATGGTCAGTGGCTGGTACAGGGATGCCCACTGCTGTAGAAGGAAACAAGCATTAGAAGCGTGTATTACTTTTTATAGTTGTGTGGACAAAAAAATTACTCATTGTAGCTTATACAATAACCATTAGAAACTGGGTGTAACAGCAGGAACACTACAGAGAAATTGCAAACAGCTTACTACCTCCTTTACTTAATGTTCCAGCAATGTAATTTACAATCTCAGGAACTTTTGCCATGCAGTGGATAGGAGTAAAAAGACTTTAAAAGCCGGCGATGTCTAAAGGACAGCAATTTCTACTGCAATTGTCCTAGTTCAGAAGTTCAGGTAAAACACTTTCATGCTTTGTGTGTCTTAAAACTTTTGAATGTTGTGCTATCGTGTTAAAGTGTTAGATCAGCCTGCATTGTAGTATTCTGTAAAGCAAAAAGAATGAATAAAATGTATTTATATACCTGCAATGATTCCAAGTGTCGTTAATAATACGACAGTCTACAAGACATTTCGATTCGTTTTAACTGGATGTGATTTGGTAAATGAAAAACACTTGTCAGAAATCTCTACTTTCAGGCTGATGCACATTCGTGGGATGTGATCACCAGCTTAGTAAACACCCCCAAAATGGCCATATGAAGCTACCGTTCTGCTTCGTTTGTGTGAAAGTTTTGTTTGAAAAAATGTCACAACAAAAGAAAAAAAAATTCAAAGCTTCAATTCTGCTGTCAGAAATCAGCAAACAAGAATGTAACACATTTAGCAGATACAGAAGTTGTGTTAGAGAACTTAAAACAATGAGAAAATGTTAATTGCCCATCTGTCAATGGCATGTAATCAAAACACTGCTGTACTAAGACAGAAATAAAGAGGGTTGGTTTAGACTACATGAAGTAAGACGCTAAAAAAAGGTCTTTTAAGCAAAGTGGCTCAAGAATAACATGAGGTGGTAAAAGTGACAACAATCACTGAGATATTAAACTTGAGGACATTACAGTCTACAGCAGGTCATGTTACACTGCTAGGTGTCATAACAGAGGCTGACACTGAGCAGTGAGAGGACAACAACTACTGAAATGTAAAAGCTGCTGTGATAAAAAGCACCAGTGAAAAAAAAAAACTAGAAAACATCTCAGTAAACTGACAAGCCATGATGATGACAATGATATGGGGAACATAATTCTTTTTAAAATATATGTTGTAATTAAATCAATTTTGGTATCATATTTAAACTAAATTAATTCACATCAAACCACCATAATTCTTATGTCACACAGGTCAACAGATCTGGATGACCCATGAATTTTGTTCATATCTAAGAGAACAATATTAAGTATGAGAAAATTGGTGGATGCCACAATTCTCTTCGAGTGCTCTTATGTGCTACAAATCTGTTCATTTGACTGGTTCTTGCAGGAGGCTCATTGTCTTTTAAGGTTGATTAGGGGCTTATAGCTACCTTGGCTTGGGGGCTGGGGCCATATGGGGTGAAGGCATACTGCCACTCAGGCAGACCCAGGTGGGTTATCATCAGTCGATAGTAAGAGGTGAAGGTTGCTGTCAGATAGTGCCAGCACAGCGAGCGATCAAGGAACCAGATTTCACTCTGCTGGGCTACCACACCTGGGAAACAAAGAAAAACATCTTATTGACACAAAACAATTTTTTACATAAATAGGTTACATATTCATGTCTTAGTAACTTTTAGTTTAACATCGGTATTTATAAAAATAAGGAAAGCAAAAGACCTGCAGTGCAGTTTTTGTAGATCAGGCACACCTTGCCATTCCCACCACAGGAATCCAGCTCGAAGATGCGGCTCCGGGAATCAAAATGGGGTGCAGCGGGAGCATCTGATCCTGGCAGGTAGCATTAATGAATCTTGAATAAATATTCACTTTCCAATCAAAATTTAATTCATTAGCCTGCTTTCTGCACAACTGGGCACACGTAAATCAAAGCTGTAATTGTTGAGTTAAGTCCACAAGAGGACCTGACAGGTGAGTTTTACCACTTTCTGAGCTGTTTTCCTCCCAGTCCAGGTCAGCCAGTGAGGGTGCATTAGGAAGAGAGAAAAGTGATACCGGTTGGAGCAGTGGACACAGCCTGGCCACACTGTTAACCATCATGCATCCTAAGGGAACACACTCATCTGAAAGGCAAACACACACAGTGTCATATAGCAGAAAAACCTTTAATAAAAGGTCTTTAATAAAATGTTTTAGAGCTATTTGCATTTCATGGTATTGTGTAATCCTAATATTACCCTTTAATTAGAATGAATTAAGATCTTTGAGAGACAGAGCATGAAACTAATGAGGTCACCTACTGTCCAGTTTAACGCTCCAGGTCAGTGTAAATCCGTCCGTTGTAAGATAGAAATCTCGCAGGTCTTCAGGCAATATGCAAGTATTTTTCTAAGGAAGAAATAAAACACGTTGACATGTGTGACAACAATGCTCAATCCAGACCAAGTAGTGATACTTGTATTATTTGTTCATTTTTCACCTGTTCCCATGATAGCAGGCTCCGTTTCTCTGCAGGCTCCCTCTCTACGAAACGCACATCGACCACACCTGGCATGTTTTCTGTTACAACATAGACACATTTATAAAATGTAATAACTTCCCATTAGGCCACCAATGTGTTTGCTAGCTAACCAGAACACTGACGTTATTTTATTTGCTAGTATAAGAGCAAAGACCACAGCTAAATACACAGACACACACACACACACCGAGTATTCGTGTGATGCCAAGCGTCAGTCTCTCCGCAACACCTTTAAACGCTAGGCTCTCATTTAAATCTTCCATTTGGGCGACTGCAATCACAACTTGGAACAAAACCGTGTAAGCATCCTCTGGAGATGTCTAATCTGTATCAGTCATCTCGCTCCAACTGCATCAGCTGGTAAAACACACACACACACAGGAAACGATAAGAGCATCTTTGACCCGAACATGACATATATTTAAGCCAATAGAAAGCCGCCTTTCTGCAGCATAACCAATCGGCTTTTAAAGTGAAACGGAAAGGCGGGCCTACAATTCCTTAGCAACGCGCTTGGCTCCCAGGGAGTGGTGGCGGTTGATTCAACATGGCGGCAGGGGCAACAAGAAGTGGAAGTTCGGGGATATTTTGGATGAATGGCGGTATACTACTTTTTGATGAACTATATTAGCGTCCTTTTTCGGTGCATATTCGTACTTATCTGATGTAAAGAGTCTGTAAAATCAAAAGAGTGTTACGGATATTACTTCTGTGGCAATGCTGGGATGTTGTTATTTCTGAGGAAGTGAGAGCTAGTTAGCTACGTGTAGTTAAGTTAACGTTAACTTACGCGTAAGTTAAGCGTTACGTTTTTTTTTTTTTTAAATTTGCGTTAACGTTACATATTTTATCTTAAAACTCGGCGGTAATAGTATTAATGCTTGCTGTCATTACCACTCAGACTTCTGAGGTTTTATTACAGTTTTTACTAATGCTGCTGAGCCCAATGTAACCCAAAGGCCATCAACAGTAGAAAGCTAGCTAGCTTTTTCTGCGTTTGCGTTTTGCTATGCGATTGTAAAGATACTTTATCTGAATGTTTTCTCAAGGACACGAAATTATTGACAGCATTAGAAAGCACTAACTGACTAAACATTAACTTCACTGTCCGTCTGCCTTGTCCTTGTCTTGTTCACCCAGTGTCAGATGAGGAGCAGCCCTTGGTGTTTGTTCCTGGTGAGTGTCAATGAGATTGTTGAAAACAGTATGAAATAATTGTATGCAGGTTACCACATGGGATTCTCTTCTTCCGTCTTCCCACAAACTGTCTCAGGAGTGGATGGAGAGGTGAAAACTAAGACCCCTTTCAGTCTGGGACCAGGCAGTGCCAGTGCATTGAGTAAAAGAGGCACCAAAATGCAGGGCTCAGCCAGGCGTAGCTCTGACAGCAAGACTGAAGCTACACTAAAGAAAGGTGGCAAGAAACAGCGCCCCTTACAAAGTGATGGCTCTGGGGCTTATACTAAGGAAAAAGTGTCAGCCCACTACAGTGCTGATGTGGCAACAGAGCACACCCCTTCCCTGGCCTCTGATACCTTTCTTCCCTCATCACAGGTAAACTATTGTTTTGTATGGGCTGTTTTTCTCTGCCCTCCATAGATCTAAGGTGAAATGTTGAATGAATATATGGAAGAAGGCTAATAGAAAATAAGACTACTTAGAGAGCAAGGAAAGGTGTATTGAGGCCGACAAAATTTCATCATTGGTCTCTGTTAATATCTTCTTATACTAGCTAACCATTCTTTGCACAGGTTATTTCTGAGACCAGCAGAGCCAGGAGCCAGGTCTGTTTGAAGGACCTCTGTCCCGAAGATAAGCGCCGAATTGCAAATCTCATTGAAGAACTAGCCAGGTAGCCCTCAGTACAGTATATGACACTGAACTCTGGGATAGTTTTACTGTTAATATGAAAATATGGATTGAAATGTTTCATTTTAGAAACCAGTATCTTTTCATCCTTTTGCACTGGCATACATAACGTAAACCACTTACCCACAGAGACTGTTTTTTATTTCCTGTTCTCCAGAGTGAGCGAGGAGAAAGAAGAGTCACTGCAGCGTCTGAAAGATGAACAGGGAAATTTTGAACGTAAGATCCAGCAGCTGGAACAGCAGAACCTGATCATAGCACAGGAGAGGGAGAGTATCCTTTCAAAATAACAGAACAAAAAAAACACAGCAGTTAGTTAGACTGTACTGTTTTTTTCTAAATTTATGTCTTTTCATGAAACAACAGTACAATGCACATGCAAATAGCAGTACTGGTTCAAAGTAGAGCTGTGAATAAATCCAGTTCTGTTGATCTACAGGGGCTGAAAACACTAGTTCTGTTTGAGTAATCTTTTTGAGTAATCTGTTTAATGCTGTAAAATGGGCCTCATGGTGTGTTGATTGCTACTTGGTACTTTGTAGTGTCTGTACTTTATGGCTAATGCATAATGTGCACTGTAATGAGGAAAGCTAGGGTCTTTAGGGAATTGCAGGGTACGATGGTTCTATCAGTGTGGAAAATGTTACCAGGGTTTTTTTTTTTTTAAATGTATGCTGAAATCGCATGATAAGATTTACTTAGTTCCCTATTTTGGAATTGGAATAATGGTTCTACAGTAGAGTATGGTTTTGCAGGAGAAAGCCCTTTAAGAAATATGTTTTGTTAACCGAAAAAAAAAAAAAAAACAATTGCAATAACGTGCAACACCAAACTCACTCCAGGGAATTTCACTGATTAGCACAGCTTCAACCGAAAATGGGGGGACTGATCAGTCCCATCAGATTCACCCACTGTAGTTTTAGTTTGAAATAAAAACCTGTTGCCAGCACGCTGTGACACAGGGTTGCCTACCCTTGTAAGATGTTGTTGAAGTTCCACAAATGATTTATGGCTGGCTACATGGTTATATAGCTGTATGTGCTATTCCATCTGATAATCTGCAGGGGGCAGTGTTGTCTTAGATAAGGCCATGCACAGTCTCTGGCCAAGACCCTTCAATCTGATACAAAAGGCAGAGAAATAGAGCAGATGCATTTAAATTATTTGATTCTGCTGCAGTTGTCTTTTGCAAGTGCTTGTAGCTTATCCGCTGTTGTGTACAGAATCAATTTCATGGTTGGAGACATGGCCCAAACCATCTAAATCATCTCATCATCCAAAGATGAATTTTGATATTTACTGAGAAGACTACAGTATTTGCTTTCACCGTGTGTTTTTGTAACCCTCCCTGAATGTTGAATGTTAACTGCAGAGTATTTCTCAGTTCCTCCTTACAAAATGAGATCAGGTGGGTCACCAGCTGTTTTTTGATTGTCTAGTGTGAGGTTAATGCTAGAGTTATAGCGATAGTATGCTGTTTATTGCACCCCTCAAACCACCTACTGTCTTCATAACAATTCTGCTCAGGTCAGACCACATCATGGCCAGCAGTCAATTTAGGTTAAAAACACTGCGAAATATGAAGAGTAATTGACCCGGCTGGTAAATTGCACGATTGGCAACGGCGGCGGGGAAAATTAGGAAAGCACAACTCAATTAAAGGCACTTTGGCTCGGAGACTTGGCATTTACACCAAACTTCTAAACTCCATTAAAAAGGTATTTGAGAGGAAAAAGTGTTGGGATCCAAGCACCTCAGGGGGGATAACGTAGTCTTTTAAAGTGCGTGCAAGAGTCATGAAGGCTCTTCTCAGGCAGAAGGTTCGGGCACTTCTCTGAAAGGTTAAGGAGACACCAAAGGCAAACACACTGAATGAGAGTCTTGTCAAGTCTAATTTCAGTATGCCTTAGCTTATCTTATCTAACCAAGATTCAGGGTTGGCAGGGGTATAAAAAATGTAGGGCTATACCTTAGCCCCAAGCCACCTAGGATGAGAGGGAAAAAGTACCCTTGATATTTGGGGTGTTCATCTGACATTTGGAAGTGACTGGCACACAGGACTGAATTTGTGTTTCAGAAAGGAAGGATGCCTTTTGTACTTCAAGGCATGTTGGCATGGGCGGAAGTCAAGGTGGCGTTACTAACGCGGTGCACCGTTCTACTTGCTGTATTCAGAACAAGGCACAGCAGGTGCTACAGTTAATGCCATTTATTGAGTTGAAACAATTGGAGGGAATCCTGAGGCCATAGAGAGAAGGGAATAACAGCTCTGTTAGGATATGTCATTGAAAAATGCTACATGTTGTGATAGAGGATTGCCAGAGCTAAATCCATTTTTACTCTCCCAGGTTGTGGATGGATGACATTTTAAAATGTGGAAATCTGGTTCTATCAAGTGTGCTTCCTGTGATAAGCCTACATCAGAAGATTCCTTCTGGAGAATTCTTAGCTCTTTGTTTTTTTTTTTTGGCAGATTAAGCCCTTAAAATTTCTTGATGTCAACTTTGTGGCTGTTGTGTATCTTACCTTTATTCTAGTAATGAACAAAGTGGTTGAAGCGATGTGCTGCTTAAGGTACACTCTAGAGCACTATTGTGCACTTTAGAGGTGTTGGAAAAATAAATTAAACCCAGTTCTTATCTGTTTCTTCCTATTGACGCTCTACCTTCTGAATTCTGTTTGCACAGCTAAGACATAAGGCTGTGGTTTTGACTTGTGGAATTGAGAATTGGAATTTTGTGAGCATTCTAGTGTTTTTGAAAATCTAAAAACACACTGAGCTGCTGTCATTTGAAGCTACAGTTTAGCTTTGAAAATGAATGTCTTTCTTTGAAGTAGTGCCTTATAGTAAGGTTTATATTGAACTGAATCTGCTTAACTGCTTAATTGAATAGATTCATATCAGATTGAACCAACTGTAGGCTTAATGTGAAATAATTAAGGCATAATACATTAATCAAATCAGTACATACAAAAATCAAAATTGAACTGTGTTGGTGTTGGCACACCCTCTGCTATGTATTGTGTGGATTTTTTACTTTGGGAATTGTGGGCTTGCCACAGATTGTACTTGCAGTTGACGCAGACAGAAAATAATTTGTACTATGTCTAATGATTCAGCAAGACACAACTTAACGTGTGCCTACTTGTATTATATTTTAGTTGTGATCATAACAGTGAAGATTTGATGAGAATAGTTTTCCATAGGTTTGCTCTTGGAATTTAAAAGCTAGTTTCAAAGTAATTGTTAGCTGACATGTCAAGTTATTTATTGGTTTATTGTGTGACGCACACTCATGTCTTTTCTCCAGATTCAGTTGTATTGAAACGGTTATGTAAACTGTCTTCTTCTATTAATTCTCTGTCATTGCTTCCTTACACACACATTCATACACATCAGTCTCCTCCCCCGTTTCCCTCACATTCCCGCTCAGCCTCAATCTGTTTGGCACAGTGTGCTAAAGCAGGCTTTAAAATATTCCCCCCTCCTGTGCAAATTTGTTCCACCTTGAAGTGGATTTCATTATTTCATTTGAGCCTCGGCCTGACAGGGAAGTGAATCATTTTGACAGGCCCTGTCTGAAGCCTCTTCAACCCAAGCCCTTGATTCTGAGTATTTTTGGAGCAGGGGGGAGGAGTAAGTCATTGTTGGCACTTTGCAGCTCTGATGTAAACCAGGGGCTTGCCGAGTGCTTGGCCCCCATTGGCTGACATCCAAGGCTGTGGAGGAAGCATGTTTAGTGTAGCGACGGCCAGAGAGGTGGAATCTTATCAGTGTCGCTCCACTCGGTTCAGATTACCTAGCGTTTGCTGTCCAGGGACTGCGTCAGCCTGTCAACACATTAACACACATTACCTTCATTTATGGCATTGGGATGCTCTGATGCTGCAGTTGTATATAGTATAGTACAGGTAGACTTTATTTGTGTATTTTCATTTGTGTGGTCCTCACCATACCCGATTTGTATTGGGGCTTTGTATCCAGCAGAATGTACTGAATTTTTATGTGTAGTGGGAAACATTTGTTTGAGAAATCATGCGTTTTTTTTTTTTTTGTTTTGTTTTTTTCAAATCTGGTGAAATATGAGCAGCATGCATTTGTGAACTCAACACGCGACTCTCTATCTTGGATGGAGATGAGGTGTAGCTGTATGAGCACGTTCGGTATCTCCCCTTCAAGACCCTTATTCATGCTGCATAAATAGACCTCCCAGCACTGGTTTACATGATGTGATGTCCTTGTGATGTCCTTAAGCTTTCCATATAGAACTACTTCCACGGACATTATCAGTGCAGCGGTAGAGGAGCCTTAGGTAGATGGAGGGTTCAATCAAAGTGTTTCCTCACATTTTCCCAATGTTTATGGAGGCTGCTGCATTGCATTTGTCTGGTGTCTGGTCCTCAATTCAAAGTCGTCTCCGCTCTCTTTCCCTCTGTTTCATTTCCACAGCGTGATTGAAGTCTTCTAACAACCAAAGTGTTTTCTTATGGAGTGTTCCTCCAACTATTCCTTCAATAAGACTCTACTTTGAACTTTGATTTTCTCTTAAAATAGGGACTTTTTTTTTCAAATGGATGCTGAGAAACTCATCAGCTGGGGGGAGCAGGGCCACTATCATAAAAAGATATGGCCTGGAGGAACACACTTTATGGTCAGCTTGGGTGGGAGTGTGTGTACTACTTGCTTTATTGTAGTGTTTGTGTGTGGGCAGTTTACAGTGCAGGTGGGGAGTTGTTTGTGTGTGTTCTAGAAAGTGAGAGTCAGACTGAGGTTGATTATCGAATGTGTGTGAGTGTGTCTGTGTGTAGTCTCTCCATTCTGATGCTCATTATCTTTGTATGTGCTGGTGTGGTGTGGTGCTGCCACTGTCATTAGTGGGCTCCTGAGGCGCAGCAGTAGTTTCGCTCCAGATTAGTTTTCTTGTGTCTGCCAGCTCTCTGTCTGGCAGATAGCCTGGCACGGCACTGCCCAGCTCAGCTCAGCACAGCTTGGCCCGACCCAGATGGTGAAAGCTCTGTGCCACAACAACAACTTTGATTTTGTTGGCCTCTTCTCCCTCTCTGTTTTCAACTTTGCTGTTCTCTCTACTTCTCTGGTCCAATGTGTAATTGATCGCAGAAACAAGGGTTTAATATAGATTGTCAGTCTAAACCCAGCGTCTATCTTTTTCCCATTTAAATTGCCTAACAGAAATTTATCCTTATGTGAATGACTGTTCTGCACAAAGGTACATTCTCAGTAGAGCCACAGTCATTTCACTTTCAGGCATCATGTAGTTTTGATAGTTTTCATTTCTACTTTGTAAGTGTGTTTCCTATTTCACAAAAATATTTAAGCCTGCATCTATTTCTGCCACACATTTTCTCCCATAGTGTATCTTTTCTCAGCTGAATCAAGTTTTAATGTTTTAGGCCAAAGGTTCAGTTCTGTTGTGTTTTTCATTTTGTTATGGTATAATTTTGTTACTTACTTAACCCGTGATCCTCCAGGCCTGCAGCAGCAGTACAAAGAGTGTCAGGAGCTGCTTGGGCTCTATCAACAATACCTTTCTCAGCAACAGGCAAAGCTCAACCAGTCAATTGCCCAGCTCAGCCAGGCGCCAGCACACAGCAAGGTACTGTATGGGTAAGAATGGGTGTGTAGTGCACATGCAGTGGAAGAGGCACAGTAAAAATGAGCTCCTATGGGAGCCACATTCACCACAACACCCCTGTTTGCCATCCATCAGGCACACGCAAGTGCAAAAAGATCCACTGGAAACACATGCAACAGCACATTGTTCCATGGCCAAGTGCCATGGTAATGCAGAACAAATTGCTGTAGAAGTCCACTTCAGTCACTGGTCTGGTTTGACTGCTAGTGAAAACTCTCTCAAGGTGACACTTTCAAAGCAAAGACGCCTCTCTCGCTTCAGTCTCTGTAAGAATAGATGACTTGGGCAACCTCATTGTCCTGTAGTGGCTCTGAGTAATGTGTGTTTCCCTGCTCTCTGACCCTCAGCAAATTAGTCACAGTCTCTTCCCCAGTCAACTATAAGATGGGCTTTCCTCCCTATGTTTATCTCATAATGTTCCTGACCTTGGCTTACCTGCCGTTTATACTCAGTTGAAAATTGTCCTCTTAAGCTTGTGGCCAATGTCCAGTTTACAGTTTTGAAGGATGATTTGCATTTGTGCTGCTATAAAAGCCCAGCCCTGCCCTAACGCCATGTTTATACAAGCTGTGTAGTGAAAGCAGCATGTTTGCATAGAAGCAGCAGCTTGAGTCCTGCGTCAGTGTCTACACAGGATGAGTTCAGGCACAGTACTGCTGTGTACGTCACCCGCGTGCTGGCAGCGCTCAGAGCCCAAACACGCAATCACTGAATTTATGAGCATAAAATGGAAGAAAATAGACTTGAAACCTAAAAAGATGCCTCAAGTCACAGTAAACCACATTAAGTGCAAGTGATATGTGAACAGCTCTTGCAAGCACATGCGGAAAGCTTTTACTGCACATAGCAACATGAGCAAATTAGGTTGGTAAGTGACTCCTAATTCAGTATTGGTAAATTTCACTGTGTAGGCCAGTGCTACATTAGGGTTTTATGGAAGAGTCTAACGTTTTTGGCTGAAGTACTCCTTCAATTTTTCAGAGGTTTCCTAACTTGGACTCTTTGTTCTCTGTCTAGGCGCTCAGTAGGGAGGAAGCCCACAGCAGAACATGTGCTAGCAGAGCTAATGGCTCAATCTTTGACGGCTCATACCTAAGCTTTGCAGCTACCCGAGCACGACAGCCTCAAGTGCACAGGGGTGGACATGGAGTAAAACCAGCAGTACAAACTTTGAGCAACCCCGCCTCTCTTTGCTGTGTTAGTGAGCTCAGTCCCACATATGGGTCAGTCAAACAACATAGGATGCACAAAGGGGAGTGCAGGGAGCCACAGTCCTGCCACAGATGTGAGCACTGCAATGCCAGTGGTCAAGACAGTGGCTATGGAACACAGCAACGGAGAAGTGATAATGGCTCTCGTCCAGAGAATGGTCACTGTGAC
Organism: Toxotes lorentzi; assembly: GCA_037833715.1. Taxonomy (NCBI): domain Eukaryota; kingdom Metazoa; phylum Chordata; class Actinopteri; family Toxotidae; genus Toxotes; species Toxotes lorentzi. Next base: position 8,718,601 of record JBBMJY010000018.1, read on the forward strand.
ATCTTGAACCAACCTGAGTGTGAAAGGTACAGTAATACTCTCTGCAGTTATTATTATCTTGCATTATTACATTACTTTTCTGCAGTTTTAATCAAATTGTGCACTTTCTCAACACACAAACAAGACAAATGTTAGGATATGTAAGCAAATGAAATGTGTGTTTACACACAGGCTCCAGACTGGGACTGGTATGGGCTCGGAGGCCAAGGAAGCCCTGACTAGGCCTCTGCTGGGTCATGAGGACTGGGAGGAAAAGAGGCATCAGCTGCTGCTGCAGAAGATGCAGTTGGAGATGGAGAGAGAGAGGCTACAGGCACGGCTGGATGAGCAGACGGAGAAGCTCAACAGACAGAATCAGCAGCTACACCAGTCTCGTCTCGACTACAGCAGGTAGAATACAGAAGCCAAACAGATATGTATGTCTAACTGTAACTGTATGTGCTAACACTTCTAGCTGACATCAGAGGGCATAAATTGATAGTAAGTTCTAGTAGTTGGCCGTTACTTCTTGGACAGAAGTATCTACTGATTGAGGTTCAATTGCTCTTTTCTGTTTCCTTGTGCTTCTTCATTGTCTTTCATTGCAGACTGATAAAATCTGCCCTTTTTCTTTTTCTTTTTATCCTTTATTCTTGTTAGGTTTCAACAAGCTACTCAAGCTGAGCTCAGCAGCTCAAACACCAGGAATGGAGATCCACAGCCAGAGGGTCTCTCCCTCCAAGATTTACCCTCCAGGTAAACTAAGTAGACGGGTAGACAGGAAGACAGACCGTCAAACTGCTACTACTTTTGTCAGATACTCTCTTTTTCTCTCCAGTGCTTCCCCTAGGATGGAGTTGTAACAGCAGAGGTGAAGCGCTTTTTTTTTTTTTTTTGCGCACATGCAATTTTTTTTTTTTGTGTGCATGCAAAGTGCGTCCTGCTGGGAGGTTTGCTTCTTTGTATCTTTTGGCACCAGAAGGGCTCTTGAGGTCTAAGTACATTTTTGCACAGTAATGAGCAGGGGAAATGTCTGTCTGGCTTACATATGAAGTGTCTCAAGGACACTTTCACTGAACATGATAAAAATATAATCTTTACAACAATTATTGACATTTATTTAACAAAAAATATATCATAGCAACCACCCATATACAGTAAAATCACGTAACACAAACACTACAACCATCTAAAAGGTCTGTGCCTCCAACCCATGCATCCTCCCATTCCCTCCCCTTTCCCCATCACAATTCTTTTCTCCACTCATCATTCACATCTCAGGTCCTCCCAACCTTTCTACTGTCTTCTTTCCATCTTAGCCCCCTAATTCCCTCCCTCCCAGTCCTTTAAGCTCGCCACCTCATCCCCAAACCCTCAAGGTTCAAGTTGGATCGAAAACAAAGCCTTAGTGGTGGCACAGTTCTATCAGAATAATATGTTACCTTAATATCTATGAGGGAATCTGTCAGTTGTCCTTGAGATTGACAGCTTTTACCACTCACAGTGGTCCTTGTGCATAGTAAGGCTTGCCTCCAGGACGAAGAAAACAAGCTGTACATGTGGAATACCTACTATCTTTGTATGAAGATGGATCTTCAAAATGTTGTTTATTTCACAGATATATTTCCTTGCGTATTCCTATCAAGTAAGTGTGTTTGCTTTAATGTTGCTGTGTGAAATTGCAGGACTGTTTTCCCTTCACTGAATGATAATCCTGGATTCCTGGTCAGCATTACTTGCTTCATTGTTGACATCTAACTGGTGCTAAAGAGATAAAACAGAACCCTCTCTTGTCTTCTCCTTTCCTTTCCTTTCCTTTCCTTTCCTTTCCTTTCCTTTCCTTTCCTTTCCTTTCCTTTCCTTTCCTTTCCTTT
>JBBMJY010000018.1:8720553-8774748 GCA_037833715.1 Toxotes lorentzi
TTCCTTTCCTTTCCTTTCCTTTCCTTTCCTTTCCTTTCCTTTCCTTTCCTTTCCTTTCCTTTCCTTTCCTTTCCTTTTTGCCTCGCCTCTCTCCTTGTAAAAGAAAAAAAAATCCAGCAGTGGCGTAACACCGCTGTTAGGTGCATATAGGGGAAACACTGCTCTCTTTCACACACACATTGCACATCAAATGCACATACTCAATTCACACAGGTAAGCAGACCTACTGTGTTGTGTCTGTGCTCTGCAGTGTGTGTGGAGATACAAAGGTACATCCTGAAGAACAGAAGTTGCAAGGAAAATGCTCACAACCTGTACCTGCTCCTTTAGATAATGGTGTACAGACATGTGGTGAGTTTTAATCTTGTATTTTCCGTTAATCAGAGTTATGTGTTTAATGGTCTACACACAGAAGAACGTCTCAGCTCAAAACATATCACACTCAAGCCTGCCAAGAGTTTGGGTTGCCTCATACAGTGTTCATTTTACTTTCACGTGCATGTACAGATTTGGTAAAGCATATAATGACGGTAATCATTAAAATGGTCTTGCCTGCACTGCTCTCAGCCTTGCTGCTCTTGGTTCTCGTATAACACTCGCATTGTGCAATTCACAGCAGAGGCCTTGGAGCGGTCCAGAAGGGACATGGCCACGTCTCCTGTGGCAAGCCCGAGTAAGCCCACGTCAGTGTCTGTGATCCATAAGACCCCTGAAGCCAGGTAACACATCTTCACTGAACACCAGTGAAACATTTACCATTTATTTGAATGTTTTCTGGTTCAGTGCTATTTATTAGCACTGTAGTTCTGTAGTTCTCATGGTGTCCTCTTAAGGCAGCTGATGCAGTTGAACATATTAACAATATTGTAACAAATAATGCAAGTATAAAGTTTGAATCTTGAAGCTTTTTCTGGGATTTGCAGTTTCTGCAGTGTTAGAGGCTAAATGATGACTTTTCTTAGTCTAGCTAACTTTTCGAGCTGTGAGAAGCTAAATGAAGCTTTTTACTGGACTAGCTAGCGCTGTGGCCAGCCTGTCAGGAGACATGCTGCGTTCCATTAGTCGGCCTAGCAGGAACCCTGCAGCAGGTGTAATTGAACAGACTTCTGGATGCACACACTGCCCTCCTTTCTCTCTCTGCCACAGTAATGAGACAGAAAAAGCAACAGTGAGGGAGAGATGTTAAAAGTGTGTTTGAGGGTGAGTGAGGGGTGAGAGCATTGGATAAAGTGAGAAATATGAAGCGAGGAAAGTTAGAGCAGGTTGAGATGGATAGAAATGGAAATGGTGAGAAAGACGTAAGAAGGTAGACAGGAATGAATCACTGAGTGCAGGCATCAGACTTTCCTAAAAAAAGAAAGGACATTCATTACCTTTTTTTCTTACACCCTTTACACGGAATGGTAATTAACCTGACTGTGTCGTCTCACTGTGTATGCGTGTGTGTGTGTGTTTGTGTGTGTGTGCATTTGCTTGCCTCTGCGTGAAGACTTTTAAGATGCTGTGAAATATCATATGCAAAAAAAAAATATCAGATGCTGAGAAGCAATTTGTCATAGTGTTGCTGCACCCTTATTTTAAAAAAATTATTATTCCTAAAGTGGGCCCAATATTTTCTTGCATAATGTCAGATTTCCTTTTGTAAAAGTGGTGGTTGATAGATCAGCAGCTGTGACGACAGCTTCCCCTCTCCATTTTCTAAAGGATACCTCATCAGAAGAAAGCTCGAAGTTTTCAAATTCCAATGAGTAACTCTTAAACAAAACAGCGCGTGGTCCAGGTTGAACTGTGAGCTCCGGCAGATGCCCATAAATTCCAGCAGGGGACCTTGGGTATCAGATCTTATTACCATCCATTTACACCTCCAAAGCCCATTAAAATTGTTGGACTCTTAGCTACACACAGTGTTTTTTTACTGGCAGTAATGAGGAAGTCTGCCTCTCAGATGCTTTTTCTGCAACATGTTTTTTTTTCCATTTGCATCTCTTCAGATAGTAGTAATCCTTTGGTAATCCACTGATTCGGATTAGACATATGTCTTTTTCTTGGTCGCTGTCCAAAAATCAGTGAATAATAATAGAGAGAACGATAAACTCGATTAATTGCAATGGATGAGATAAGTGCAGTTCTCTGCTCTGTGGTTCTTAGCTCATTTTTAGTCAGTTTGGCAAGTAGTAGTAGTAACCAAAAGACCTTGTCAGAGCTCCTTGACTTAAGTTAGCAGTGATAGTGATGTTAATTTTTCACTCGAATATATTTTTGTAGAAGACTCAAGGATAAGTGATCAGTGCCTTGTGTTATTGTCATCAGTAGGATACTGTAGCATCAAAAAAAATTGAGAAAAAGGCAGCTGTCATTCTGTCATAAACGATGCGGAAACAATAACCTGTTACGCTACATGAACTGAAGCAGCATCCTACCGTAAAGAAAAGTCTGTCTTACTGTAAGATTTGGCATGTTACCTGAACCTTTCTCTTTCACTTGGCAACAACATGCACATGCCCCTCGTGACCGTCTAATCTTAACCAATTCAATCTTGATGTGGAAATTGCAAAACGAAGCTGGGGTTAACATTAAGTGACCTTCTTAATCCTTTTATGAATCCTGTGCTAGTTAGTAATGAGACAGTTCCAGTGCACCCCGCCCATCTCATCTCCATCCTTCCTGCCATTGCCCGCCTGCTATTGATTGGTTGGGAAATTGACATGCGGAATATACGCAGTGGCCATTATAGGTTTTTTTATCTTACTGTTTGGACTGCAAATGAAAAGGGGCGCCGGGGCGAGACGGCTATCTTTAATGAAAGAGAGGAGCCAAATAAGCAGTGAAAGTTACGAGTGCGAAGAAGGTGGTGCTTTATCTGGCCTTGTGGAGCTAGAAAAAGAGACATACTACTGGTGCATTGGGAGAAAGAAATTCAAAGCACTTTAAAATTATTTGAAGGCAGAATAGTTTTTTTTTTTAAACAATTTTTTTCCATACATGCTTGTAGATTTCAAGGAGTTCATTTCGCGATTGAAGAGTCTGTCGCAATATCAATAAAATTCTGTCAGAATCAACTTTCTGTAGTTATGGCATTTTCCCAGAGGCTTCTTTCTGTTCTAGTGATGGGCACAGAAGACTTAAGAAATTAACAGTTGGTAATGCAGCTTCTGTAGATGCTCTCAAAATGACCCAACATCCAGGGCCAAAGCTTTTTTTTTTTTTTTTTAAACAAATGATAGAAACTTGTGTTCCTGCATTTTCTCAGTAAAAGAGATTTTCCAGGACTCTCTTGAGGGATATGAATATCGAGCAGCAATTCACAACTTTACCTCACACAAACTGGAGCCAAGAGATGAAGTTCTTTGTTGCAATAGTATACCCTTCTGAAAATCTATTGGCATTCTATCTAGCCCTCGTGCAATCTCTGTGCCACGTCTCCCCCTCACCCCACCCACTACCATTACCCCCCATTCCTGCCCAAACTGTACCCCTACCCCCCGCACTCCCCTTGTTATAGATTGTGACCGCCGGTAAGTGATGCATTATTCATTACCAACATGTCGTTTGTTGATGGATGGCTGTTTGAGAGCCCTGTCCGTTAAATAAATCAACAAATAAAAATGCAAATTCTCACATTTCGAGAGAAGGAACCCTGCCAAAGTCCCTCCCCCACATTCCCTTTCTGCCTTCCTCTCTATCCACAAAGCTGCACTCGCTACCCAGTCTCTGTCTTACAAGCAGACACATATACTCTCACTCTCACTCAACCTCTCCCTCTCTTTCTGCTTTGCTTTTGACAGGCAGGAGACCAAATGAGGAAGACAGATTTACTTACTTGAGCTTCAGTCTCTTTTTTTCATCAGTTATCATCCCTCGGCCAACTTCACCCTCATTCACTTTCTCTCCCTCCCGCTCAAACATGTGCATACATTAGTTCATGTAGCTAAAGTAAAATATAGCCTTTTAAGGATTTTCGCCTACTGATATGTGCTGCCTGCCTCAAGTCATTGTGAAAACATGACATATCAAGGTCTGTAGTTACGTGTGGGGGAACACAAATGCGCCTGTGTGGAAGTTGCACCAGTGTGTCAGCCTGCTGACCACCCACATGCATATCAACAAGTACACGCCAAAGATCGCCCTTACCTGGGAGAGCTGTGTGCGGAGCCGCGCGATGCAAATCGATGCAGCTTTAAACGAGCAGAGAATTATGTTAGCAACATCAGTGGAGCGTGCTTTAAAGAATTCATGTTTTGTATCTGGAATGGCCGTTGTCGACTGTGTATACACTGAATAATTTATCAAGCCAGCCAGACTGAGGGATTGAATCTCTATTAGCTTAATCTCCCCCGTTTTGGTTTATTTATTTCACTGCACATTCCCGCATTTCTATTCCAGGGGAGAAAGCACTGGGTTTTCTCCCTCTTTTTCTCTCACACCTGCAAGAAACTGTGTTTTTCTGCTGGGACGCCCCAGTGGTTTTGACTTGTTAAGGCTGCTTGTTAGGGTTCAGTAGGTACTTTAGCAAGAAAGATTCTGTTAGCATTTCGAAGAGAGATTTGCTTTCATATTGTCTCTGTTAACAAGTGAAAGGTGAATGACAAATATTTTAAAACAATCGTTGAGCTCCAAGTAGACTTTACCCTTGTGCATGTCTGTTGTTGACTCCTTGGCTTGCACCTTCTCTGCTTCACTTTGAGGGGAAGTGTAACTAGCGGTCTTTGTGTGCATTTTTCTGATACAATGATGCAGTGCGAGGATGTTCATTTACAATATTTACTGCCTCAAGGGCTTCACTGAGTTCTGCACTAGGTAGCCTGTGCCAGTTTAACCTTGGAAACAAGTTGAGGTCACATGTTGGAAATAAAAGGAAACTAATCAAGCAACAAAAACCTTCCAAACCTTTACCTATTTTTTCAGGTCGGACTTTTCTATGGTTGAGTTATTGGATATCTTTTGTCCCGCCTCTGCCCATGAGCAAAGCAAGCCATCTACTCTAAGGACCAAAACGACACAACGTAGGCCGGCCCTCGCTACCCCCAAACCAGTGGGCAGAACCCTGCTTACCCCCGCTTCTCCTTATACTCAAAGTACCCAGCAGGACTTGGAGGAAAGCCAGATACTGGAGGATATTTTCTTCATTTGCTGATAAAGAAGGAAATGAGGAGCAGGAAACATTTTCCTATTTGGTCATAACTTTTAAAATGTCTTTCATTCAGTTTTCTATTGACATTCCAAATCAGAATGATCATGATGTTGTAGATTGAGTTCTTGTTGGACTGTAATTTTTAATACAAATAAACCATTATTTATTCAGAATCAGTTATGCTTCTGTTCTGTTATTGAGATCTTCTGCTGCCACTGCAGTAAAACTGTTAACCACTAAGCCATGCTGATTGTCTCTGAAGACCTTTACTGCTAAATGAACCTCATGATACACAGTTGTAAATTTGACTAAAATGTATTGTCCATAAATTATATAAGCTCATTGATTCATCACAAGCATATAGTCTTCCTACCATCTTCCTACTGCCTTTCAAGGAAATTTGTTTATTCATTTATGAGATATACTGTTGATGACAGACATCACCTCCAGACATCAAGTTTTGGGACAATTTTGGTAGTTGTCTCACGAAATGCTACAATAACATGTGGGTGATCTTGTATTGATAATTTACTATCAGTAATTATGACACAACACAGGACACTTTATTCTAGACTGTGCTTTATTATTGGGCTAAGCTGAGACGCATCATTCATTTAAAATTACAAAAAAAGAGTCCAGGGGACCAGAGAATGGTGCAGTCTGGAGAGACGGGGGCGGGAGCCTAAAGCGCACTGCCCAATCAGAAGCTTAGCTCATCAGGAACCTGGCAAAGCTTAATAAGCAACATTCATTTCCCCACCCTCCATATGTGCTGAAACTGGGAAACAGATTTCCAGAATACTTTGAAAACCATATGAAGTAAAGTGTGATTCTAGCAACACTACTGAGCTTTAGAAATAAAACCACTGATAACAGCACTGAAAAAAATGATAGTAACTCAGTTTTTTTTCTTTTTTTTTGATGAGATAGTGCAGTTTTCATTGAATTTTGCTCTGGGTAGAGCACATCAGTTGAACAAGATCAGAGCTCTGTCAAACAATACAAAGCACGATGGGAAAATAGGAGGATGGGTGTAAAGTTTTAAAAACCAAAACTGGCGAGCAGTTAATTGGGGATTAACAATAAATCAGGCATTAGCTCATTAAAAATTAGCAGCAACATATAGTGACCTCAAGGCATATGTTTTGTTGAATACATATCTGATTGAGCAGTTGGTTTGAGAGGGACAGTTTAACTAGGAATTATTTTTCACATTGTTAAAAGTAAGGAGGCAAATGGTACTCAAGAGGAAGCTTCCAATCGGCATCTTTTTGAACAATCTTTGAACAAAGCTAACTTTTTTTTTTTTGTAGAACAGAACAATATGAATTCATAATTACAAATATACATAAGGCTTTAGTATTGTACTGCATTATTTTGAATAGTTTCCCAGCAACAGAAATCAGAATTTGCCAACACGTAAAAGTGGTAATATGTGATGTAGTGATACCATGTCACCGTTACAAACAGAGCAGTTGAAAATAATAGAGCTCAGATCTTGAGTCAAACAGCACAAATAAATAAATAAATAAATAAATAAACAAACACATAAATAAATGATTAAAATCTGTCTTTGACATCACTTGGTCAATAGGAGCGTTTTTCTCCGTCATCAAAGAAGTGCTGAAGGCATGGTCCTGCAGACAGGAACAATGATCATCTGTGGACCACAGCAGTGGCCCATGCATGTTATATAAAAACTATTTGGTCACGTACCAACTCATAGAAAAATAATGCCATGAAAGCATGCATATCATCTCAGACATGACTTATAAATAAATATCTAAACAAATAGATAAATGAATAGAACCCATCAAAGTAACTTTTTTTTTTTTTTTTTTTATAAAATAGGTCAATGTGTGTCTAAGCTCTAACTGAGGTCAATGCTCTCCCTGACTGTATTCTGGATAAATGCCTTGGTCAGGTCCTACAGTTTGTACCGTATCCTAGTGACTATTTTCTTTTTTTTTTTTTGTACCTGGTTTTAATGAGCATTATCATGTTTTCATTCATATATTTTTTTTTAAGTATTTAAAGTACTTTATCCAGTCCTTGTAGATAGAAGTAAAAGTCCTATAAAATATGCAAACCTATGTACAGAGGAAAACAGAGCAAAAAAAGAAACAATTTACAGTATATTCATCGGTTTATGTATATATTTATATATATATATTTATATTCAAACTTCTGCTCTGTTTCTTGTTGTTTTTGAACCACTATACTTTGTTTTACTTTTCTCATGTAAACTTGCAGCTTAAAGTTGGAGCAAATGAAGATGAGGTGCCTGACATTCTGGTTCCCGTGGTAGTTCTGCTTCCCCTTTCTTATTTCTCTCGGCATGGAAACATGGGCTCGGTTTGGTGAAAGACATGAGTGATTGCTCAAACAAACCATTAAAAAAGCACAGACCGTGTCGACACCTTTTTCAATTTTGTCAGAGCAGCGGGGTGGGGGGGTGGGAGGGGGTGGAGTCAAAGGGGGCACACAGTGTGGCCATCAGGGATACCAGACATATGACATTTAGCTTCACTTGTTATTGTTAGCTCAAAGACAGCTCAGGTGGATGCACAAGACGTTTTGTACTAACCCACCACGGAATCTGTCAGAGCAAAAAAAAAAATGATCATGGTGGTCATTTGGCTTGCACTATATGCCATGCTGAGGGCATTGTGATGTGGCACGTACAAACAGAGGCGTCCTGGCGTGTGATTGTGGCATCTTTTAGCCTCACTGGATTTGGAAGGTAAATGTTAAATTATGCAATCTGCTAAAAAGGTTAGACACAGACACTGGGGAAATGGCATAATGAGCAGTTTACAGGAAAACTAGTAACAGCACCCAACAGGAAGCATTGTCTTCCAAAGTGTCATATAGCCTTATAAATATTCATATATATAAATATTCATTGAGTAATCTCCACTAGATGAATATGTGTTGAATGCAGGGTCCAATAAATCCAAGTCTGTTGACCTTTTGCAGGTATGTAGTAGGTGTTCATACCATTTTTGTAGACTGTTATGAGAAACTGTACGCTAAAGCAATATGAAACCAGCCTCTGTGATACAGCAGTTGTAATGGATAAATGGCTTTTCACACTTATTGCTTCATTTTACAGTTTCATTATGCTTTTATGTTTATATTTAATTGTATGAGGATATTTAACATAAGGCAATATAACATCTTCTAAAGGATATGCTTCATGTCAAGTATAACCAGCAGAGAGCCACACATTAACTGCTGGATGGGAAAGTACATAAAACCTTCTCCCTTATTCTGCTCAGTGGGAAGCCAGCTCTCTAATTATAACATATTCATCAATATTACATCACCTTCATAACCATTAAAACCTAATGTCAGGTCCAGTAAGCTCAATCACTTCTCTTATCAAGCCGTGTCAGGCGCAACCGTGAACTTTACCCTAGTTTTGACTCCAGCCAGTGGAACTTTGTCACAGGTGCCCTGCACACAGCTTTGACAGCTAGTACCTGTGCTCACAGGTTACCTAATGCCCGCTTTTATCTGACGTGTAATTGCATGAATCTACATTAGTCCTAAATGCATTTTTTTTCCAAAGACAATGAAGGACCAACAGTGGTCGAACGGATTGTTATATTGGACATGCACTGAAGCTCTCTACACGGCTGAGAAATGATATGGATCTGGCTGTAGTTTTGACATCATAATAGCGCGTTGGCTGCTTGCAGTAGTGTGTGTTTAGTCTTTTTTTTCTCTTTGTTTTCTGAGAGCACAGTGCTTGATGGCAGATTCTGCAGGTGACAAGGCACACCTTGACATGGTGACAGCCCATACGCTACATGCACTTTACTGAATGCAAAAGAGAGCAAGGGTTGTGAGACGTATTCATTTTGGTTCAAGTTTCAAAGAGAAGTTTGTGTGTGTGTGAGCATGTATGTGTGTGTGTGTGTGTGTGTGTGTGTGTGTGTGTGTAAGCTCAAAAGATATGTTTGGAATAGAGTCGAAGATAATTGTCCTTTTCCTCTAAAATCATTTAGCCTGATTCTCTTAAAGCCTGCTACTTAGATGTGGCTTTTTGCATTTTCAGATAATATTTACACCATATGTGTATTCTCACACATGTATCTTTTAGCAATATATTGTGTGTCAGCATATAGGTATTCAGAGATAGGAATGCCTGCAGTTTTGGGAGCTGCCAGATTTGCGATTCTTCCCAAGCAGAGCAATGTTTCAAACTCCAGCTAAAATCTACAAAAAATTACAGCTCAACATAGTCAGTAGCCGTTCTATATACAGACACACATATATAAAATATGTGCATATAAATACATATATTTGTTTGTGATTAATATCTATTTATCCATATATACTGTATATATGAATACATTTGCTTGAATGCTTGTTATACATATATATGTACTGCAAATATAAACAAGTTCATATATTTCAAACGTTTCTGATGTTATTCTATCTATGAGGTTAGGATGTCAAGTTAAAAAAGATAAGGCTGTGATACGGAGCAGCCCCTCCCATGCACTCGCCATCCCTCCCAAGACAAAATGAGAAGAGAAAAAAATAAACATTTTGAGTAATTGTAAACTAGCGAAGTGAGAGACCCCATTTGGTCATCTGAAATAGTTTTGCCTGTATTCAAAAAGCATATCAGCAATATATATGTATATATACATGTGTTGTATATATTCGAAATGTACACTTCTTTTAAGTGCAACTCCTCAACCAGTTAATACTGACTGAAAGAGATGCAGTGGTCCGAGTATATTAGAGCTACAAGTCCTCAGCAATAAAAATGTTTGGTCTTTTGGTCCCTAAAACAACTAAGGAATGACAGGTAAGACTCCCTGGAGACCGTTGCTATGGCTCTCCTTGGCAACGGTATCCCCTGGAAACGGACAGGCACTCCGAGCTAAAGATGGCCATCCCAAATCGAAGCCAATTTGTGTCCTGAAAATATCTCATTCCCTACTTAAGTTCTGTCTCAGGGAATTTGTCCCTTCTTGTTTCAAGCCTTATAAATTGGTCTTCAAAAGTCAATTGCCCCAAACTCAAACCATCTTACAGAAAGATCTCCTACGGCAATCCTCTATTCAGTTTTTAAAAAGTTTGTTTTGTTCTTGTTGGACTTTTGACATCCATATTCCCTTTAAGAGTTCAGTGGGGTTGGTCATTGTAAGTAGGTTTGATATAGTTTCTTTTACTTTTTTTCCCCTCATTGTTCAAGTAAAAGTTTTTGTGGTCCAGAAAAGGTAGCTGTCATTCAAGCAGGGTTTTGTGGGAAAAGAGGTGTGTATATGTGTGCAGAAGAAAAAGGTCCTGGGGCTGGTACAAATTCTCTCTGAGTTCCAAAGTTTTAGTACATCCAAAAGGAGGTGTCCTTGACTTGGTCATCGCTCTCTCTCTCTCCTGTGTTTCTGAAGCAGCCTCAGTGGTCCAGGTGTCGAGTTTGCACTCAGTGGCGCGTAGCAAGTAGTCAACATATGATTCAGCTCAACAAAACCTGGAAAGCACAGCAGAAGTAGGAAGTTAAGTTTTGTGTTTCATGCACGTTAAAGTGTTATGACATATGACTTTAGAGCGCTGGATATTTTCTTCTCTTTGTCTGTTGGCTCAATGCTTTCAATGAAATATCTCAACAACTATTGGTTGGAATGTCAGATTTTGCCCATTCATGGTCCCCAGAGGATAACTTCTACTGACCTCGGGAATCCTTTCCATTCATAATATAAATAATTATTTATATAAATACATTTATATATAATTTTTAATCAAATCTCTCAACAACTCTTGGATGAATTTCCATGAAATTTGGTACAGATATTCAAGGTGCCCAGAAGATGAATCCTAATGACTCTGATCTACCACCACTACCGGGTCAAAGGTTTCATTTATTTAGTGAGCTATCTCAACAGAATGGATTGAGACAAAATTTTGTACAAACATTCGTTGTCCCCAGGGGCTGGATCACAATAACTTTATTGACACCCTGACTTTTCCTTTAGTGCCACTTAAACCATTTGTGGTTTCCAATGAAATGTCACAAAAACTATTGGATGGATTGTTATGAAATTTGGTGCAAACATTCATGTCCCAATCAGGATGAACTGTAATCACTTAACGTTTATTCTAACACCATCGTCTGTTCAATATATCTCCAAACCTAACAACATTGTCATCAGTCTCAGCTGTACTTTGTGTTATGTACTAATCATGGCTGGAAGATCTTAGTCCTGTTAATTTGCAGTTGCTACTTTTTTGCCAAAATTTCACTTTGATATCAGTAGCTGTATGTTTAAAGGAGCTGTAACTATCCAACAATTTGCTTCTTCTTCTAGACTGCAACAAACATTTATTATAGCAGACTAAATTTCAACATTACATTGGAGAACAAATTAATGGGTGAAATACTTGTTTTAAATTGAGATGTTTTTGCATTTACTATGTTAAAAAGTTGCCATAACATCATGCCTTGTGTGTCCTCATTTATGGTTGATACTCGCTATATTTACAGACAGATGGAGCAGTGCAGCATACTTACTGGACACCTGCCTCTCTAAAGTAACTTAGCCAGTGAGTTCTGGTACGGATAAACAAAGACCCTTTTGAAAACAAAACCAGCTCTCCTCAGTGCAGTGGATTCATTTAGCTCCCAGGCAGTGATGCGGTTGTATTTTGCTATGTGATAAAACATTTACGTTTGGTTGTTTTATTTAAATTAAACCATTTAATCCTGTTTTTGAAACAATGAATGGATTTTAATCAAGAAACACCTTAAACCTCCTGTGCTATTAAAGGTTAAGCAGCACACAAGCCTTCTGTCTCAATGTGGACCTGTCAGTCTGATAACTTTGTACCTTAATAGTGCAGTATTATTATTAAATATGGATATTATAATAGTGAACGCAAGTACAAAACTGGCAGTATGCTTGTTTATTAGTCGCAGTTATCAATCTCAGGCAGAGAGAAGCGAAAATCAAAAAGATGTTTTCTCTGACATTGTGTTGGAAATGTTTTGATATATCAAAAGCAATGGTGCCACATATTTTGTGACACATTCATATGATATTGCACTATTCTTCCTGCGATTGTGATTCGCCTCGGGACACTGATACGGTTCAGTTAGTTTGTGAGTGGATGATAAGTTGCCCTTGAATGAAGTCATCAGTGGTGAATGAACGACACAGCCTAAACTCTCCATCACACAGATGAAGGGAGGAGACAAAGAGGAACGGCACAATTACCCGCCTGAGGGGTAATAAATGCCTCTCCCTCGGAAGCAGTTCCTTCCCTGTGCAACACACTGAACCACTTAACAATTATCTTTTACCTACAGGGTAACATACAGGGTCACTTACTGTAAAGTTGTTCTACAAATAGAGGAGGCAACATGTAAGTAAAAGCTATACAGTTTAGTTTGGTTGAACCGGCCATTAAAACTGACAGCAAAGCAAATACATCTGTCCAGTTTTGGAATCAGATACATGTTATTATGTGTATGAAACACACAAAATGTTTCATACACATAATGTACTGTAAGTTTTCATGCTGTCTGTATTTTTTGTCCTAGTATTTGTGGGTCACTTACGCGTATGTTTCTTCCATTGAGGTACCAGTTAGCAGGACACTACAGTAAATCTCATACAATAGTGAGTCATGGTGATGGTGGGTGGAATTAACATTTACAAATATTTACTTGAACTAACGGCACAGGGGTGAAACTTCATCACCATTCTTTACAAGCACTTTGCAGATGATCAGCTGGTTATTAGGCATCTGCAAATGTTTTATGACATTTATAAAAGGTTACTGAAACCACATCAGGCAGTGCCATAAGTGGGCTTGCCATTTGAGCATTTGTCAATATAATATTGCATTCGTTGTGCAGGCATTGACTCAGTTAATCACCTGTCAACAGTGACAACAGATATATTTCCAAACGAGTCGAGCTCGACATCTGACCTGTCTTTCCCTGTGTGCGACGGCTGCCCCGGCCACCATGATGGCGGCGGCTGGCTGGGGCGGGGGCTAGTAGGGGCGGTTGGCGTCCTTTGGCCTCTTCAGCTGCACCTTGAGCCTTTTCATGCCGATCTGGAAGCCGTTCATTGACTGGATGGCAGCTTGGGCACTACCTGGGTTGTCGAAGCTCACAAACCCTGGGGGAAAGGCCAAAGAAAAGAGAGGGGGAAAGAGGCATAAGGTTAGATTGAGAGGCAAGGACGGTTTGGGGTCACAAAAGAATGGGTAATGAGGATGAGAGTCAGTATGTTGATGCAGTCTTTTACATGTATGTATAATTACAAAACTTTACAATAAGAATGAAATCATTTCATTTGTACATTAAAATAAAAATTGAATTAATTAATATAACAAATATAGTGTACATATTTGTCTGTATAATAACAATATACAATATGACAACAACAATAGGATCACAGTAAAAAACAAAGAGCAGCATGCAGCCAAAATCACAACATGAACTCGGTAATGGGGTTTAAAACCAAAACATCAACATGGTTGTGCTGTTTTTGAGCTTTGGTTTTGAACTTCCACTCGGAAGCAAAAAAGCATCAAATCACAAATTAAAACCTGCATCTCAAAATTGCAACATGAATAATACAACATTAATGCTGTGTTGTATTAATGAGCAAAAGCTACTTTGCAAATGGGATGCACCTGATGGACTCTCCATTAAATATTCTCCACAATCCAGTTATAATTTGCCACATAATTATCTGTTTGGCTAAATTGTGCTGTCAGTGGCATAAAGTGAGACAGCGATTCTTTATCTCCTATATTCTTAGCATGTGTTGCTTTTGCTTACAGTGAGTTAGAGACAAAGGTACAGATTAAGTCAGAATTTGTATGTATGTATATGTATATATGTATATACACACATATATATATACATATATACGTATCACTGAAATATTTATCAAAATAAGAAATTTGTCAGAGCTTCAAAAGAAAACAGCTTTAATGATTAATAGAGAAATCCAGACACACTCATTCTCCATTCTTTCTTTTCGGTAACAACCAGCTTTTGCACAACTGTAGAGAAATTCTCCACTGTTTTGTTTTCAGTTTTTTTTAAAGGAGGGGTGTTGAGAGGTTAGGAAGGGGGTGTTGACTGCAGTAAAGAAGGTGATTAGTAAAAAAGAATAATCAGAATAAATAACCAATAATCTTTTGGTTTTGTTCATTTTTACCCACCAAAGCATTTACTTTGGTTTGTCGCCCGATCCACAAACACTTTGGAGGAGATGACATTACCGAAAGGCAGGAACATCTGCATCAGCTCTCCATCCCCAAACTCCTGAGGGAGGTGGTAGATGAACAGGTTGCAACCCTCTGGTCCTGCACACGGAAACAGAGAGACAGAGAAAGAGATCGGGGAGAGAAAAAAAAAGAGAAGAAGGGCAAAGGTCAGAGAAAGAGAGACAAGAAGAAAGGGAAGCGTAAAAGGTTGACAGCAGCAGGAGGAGAGAGAAAATGCTAAATCATAGGAATACAAGAAAATGTTGAAGGCACAGGGTCAAAACATATAGAGGATAGAAAATCGACTGCTTTCTTTTCACTGATTTTGAGAAAAACGTGATGCCATATAACTCCATGCACATGGACCAATCCGGATTTAGCAAAATTTAGACATTTGAGCAACACATACTAGAGCTGTAACAATTAGTTGATTAATTGATAGAATAAAAAAATAATCTGCAACAGTTTGATAAAAGATTTATTGTTTTAAGTCATTTTTTGAGCTGAAATGCCCATAAAAATTCCTTAGCTTTTCTTTGCCTAATGTGATAGTAGATTACACAGTATGTCTTGTTGGGTTTTAGACTGTTGGTTGGATAAAGTCACACTGGGCTTTAAGGAAGTGTGATGGGCTTGGATAAAATTTGCAACATGTAACTCTAAATATTCTTTCTTCTGTTCTTCCTTCTTTTTTCTTTGCTTTATTAGACTGTTTGTAAAAAGATGAAAAATAAGAGTTCAGGCAATTTAGTCTTTTCTAATAATTCCTGAGTGATATAATATTTTTTTGTGTTGCTACGCTGAATATTTTTCTTTTGACTTGCAAGAGGTGAAATCGTGCCTGGAAAGAAATTGACGACTGGGAATTGCCTGGATATTTTTAAACATGCCTGTTTATTCCATGGCTACATATAAGATGAATAGAAAAGAAGTAAATATTTACAGCATATATGAATATTTAGGAGTGAATTGTGTGCTTTGTGTGTGTGTGTGTGTGTTACCTTCTCGTTGCTGCTGTGGAATGATGGGTGGAGGGTGGGGGAAGGCTTGGCTGATCTGGCCGTATGCAGCTGGGTAGGCTGCTGAGACACACACACACACACACACAGCGCGGATCAGATAACAGTCATGACTACACGCACACACACACACTCTCGGATACATACAAACAATGTGATATATGCAGGGGCACAGCAGGCAATCGATCAGATAACAGACAATAGAGTCTACATGTTACGCACACACACACACACGCTGAACACAGCAGAGAGAATAAATTGATGTAGTGAGGCTGAAACACTTAATGTTACATGATCAAAATTCATATTCAAACAAAGGCAAATCTTTATCTTCCTGCTTTCATTTCTCTCTGTCATCCCCACGCTCTCTCTCTCTCTCTTTCTCTCTCTCTCTCTCACACACACACACACACACACACACACACTTTTCCTCACATAAACACACACACACAGATCAGTGCTGCTGTGAGAGTGACAGACAGACCTGCATACTGCTGGACTCCTGTGTAAGCCTGCTGGAGAGGATCAGCTGCAGTGGGACTTTGAGCTGCTCCAACAGAGACACAGGGAGGAGGAGAAGAAGAAGAGGAAGAAGAAGAAGAAGGAGGAGGTGTTGGTGGCAGTGGTGGTGGTGGAGGGGAGTGTGGATGGATGGAGGTGTAGGGGAGAGAGATGAGGCAGAGAGAGACGGAGGGAGAATGTAGATGGGGGAGAGGGCACAGAGGAAGGCGAGAGTAATACATAACAAGGGTGAGAGGAAAGAGGGATGGAAAGAGAGGCGATGGAGAGAAGAACAGACAGGAGAAGAAAAGCAGAAAGGTTAGAGAGCCGAGCAGTGCGGTGTCGACTCGTTTCGCTTTCAGTGCCGAGGAACTGAATTCTGAATCCCTCTCTCTTTTGCTGGGCTTTTTAATTGACCTCCCTTAAGTTCCTCCTAAAGCTTTTGCAAATGGAGCTAATTTTTCTCCCCAGAAAATCAGAACAGTAAAATTTTGAAGGACAACAGTTAAATAAAAAAATAAAAAACAAAAAAACAACAACAATAACAACACATGGCTCCACTGTCACCACAGGAAAGGAAAATAAAAGTGTCATAAATGTGCCTATTATACACAAATCCTATTAAGAAGACATATATTTATTTCTCAACTGCAGCTAACATGTAAAACAGGACGATTACGATACACACTCACAACACTGGATGCACCTGTTGCTAGCACGTCACATGTAGGAGATAAAGTTAATTATTTAAAAATGAAAGGTGAAAATTTCTCCCTGCAGTCTAAACACGCTGGTAACTACCACAGATGCTGTGCCACTCTTTATAGCTGCCCATCTGTACACATAGAACATGCACATTAAGTACACCACTGAGAAAACACACACACGCACACACCAATAACCCCACTGTCACCAAAAACCAAAGAAATACTGAACACACCGTGGACTAACAGCAACACTGAAAAACGGATCAGATAGCCAAGAAAGGAGAAGTATGGGCTCAAATAAAGGGTCTGTAAAATTTTAAAGCCTGTGAAGTCATCTTCAGAAATAATTTTAAAGGATGTGACTGTCCCTTAAAATACCCTGAAAACCTGCAAAAAAGTTTTGCATGACAGATTGAGAGTTTGTGAACGTGTAGATAAGAATGTAGATTGAGTTTCAGATGTGGGAGGGACACAGTCACGTAAAATAAATAAATAGATAAATACAAATTGCGCTTTCCATAATGGTAGTATAACAAAAATAGATTCTAATGCTTTAAACCTAAAAAAAAAACTAATTTTAAACCCTTAAAATCTCTCTGATTTATTTTCCTTTATAGATACAAAGTACTTTATGTTAGATAATGTTGTAATTGTATGTTTAAAAGAGCACTGTACTTTACTGTCTTTGATTGATTTCTAACATCTGTTTGGGAGCATATTAGCTGTAGATAAAAATATCACCTGAAAAATCAAGTAGTCAGTGTCTTTCTCAGCCCTGAGTATTGTCTTCAGGTATTCCTCTCAGGTTTTATTTAACCCTGACAACCTTCAGCAATAAACCAGGGCAGCCTGTATACAGTGGAAAAAAAACTCAGCAAAGCGCTCGGTGCTGCTAATGCACAGTAATAAGTGACGGTGACTCCAATGAATTTATCAACATTTTTATCAGCTCAGATCTTCCAGCATCTGGATTTGGGCAGCTGGACAGTAAGGGAACAATGTTCAGAGGTGTTTTAGTTTGAAAATTGACCTGGAAGTATCAAGGCAAAGAGGGCATCCCTGATCCCCAGAGGAAAGTACACCTTTGTGTACAGGCGCGCTGTAAAGATTGTATTAAACAAATAAAGGTTCTGGACAAATGATATCAATGGAAGGAAAAACAAATAACCTCTGTCGACATCAGACTACAGGCTCAAAGCAGAAAACTGTGTGGTAGGACTTTGGATGCAAAACAGGGCCAAAATTTGTAGTTGGAACTTAAACAAGAACCTAACTTCAGTGTCACTCTGAAGGTAGAGTGTGTGGAGTTTGGCCCAGTTTTCAGCTGAAAACTCATGTGATCAACTGATGTACTCAACTCTTTTCTTTTTCTACAACTACAAATCTTTTCTACACATTCATAAACTTGCACAGATAGAAGCACAGGCTTTGAAATTATTTCTTCACATTATTTCACAAGCTAAAAATCACTTTGGCCATTTTCTTGAGCTCATAGATAAGTGAGATGAGAGGTTGAAGGAGGAAGGGGGGGGGGGGTGCTACCTTCAGAGAGAGAGGAGAGGAAGCAGCCACCCTGAACCCCAAAACAACTTCGCGGAGCCACGCCCAAGCCGTTTTTCTCCGAGTCCTCCCTAAAAACCACCTCCTGCAACACTGGAGAGACAAGAGTAAAAAAAAAAGGACAGATTTTTCTTCCACCTCTTCACAAACAGAACCAATGAGGTACTAGCCACGGCTCATGACACAAGCGCATACTTAGGCTCCAGCAGCCCATAAGCACCTTTGCCAAACACTCATCTCCTCGACATGCTCGCTGACTGTGGGCTACGTTCGTCTGGCCTCGGCCCTCCTGAACATGCTTCAAGGCTATTCAGGCCTGTAAGCCAGCAGCATGCACACTTTCCTATTACACTGCATGTGTATCTATAGGGATTCAAGCTTCATTTTCATGAATGCATGGTTTTACATAACAAACAGTGTATATATAATGTATCCCACATTCTCTCCCCCCCCCTTATTTCTGAGAAGTCTTTTATGTTTGCATATGTGCCCCTGAATTTATCAGACTTACCAGGGTAATGGTGTATCCCGTTGGTGAAGACGGCCTCTGCAGGGGGCTGCCCATTTGCCTGGGGCGGCGGCATGCCAGTAAAACCATTTACACTAATGGGGGAGGGGATGCTGGTCACTGTGGGGGCGCTGATGCCTGGAGGAGTGCTGCCACCTGCAGCCCCAGGGCAGATGGGCAAAGACAGAGAGAGAGAGGGAAACAGTGAGCATTCCACTGTATTTTTTTTCCTAAGATGTTATGGAGAAGTTTTTACTTTGACTGGCCACCTAGTAACTCTTGGAAATGTCAGAGGGGCCGGTCCAGTGGGCCGGTGAAGACACTAAATGTCAGAGCTGATTTCTTATCCCAGCATGGCCCTTACTGTGACACAAAAGCCATTAGATGTGAATCTTAGACATACTGTATGAGAACAGAGAAAACTGTGTTGATGATATCAAATGGCTACCAATTATGTATTTGTCTCAGATGGCTGGATGTTATGCCACAGTGCGTTACGTTCATTTGCACCCCTCCAATGCATCTAGAAACATTTACAGTATAGATTCTGTGTTAAAATATGCCCATTTAAATCCACTGCTCTTTGTTACTTGGTACTGTATTTTTCCACTGCAATGCTACAGCAAGGCCTTAAAGGAACATAGTGTTTTTTTATTCTTTACGTACTACACTCTCGCTGAATGAAAAAAAGCCAATCTTCAGGGAATCTTGTCTGATGCAGGTGTTCATTTTGTTATGGGGCTACAGTATGTTTACATTTGTAAACTGCACAATATGCTCTATCAGGTACACCTGATAAATAGCTCTGCCACTTTGTAGTGTCACGTTTTATTTAAAATTCAAACTATTGTTTGAATGTAGGAAAAACTTATACATATGACTTGTAACGATCTGCTCAAATTCATAATCCTCAGTGTTTAAGTGCAGTAGGCCCTGATTTGTGCTCCACTGGGGTGATTTGTGAAATGCACTCTTACCCACTACATCCCCTGTGGCCCTATGAGTAAGCTAGGCTATTGTTGTTCCCTTTGCTAACACAAAATGGAGCGAGCTGTGCTTGAACAGATGCTCATGACACCATTTGTGAAGAAATATGAGGAAGCAGTTATATTGTTCTCAACACCAAAGATGGAAAAATTGTGGATAAAACTAAGGCTGTTTGCTGACTTTGCAAAATGCGGCTGACTTCACTTTTAATTTGCCCACACTTTATTTTTTTGAAAAGTGACATCCTAGCTTTAAAAAGATCCCATTTTTGTATGATACCAAAATGAATGTAAGCTAACGGCAGCATTGGAGGTAGGAAAATTCATTTTACAGTGTGTTACGCTTCAGAAAATAATCAATAATGTAGTGTGTGTGCGCGCAGTGGAACAGAAGCGATTTCCACTGTGCGCACAAATACATAAAAATCCAGTATGATCCTTTAACCTTTGGTCTTTCACAAGTGTTACCTGACGTGGGGGTCAGCGGTGCTCCTGGGAGGCCGTTGATGGTCGCCATGTGCTGCATCTGGGCAGCAGCAAAGGCTGCCATTGGACTGAGGTAGCCTCCCTGGCCTACTGATGCCATCAATGCCGCCTGCTGCTGCACCTGCACCGGGGAAGAGAGGGGATTGTGAGGAAGGTTGAGAATCATGAAAGGAAAGAGGAGAGGGAATCAGAGGTTGCTGAGTTAAGAAAGAAGGAAGAAAGGAAGGAGTGGGGGAGTAAAGGGAAAGTGAGGCGCAGCACAGATGCAGGAAACAGACTATTATATAGAAACCTGGTATTGAATTGTATAATTTTTTTTTTCCTGAACCATTACATTTTACATCATATCCTAGATTTGTAAGTGAAATGGGTTTGAGCATTTCATTTAATCTCCGTGGTTCACTGAGTGAATAACTGTAGATAAAAAAGATGCTTTGCAGGGCGTCTTGCCTGAGCGTAGGCTCCATAGGCTCCAAACTGCAGGGCCATAGGGTTGAAGATGCCCATCTGACCAGCCATCTGCTGCATGCGGCGGATGGTGCGCTCCTTATCCGTGTCGGCGAACTTTACCACCAGACTAGATGAGGCACCCTGTGCAACCACCCATCCACCCACCCACATACACACATGCACCAGGCAGTACATGTTAGTGTGTACTGATAGACACATGACATAAGTTTGTATCTGCACTTGAACACACATGCACACATCCTCTCCGGTATATTCTGCCAAAGCAATGGCCCTGGAGCTGTAGTTGGCTCTGAAATAGTTAGGATGGGTCATTTGCAAAGGACAAATTTCATTAATAAAGTATAACTTAACTTTACTTTAAGAAGGTAATTAAGCGCTGTGTGACTCATCTCTCTATGTGACTCACTTCTCTCACATAAATCTACATGCTCACATGCACAGTTATGATGTACTCACAGGCATTGTCTGGCTGCCGTGTAGTGCACTGATGGCTGCCTGAGCTTCAGCATGAGAGGAGTATTTTACAAATGCACAGCCTAAACAGAGAGAGAGAGAGAAAGAGAGAGAGAGAGAGAGAGAGGAGAAAACGAGTAAGGGTAAAAAAAGAGACAGTGAGAACAAAAGAGAAAAGTTTGCTGAAAAGTATATCATACAGAATCACAGAAAAACATTGCCAGTAACAAGGCAAAAAGGAAAAAAAAAGTTTCCTGTTTTGCATCTCACCCAGGATAAGTTTCCTACAGCATTACAGCAACAAATGTTTAGTAAACAAAACCCTCTTTGCCGAACAGGGTTGCATCAGCGCTGATCGACACTCAATAAGCAAGCTAAACATGCCTCTCTGACACCATTAACAACTTTGGGATCCTTTGATGGGGCTTAAAATGCCACAGCATTCTGGTGTCGCTTACTATTGACAAGCCCTGTTGATGAATTTGAATGATCAAGTTCCCAGTAATTATTGAGCTAAAGCCCACTTAGCTGAGTAAGCTGGCTGATGAGGCCTTGTTAATGGAGCTTCACGGAGGAATCAGAATGATCAAGCCCACTGTAATCATCGGGCTTAGTTATCATCGGGCCTCATTGATTGGCTGCTAAGCCCGCTGATGAACTTCATGCAGTGAACTTGTGTAGCACTCTGACAAAATTTTGAAAGGACATTTTTTTCTGGCCTGACATGAAGCCCGATGGTTAATGAAGAAGTTGACTTAAGTTTTTTTCAGAGCCTTGTAGATCGAGTCATGAGGTTAATGGGGTTCATCTGTATAAAGCTAGTGGTCTTATATCTCTCATCCCTGTGGGCAAAGCTTTCTGATGGCGTTTATTGTTGAAATTTACAAAATCTACAGTATTCTTATGTAACCACTCCTCTGGTGATTGTGAAACAGCTTTGACATCACTCGACAGTGTTTAAGGAGAACTTTGCAAAGCCACCATCTTTGAAAGGCCAAATCATTCCTGTGCAGTAGCCTGTGAAAAAGTCTGCCGGCTCAAAGTCACGAACAGCTATAAACTCACCTTTGCTGTTTCCGTCGGGACCTCTGAGGATGGTGCATTCCTCGATGCTGCCAAAGGACTCGAAAAGGCGCCGCACGTCATCTTCTGACTGTTGCTTGTTGAGCATGCCCACAAAGAGCTTTCTGTCTTCTAAAAGGAAAAGGAGTCGTTCACGATCAGAGGATCGGAGGTGCCTTTTGATATTCCACATAAAGACACGCTACGTTCACTGAAAACAGCAGCATTTTGCTCAGCCTTAGTTACATTAAAATACCACCAGGGAGAAGTTTTGTGATACTACAGCGTGGAGCAGTTTCGTGTTATTCACCCATTCATTCATGCTGCAGACAAATCTTAACAATCTTTCAGTAATCATTCATTAAAGCAGCACTCATCTGTTTTTTTTTTTTCCTGAAAAATATTTGGCCCCGTAGCTGCTACCAGCTGTACTATTTTCGCCAGCTAGTCAATAACTTTCTCCATCTGCTGTTTGTTTCTGTGCAGGTAGAGTGAAACAGGTTTATCTGAACTTTTTCGGTGAAAACTTGAGATGAGACTTTACTAAAACAGTAAAGCTACAGGCCGTAAAACCGAAACAAACATCTGAAAGACACTAAAACAGAACTAAGGAGCTGGGTGATAAAGCTCTGTGAGTTTGCCAGTACAACCCCCCTCCCCCCTCCAAAAAACAAAAAAAAACAAAAAAACAATTAGTGAAGCTTTAAGGTAATGAGCATTATTAACAGGCTTGAAGGTCTTAAAGGTCATCAGCCTCCATCAGAAAATCAGAAATCAACAACACAATAACAAGAAAGTAACAACAAAATGTTCGTAGCAAATCACTGAGAGATACTGATACTTGTATTACACACAGCCCCAACATGCAGAATTTGAAATTTGTTAACTCTAGCATCAAATATTGATGGCACTAATGTTGCAGCGCTCGCTCATGACATATTCAGAGGCACTTGCTTGAACAGCGTCTGTGGTACAGCACGGTTTTAAATGGAGTTACTTGTGTTCTTTGTGTAGTAAAAGATGTATTTGGTGGTACACATTTTACTTAAAATAAGACTGAGTTACAGAGCAGTTTTTTTCATATCAGGCTTGTAATTTATTAATAAATGTATCCACCTCTTTCTCTATGGTTCCATTACAGTTTTGAAATGGAAGATTAGTTTGTGATTAAGGCAACCAAAACAATCTTTTGTGCAGTACCTGTCCTTGGGGAACAGAGTTGGCACTATGCCCTCAGCAGGAGTTCCTGTCACAGATGCTCATGATACAGCATGGCAAAGTTGGCCTAATACCAGTGACACAGTATTCGCTTACATTATATTCAGTAGACGACCACTAAATGTATGCTCATAACCAAGTGCCTAATCTCTTTGTGATTAAAAAGTTATTAACTAATATTTCACTTCCAATCAAACAGGCCTAACACCCCGTTTTGTCTCTTAGTTGAAGTGTATCTCCACATTTTTAGATAAAATGCTTTACAGTGAGTGAATGTTGTGGTTATTGTGATTTATTTCAGGACTTAATCTGTATTATCTTGTTCTAAACCATCTGATCTATCTGCCTGTAATAATGCCATGCCAAAAACAAAACAGTACACTGGACCCGGAAAATGAAAAGAGGCTAATGTTTGTCCTCATTCATTTAAAGCAGCCACACACACCTCTAATTTCACAATTTTTACAGCCTTCGTACACAATGATATGTTTTGCATTTGTCCCTTTTGCTTTGTGGACACTGGTGGGATCTGGGGTAGGAAAGCCTCATTAATGTGTAATATTATTATACCTATAGCATATCCACACATCCCCATGAGAGGAATTCTGTTGAATTTTGTAAATAATATATACTAAATGTGAATCTCTTATAGTCTCAAGTCGTATCTTCCATTTCCTTTTACCATTATGTTTACATAGATGTGAATACATTATGTGCAATGTCCTATTCATAACATCCCGGTGACTCTTTCATCAGACATGAACAGGACAGGACAGGACATAATAGAAACTAACAATATGTCCATGGGTCTGACTTGTCACACCTCGCGGACATTTTTTTCACAGCATCAGTCATTTACAACTACTACCTACAGTTAAGGAATTGTGTCTGTCACAGGTATTAGACGAGACAGCTGCGTTGGTGTGCCTGTCCTCAGGTCGAGACATAATTAAAATTTAATTGAACTCCGAAGTAAAGTTCCACAGTCTTTCCGGGGGGCTTTGTTTAAACGGTGCAGCGCATTTGTTGTTGTGATTATTATTAAATGTGCATCACAGACAGGATGCAAGTGCCTGTTGCACAATAATGAGACAGCAAGTTTAACTGCGAAACAAATAAATTAGGTAAAAATAAATATATTACAACAAATAACAAGTAATATGCATAAGTCAGAGGTTATTCCAGCAGACAGCTAACAACAACATGGCCACTGGAAAGCACAGATAAGCCCACTTTCAAAATAAAATGCCCACTTTCTGTATAGAAGGTGTTCATCAAGACACCAATTTAATACATGTATTCATCTATTTCTAATTTATGGATACATAGCAACCATCCCTTTGAACTTAGCAAGCGCTGTTCTCCTCTATGTTGAAACTGACATTTCAGTACATTTAGTGAAAAGTCTCCCTCTGAAAGCAGCAAATAACCTCAACCAAAAATTATTTTTTCAAAAAACATTTATACTGTCAAATAGAATCGGAAGACGATATAACCAGATACAATTTCTAAATGTATGGGCTGGAATAAAATATAGGCAGCCTGAGGTTGAGCATTAGTTCATTAGTGTCAGCACACGACAGCATGATTGAGTCACTGAATGAGTGTTTGAGGCGAACTGTGAGGCAGACGGTAAAAGTGTGTTAGTGCACAACAGCAGCAGATGTGTCAGCGCGCAGGGCCGTCTGTTTCTACGTTCCACAGAATCTGAGCTTTGTGAAAATGGATGTATATGTTGGGAAATTAATGAGCCTCAATGCATTTGCCTTTGAATGCGCTCTGCAAATTAACGTGTGTATAGGTGTGGGTAAATGTGTGTGTGTGTGTGTGTGTGTGTGTGCGTGCGTGCATGTATGCTTAGGGTCCGCGTTCCCCACTGCCTGCGCCTGACAGGGTGTCCTTGCCGAGTCAACAAGACTAATCTGCGCTCTGGCCTTGCACTGGGTGGTGGTGGTGGTGGGGGGTGTTTACAAGAGTCTAGCGCACATCACGGGTGGAGGACACACACATATGCACACACACATGCACATACAAATCTTGAAATGTTGCACCCCCCTGCCATCTTCTCACACACATACACATTCATGATACACACCTCATTGGTGGTCAAAGTCTACAGTTCCCCAGGGAAGACACCAATAAACATTACATCTTTCTTTGGGAAAGGACTGCTAACACACACGCTCACACGTGTGCACACACACTCATGTTCAGCCACAGAGCAGATCAATATACAACAACGATGTAAAGCTCTCTCTCATGCACACAGATATAATATGACAATGACTTCCCTCTGTTTTAATATTTTGTAGGCACTAGTGTTACCAAGAGTCATAAAGAAATATTAGTGCCTAATTTCATTATCTCATCCTTTGCTGCGCTTTTAACAGTATTTTCATCATGACATTATCAAATGCACCTTTAAAGGTATGAGGTACTTGTACTTTCCATTTTATGCTGCTTTATACTTCTAGTACATTTCAGGGGCAAATATGGTTCTTTTTTACTCCAATTCATATATTTGACAGATGTACTTACACTTTTCAGATTAAGATTTTTTTTTAAAAATTTAAAAAAAAAATGTGAAAAGCAACCAAAATACAATGTTTTTCTAAAGATTAAACCAATGACTCTCTGTCTTTTTGGTTTGGGGTCCCTGTCTAGACACAAAGCTGTGTCTAGTTGAGGCCCCTTGCCATGCTTCCGATGTCTATGAGTAGTTAGTTGTTCCACCCAAGAATGATTTTTCCTTTTAAACCTCTCATATGGCTTCATTTAAATAGCTGTTATTAAGCTGTTGTTATTATGAAAATAAGGAAAAGTCCAAAACAAAGCAAGTATAACCTTATTTTTTCTTCTTTCCTACCCTCATTTATCATCATCATCATCATCTTTCTGATCAGGTTTTGACCCACAGAAGGGGGCCCAACCCTTAGTTTGGGAGCCACTGGACCAAACTACCTGACCTTATATGAAACATACTTTTATGGAGTTGTACTGGTACTTTCACTCAAGTAAAAGATCTCAGTTCGTCTTCCACCCCTGCAATTAACACCCTGGCAGTGTAATGTGTCTTGGTTAAATGCCGGAGGAAAAAAAAATTCTAAGGGATAGAGGATGGCCAAGAAATAGACACAGAAATAATTCTGGAAAAGTAGAGCTGTGGAGAGGAGAGAGATAGAAGTGAGTTGAGGACATACATGCAGAGAAAGAAAGACCCAAATAGCAGACAGAGGTATGGACGTCCTGCATTGCCCTCAGTTTGCTTCCTCCCGCTCAGTGCTCGGCTCTGTTCCCTCCCGCTCCATCAATCATACTCACAGCACCACCAAACTAAATAGAAGAGGATGTCGCACAATCTCCCTTCCTTTCCTCAAAGTTTTTTTTTTTCTCTTTACAGGCTAACACCTCTTTCTCAGGCCTTATGCGTCTCTCTGCTTATCAACCTTCAACTCCTTGCATGCTCTATTTCTTCCCTTTTTTACCGTCTCTCTTTCCTTCTTTCTTGCGGCTGAAGAATCGCTCTGGTGCCAATTATATTAACACCTGCAAAGTTTGAAAGAATCCAGCCAAAAACGGTCAAACTACATCAATCTTCTCTTGTACAGTCTATTGATTGATGTCAGGAACAGGTCACTACATGTCTAGACATAGAAAATCAGCTTTAAGCTGTCTTAGCTGTCAATACAGCGCGACATACACAAAATACTGCACCAGACGTCCACTTTCATTCACACAGATCTGTCATTTGAATTCATTTGGTTGATAGGAATTTGTGACAAGTTCGCATCAACGAAGTGACCCGTTTTCCCCTCGGGCATGACAAGACGCGGGTGTTTCTGTGTGTATGCGTGCATGTGCATGCATTAGTGCATATGATGAAACTCCAAGAAAGGAGCCAGCGGCGGTGCCGGCCAGGAAGAGCGCTGTTTACATAACGTGTTCTGGATACTGGAGGGTCCAGCCAGGCCGTGCTGTCAGCCTGCGTTGAGGTACAGGGCATCGTCTAATGGGACAGATAATGGTGAGGCTGATATGTGCAGGCAGCATGTTTGTAGGACTAGAACAAAGGAAGGAAAGTAGAAGAGAAGGGTGAAGGAAAAGTGGGAAGGAAGGGCTTGCAGTACCTCCTCGACTCTCACTGTCTGCTGGCTTCACCTGGATCGGTCTGTTCATCTGTGACAGAAAGAGAAGCAAAAGACAAAGAAACCAGTCAGCCTCATGTACTCATGTAATGGCACATGCTTTTACTCTCCTCCTCCTCTAAAATAAAGTTTTTTAGAGCCACTCAGCCAAATTGCGGGTAAAGTGTATTGAAAATCTCCAAAGCTGTAGCACTTATAGCCATTGGGGGAATTGCTGGTTGTGGATATGGGTTGGAAATATTATTTGATGTGAGATGAAAGGAGAGAGAAGGGTTGGAAAGGGGGATAAGCAGAGGGATGAAGGGAACGATAGATAGAGGGATGGTGGAGAAGTAACTTTGGGTCAGCAGAGCTACTGTGACTGTGTATCATCTCTGTGGCTGCTTCTGGATGCTATCATGATTCATGATGTGGTCTATGTGGACGAGTTATATTGTTGTAGATCTACACACGCGCGCACACACACATATACAGCAAAATCATCACTTACACACAGTATAAACACAGTATCTTATGTGAGTTTTCACACTCCTAAGCCTCACTGCAAAATGTTGCTGCTCAAACTTCTTTCAGCCTCACACACAAGGCTGTACACACAAGTGCACGCACACACGCACACACACACACACACACACACACGCACACACACACTGTCCCCCGGTGAGACCTTTCCACAGTGTGTCCGCTGAGGCCCTCCTTTCATTTCACTCCTGCCTGTCAAACCTTCCCTCTCCACCTCGCCACCCTGCTAAACGTTTGCCGCCAATCAATTTTTAATAATGCCAATCGCCACGCTGCCAGGAGGAATGGAGGGGGAGTGGAGGGGAGGGGCAGTGGAGCGGTGGTGGTGGTGGTTGTGGGGGGTGAGGGAGGAGGAGAGGAGAAAGCTGAGGGTGAAAGGGGAGGAGGGAAAGGTCAAGGTTCTGTGTGATGCAGCATCAGTGTTTTGCTAAATGTCATTAAATCTTTTCTTCTGAGTTTGCTGATACAGTCATCATCTTAATGAATCCTGGAGCTTTCAGATGATTCACCAAAGGCAAGGAAAAAAACCTTTGAGCACGAGGCCACGTTGTCATGACATAAACACAATTAATGCTCAGACCTTCACCCTTTTGTGGAGATTTTCTGCTGCTGATATTAAATCACATCCTTCTCCATAACACTTATTTAAAATGGAGTTACCCATTCCCTCCTCTCCCTCGTCTCCTCCCTCTCTTGGACAGCCAAGAGAATCCTACTAATGTTTTTAATGTGCTGTGATGCATTATTTATCAGACCGGCTGTTGATATGGAAAAAAGATGAGTGGGGATAAAGAAAATGTGGAATGGAAAAAAGAGAGTTAAAAATTTGTTTAAAAAAAGTGAAAGAGAGAAGGACGGATGTGAATCAAAAAAAGGGTTAGATAAGAAGGAGTGATCATAAGAAGACTGAAACCAAACAGGGTGAGAAAGAAGAGAAACTAATTGAAAACAGTAAAAAAGAAGGGCGGGGGGGTTTGAGAAGAGAGAAATGTGGTAATAAAAAAGGAAATGGGGGGAGGAAAGAGGAGAGACAGGGCAGAGGAATGAGGAAAAGAGGACATGGGGGGAGATGAGGACATAGATCAGAGTATGGGACAAGGTCAACCCAGAGCTCCCAGGGGGCCTATAAGCCTGCATACATATGAGCGCTTTTACCGTGACCCATACAAATGGTCTGGCCTCAATCTGACCTAATTGTGTTCCACCTCCACTGGTTTTATATGCAAGCACCTGCACGGTATATGATGGCACTGACCCTCTGAGGTTATGTTTAATTTTCCTGGTTTTAATTTCACTATGCACTGAGATTTTAGGGACTGTACAAAAATGATTTGAGTGTGAAGTGGGACTGAACTTTATGTTTTACTTTAGAACTTTATACTTTATAACTTATATAATCATTTATAAAAAAACAAAACAAAACAAATTCCAACATCCTCCTTAAATCTCTAAATAATATAACAGCACTAATGCTGTAATCTTCGTATGACAAAACACCCCTCTGTGATCCATGGCACACGTAACACTACTTTTTATATAACTAATCTTACAAGGGAGGGCTAAAATAAGATATAAAGAGAGGATGAGAAAACATAAAAAGACCTTCCCCTGCACTCCCAAAAAATCTGGACTCTCTTGTCAGCAAAAATAAAAACTGCAATGCCACCCCCCTTTTCTGCCCTGCCCCAACAATTTTTGTACTATCCCTCATTATAACATTTGTTTTCAGTTATGACTCTTATTTTTTATTTAAAAAACTGCAGTTCTTGACTTTATATTAATATTCATTCCTAATGTCTAGAATCCAGTGAACTAACCTGACAGATTAATCTGTGAATCCCTTAATTTGTCGATGTTAGTTGAGCAGCAACATGCAAAATCTCTCATCTGCTCACAGACTTTTAGATACAGTTCAAAATAATATTAAGTGGTTAAACCATTATTTTCTTTTGTCACTGAAAGCTGAGTGCAGTTTCATGGGCTCTCTATCAATAGTTTCCATTATCCCAGACCCATAAACTGCTTCAAGGTCAGTTTTATCATCCTGCTCATAATAGGGTGAGTTAGCACCAGCCCACTGGACAACCGATCCCAAAACAGTTGTTAAAACCAGACGCTGACGAGCACGGATAGCTCCCTGAGGATGTCTGCGGTGGAGTTAGCCAAAGCCAGATGGCAGCATTGAGCAGCAGAAACAATACAATATACACACAATACAACAAGCTCTCTTTAGCTTAATGCCAGTGGGAAAATAAAATCCCATCTACATTTACACAAAAAGGCACTGAGATGCAGACTTACATACATATACACACACATGGGCACACACAAACAGGCACACGTGGGCAAGCTTACATCACGAGACATACATGCTTATACGTCCAAGCTTGGCTCAGACACAAACATGCAAAATAACAGGGAAACATACAACGGGATACAAGTGAGCACGCACACACAGACACACACAATAGATATGTGAATGCATCCTTGTGAGTCAACATGTGCAGTAAATTGGCTCATCTCTCAGCATGCACAGCTAATTCCTCGTATGTAGCATGCTGCCTCGTAAATGTGATCGCCTATTCATCCGCACACATGCCTTCAAAAACTGTAGCGAGTGCACACATGGACTCACGCACACATATATATACACACACGCACAGGCTAAGCTCCATTGTTGCTGAAAGTCCACCTCAGCAACCTTGTGTTAGAGTGGCCTTGGTGTACCACATGATCGACAGCTCAAAAAGAACTGCGGCTACACAAATGCACAAGCGCACACATATATACACACACACACACATTCTTGCCACACTCCTCTGTTGATTATGTAACTCAATGACAGCGCTCTGCCTCAGTGCTGCCATAGATTCCCTGCTAACTAGAAGCTGAGGGAATTCATGGTCTGCATGCAGTCTGTGCTGTACCAAACTGGTGAGTCATTCTTCTGAATCAGTCTAGTACGGCCTGGATGTCTAGCGAGGCCCACAAGATTAGCTCAAGACAGTGTAGGACTATAGTTTGCTTTATTGGATTCTACCTTGAAATGGGACAAAATTGAAGTCCTTGGTCTGAGTTTTGCTGCTTTACTGTATTGATTTCACTGCGTGCGAACCACAAAAATAAAGTTATAAAAACACTGTTACGATGACAACTCTATGGGATTTCTATCCACTGAATTTCTGTACAGCACCTTGTTATGTCAAATGTGCTTCAGATACAGTTTATTACAAGTTGCTCAAAGACGGTGCAAGTGCTAGCATCCAAAACAGCGCACAAACTAATACATGCGCACACGGCTGCAGCAATACACGACACTCACAAGGACACATGAGCACACAGTCACTCACACTCCCATCATTGTCTGTGAAAAAGAATATTGAAAGTATGCTTTACGAAACTCGGGAGAGGAGGTAAGATTTTCTCATTTTCACCCTCGTCTAGCAGATGTGTTTTTGAGAGAGAGAGTGGAGCAGTGCAGGCCAGGTCATTTCATTATCACAGTGAGAAAGCACTCCATGAAACTCTCTCAGGGAAGCAAGGAAGGCTGCCTTTATAATATTCCTCCTCTACTATTGTCAAAACTCGCTCTATTTTACATTCTGCAGCTGAAGGCCCTTTTTTCTTTTACATTCCAATTGCTTTCATTCTGTCTCTGTCCCATTTGAATGTTGAGGTGTTTGGTTTTTTTTTTGTGCTCTCTGTTCATACATATATTTTCTGATTCTTCAGTGTACTGTATTTGATAACAAGTGTCTGAAAGGTAACTGGTCCAGATGTTGAGATTCTCTGCAGGAGCAATGCCACTGGGTCCAAGTGTAACCAAATGCCTGTATTCATACTGTCAAATGAACCACTGGCACTCGACCTGGATCTGCTTTCCAAAGTATCTCAGCATGCAACACACAACACTCATCTTGGGATGGAAACATGCCAGTGGAAACATTAGCTGAACAAATATGGTTATAACCCTGAGATGCTTTTGGGAAACTGGGCCCATGTATTGAAAGATAAAAAAAAAAACCTCAGTAGAAAGATTAGCTGAAAAAACTAGAAACGTTTAGCATGTATGTAATAGATTTCACTAGTGGTCACAAAGAGGACAACCTATTTTAAAAGTATTGATTTTACATTACATCACAGGAGCATTAAGATCACATGGAATAGTTTTTAAGCGATTTAATGTATAATTTACTTATATTTACTTATATTTAGAATGTACTACAACCTAAACATTCACAACATGACCCTGCTAGATTTTATGTTATAAAAATATAAAGTAACAAAACATTTTATAATTTGTAAAATGTTAGCAATTTGATCATGTCTTCTTGTTAATTCTGCATTAAAGCATACATCAGATTTTGGTTATTTCAAGAATTTAACCTATCTTCAAACTGGTGTATGACTCCTCCATACACCAGGAGTCAAAAACTCAAAAACAGCACCTGCGTCATTTGCACCATATGCAAGCAAACGACAACTGCTAATGCCCATAAAATACCCAGAATACAATTTGACAAGAATGTTCAGATTAGTCTGTAGAAGCACTGATAAAGGCATGAAATCTGATGAATCGTTAAGTCCCACTTGGATTCACATCAGGTTTAATCTCCAATAATGTCTACACATCTCAGTGGGTATTTTTCCTGTTTCCTTCCCCTGTAGTTCTTTACACATGACCAAACACCAAACCTGTCTTTTGATGTTTAAGTGAAACATATTGTGGAGAGATCAATGTCTGTGTGTGAGGGTAAAGAGTACTATAAAGCAAAACACCCCAGTCTCTTTCCTTTTGTTGCGTTCACTTCTCCTTTATACTCCTCTCATCTTTACAGACAAACAGAGATGGGCAATCTGTTTCATGTCAGATCAAGGATGAGAAAAGTGTTTTTTGACAATGGGTCGCTCTGGCTCAGTTGTTTAGGATGGGATGGAGTGGCATGCTGCAGTCAGGCTGAGTGGACAGGAGCAAAATAAATACTAAGGAAAAAAAAGCATCCAGATGAATTATGAATTGGCACAGACTGTGCTTTCGTTGGCTGTTACACCGCAGCACTGTGGTGGCTAGTAGAACAACAACGTGGCTGCAGGGTGCATTATGGCAAATGAGACATTGGCCCTCATTTATCAGTATATCCTTATGTTCAAAACGTTGCAAGATGATGAAGTACTGCACCAAAACTTAATCTGAACAATTTCACACATGCAAATGTTTTTAAGGACTTGTTACCACTCTCATTTACTGCTGAAGTGGTTTTCATGGCAGGGGCTTAAAGACAGTTAATAATTGGGGCTGATGAATTTGGACAGCAGAGGTTACATGTTAATTTACCTCACATCCCACACACAAAAGAAAAAAAAATGTCCTAAAGCAGTTCAATATGAATTGCTTTCCCTACTATAATACTGAGATCCTACTCAGAGCAACCGCGTGAATGAAAAACGCAGTCGCCCTGTTTCTCTGCCTGTTTGTATGCTGCTGCTCGCTCCGTGGTGCTGCTCTCCCAGTAGTGCATACCCAGATCAGTACGTCTCCACAAAGACAGGTGAAAGGGAAACCCAGAGATCACAAACGGAGGCAAGCCTCTCTCTGTTCAACCCTCTGATCATCGCTAATTCCTTCATCAACATGGCTTTTACACACACGTTCAAGCATACACAAAACATGAAGGATGATAGACAGCCACACACACACACACACACACACACACACACACACACACATTCACATCAGATTAATCTTTGAGTGAGGAAGATATTCTTGACCTAAGGAGCAGTATGTGTCATAAAATCATCTCAGCTCAAAGGCCCGCTTGCTATTTATTTTCTGAACTTTCATTCACAGATTCATGCTGCTCCCTGATTAAAGCCCATTTCTTTTGCTCACTAACTACCGTGGCTCAGAAAATACTTTCTCCAACTTTCTGAAGACCTGTTGTTGAAAAACTAGTTACAAAACACAGACATTTTAAAAGCTGCAAGTTATCACACACCCCCACTCCTCCTCCACTCCTTCTCTTTTCCCTGCAGTTGGTCGAGAACAGCAACACTTTTCTCACATCCTTTGTTTGATCCATTTCACACCAGCCCACCTCTTCTTTATCTCCTCCTGTTTTCTCCTTCTTTCACTGGCAAGCGGCCTGAATGCTCGCAGTAGTGGGACGGCTTTTTCGAGCAGTTTTGAATGAGAGGTTAAAATGCAAATGTAGTGCTCTTTCTATTTTCCTTTCTATTCTTGTTTTCCACATCTTATTATTTTCCCTCGTTCTTCTCCCTCCTCTTCTCCTGTATGGACTTGTTGTCGAATAGAGTAAATGAGTGTGAGTGTGAAAACTATTTTTTCCACACCGAGTTAATGCATAATACAGTGCCCCCCCCCGCTTCCCTCCGTCTTTTCAGTGCTCTACCTGGATAAGAATCGATGTTGAATGAGAGTAGACAGGGTTTACGCTTCCTGCGAACGCTTTAATAGGAATCGACGGTAGAGAGTTCTGTTGTCACACCGTAACTGGATAGAAAAAGCACATCATCTGCACCTCCAAATGATTTTACCCTGTCAAAACCTGTTATAGCTTCACACTTGCCTCTGACATGCACTTATTCATACTCTGCACCCTCACACACTTAAACCTCATGTGCAATGATGTGCACACGCAGATGCATACAAAGTCCCAATTCATATGTGTACATGAAACATATCAGGTATTCCATTTTGAGCAAGTGCAAATGTTTTATTTTGTCACATCTGACATAAAACGTCACATCTGACTCTGAACACAGATCGATTATCACACCACAGCTTGATCCAACGCAAAAAGAGTCATTGCTAATGGAGGACTCTGCTGGGGTGAGAAACAAATACGCTGCAGAGCACACACACACACCAACAACACAACCCCTTGCGATAGTTACATAATTAGACGTACAGCACCTTGGCAATCAACAACTCTGATGTTGCCATGGGGACTATAGCTTTGACTATAAAAAGAAAGGATCTATATGTGGAGGCGGCTGAGGGCGGAGGTGCGGAGCGAGGCAGTGAGAGAAAGAAAGAGGAGAAGACACAGAGAATGAACAAGTGTGAGAAAATTGGTGCGAGAGAAGTAAAGGTGTCGCTGAGGGGCTGAGCAGCTCTCAGTTTATGTGCGAGCGTGCGTCTGTGTGCATAGTGCACCTGCATGTGTGTGATTAGAAGTGTTCAAACCTTGTGTCTGCACCCAAGCGTGCGCCGTGTGTGTATGTATGGGTGCTCCTTAGAAGGAAAAAAAGAAAAATGACAAGGACAAAATGTGATAGAGTTGGTTAGTAAGTGAGAGGAAGAGAGGGGGGGGGGGAAGCTAACTAGAGAAAGTGTAGAGGACAATTTTCAGCCTCTCTCTCTCCCTCTAAGCTTACTGCATTTCCTGGGCTTTGCAGCATATAGTAAAGATTAGGCCAGACGAGAAAGCCATAAATTCTACTTTTCTCTTTCCAGAGGTGAACATAAATCATGGCTGGTACTGGTGTGCCATCACTGGGTTTTTGCTTTTCACTTATCTAATGAATAAAAAAAAAAGAAAAAGAGAAAGAAAAACAAGTTCAAATGCTGTCATATTCCGAACTGAGCAGAATGCTTTCACTTCCATCCCCCCACAACTTTTGTCCTCTTCTCCAGCCATTACTGACGTACAGAGACGATGAGTGGGTTTCCCATAATTGCTGCGGGAGTATTCATGAGCTGCATATCGCTGGACTGTGTGTGTGTGTGTGTGTGTGTGTGTGTGTGTATGAGAATAGAGTGAGAGCTGACTTGAAAGGCCTGTGCATATAAAAGATACCTTACAGCATATGCAGATATAGACACAAATAGCAGTATGGGCAAACATACCTAGAATATACTTGGTGAGGAAATGCAACTACTCTTATGTTCAAAAACGTACCATACTCCACACATGCACGCCCACACACTTTCTTGTGCACACACACATAAACATGCTCTTTGTCTTCGTCTCATGAGGTTAGGGGGTAAGAAGATGGTGTCGTAATGAGCTGCCACTCACAACTGCCTGCCCTTGTATTGGGAAAAGCCAGGGAGAGACAGCGTTATGAAAAACAATCATAAAAATGTATACAGCCCCTTCGTTCGATAATGGTCTCCAGAGAAGACACACGTCCCTCAGCTTTTAACGTGAAGGAAAGTTAAGAAAAAGTAATGTAAAAAGAGTTAAAAAAATAAAAAATTTAAAAATAAAAATACAATCCAACTCTGTGTGGCAAAAGTTAAGCTAGGTGGAACTTTTTTTTCCTAGGTGGCCCTGCCTTTTTGACAATCCTCCACAATGGCACCACCACTGCAGGTGTCTCAGTGCAGTCCTCCTATTGAAAAAAAAAAAAGAGGGATTTTTTTTCATACAGGGCTAATGTCGCCCAAGTAAAGAGAGAAAAGGCACCAGCAACATAAAGGAAGAGTGAGAGGGAGGGAGGTAGCACAGAGTCATACATGTGTGTAGTGTCCAAACAAAACCCTGCAAGGGCTATTATGCAATTCATTAACTTCTATGCTCCTCTGAGCTCTCCAAACCCTGACATGATGGGCGGAAATCTAAGCAGGTAAGTGAGAGATCAACTCTTCTCTTTTTTCTCACATACATATATGCACACACTGCTTCTCTTGCCTGCATATTTCCATCAAATAATCACTAATTCCACACTCCCTGGCTGATTAAATATAGAAAAGGCAGGAAGAGAGGAAGAGGAGAGAAAGAGATGAGTATCGGGAACAGAGGAACAGAGCAGATCGAGGGAGAAGAGAGGAGTTAAGAGTGGAGGAGGAGTAAGAAGGAAGTGATACAGTCAAATCTGCCTGTTAGGCTCCGCCAAAGAAACAACAGGGAGTTTTTTTTTCAGTAAGACAGCTCCACTGGCTCCCAGCTAGAGCCCAGGTGGGCGATGTGAATGTTCTCTCACTCCCACACACTTAAGAGTCAAAAATATGCACATGCATGTGATTGAATGCGGCATGCACATTAGCACACGCGAGCACTGATGTTTGCATGCACTGTACTAGCCTGCCTACACTCACACACAGAAGGCGCACACACAACGTCAACAACAAATCACACTCAGGGCAACAAGAAAGAATCTTTTGTCTTTTTCAAGTGCCAAGGACACAACCGTCAAAATGTCAATATGTCTCTCATCTTTGTCCTTTATTACTCTTAGTCATTCCCATATTCACACTGATGGCCTCAGCTATTGAGTGGCCTCATCATAATGTCAACGCGAACTCTCTCTGTAATGCCACATACAAGAAAAAGCCAAGAGGAGACTGACCTGTATATCTGTACATACACTTAAGGCATCTGTATAGTATTCACTTGTATAGTATGTTCATAATACCTATTTAACTGTACATTCTGTCCATAGAACACTCATCTGTATATCATGTTTATTGTATATATGTTTTTTTACTGTAGATACTGTATATTCCCTGCACTTGCTGCTTTTGCACTTCTGGTTAGATGCTAAACTGCATTTCGTTACCCTGTCCTTGTACATGTGTAATGACAATAAAGTTGAATCTAATTTAATCTAAAAGGAAGACAGGTGATAATGAAAATGGAAGGAAAAGGAAAGGAAAGGAAACTGAACTTTGGTTACAATATGAACCACAGTTTCTCCATATTTTCTCATTTGACTTTATTCTATAACGTAGGTTGTTCTTTCTGTTTGTACCTTTCTTCGTTTACATCAGTTTTAATTTGTCACCACCTTCTGTTTCTTTCCTCACGTAAAAATGAAGGTTTAGCTTAGGATAAGAGGAAGAGAGTTGAGAAAGTAAGTTTGAGAGAGAGTTTTAAGTAGCAGCACCAGGTTCATTCCAGGGGGGGAGGAGTGAGAGAGAGAGAGATGGGAGGAGAGGGGAATACAATTTCATTATTGATGGAGGAAAAGTTTCTTCAAACTCAACCTGTAAAGTATCTCCAGGTGCCTTTCCTTTCGAACACAGGGAGACTGGGACGGGAAGAGGAGGGGAGAGGATGTGAGTGAAGAAACGGCAAGGAGAGAGGAGGAAAACAGCAGGATAGCTTTGTTAAGGACATTTATATTCCTTTTTGCATACTACTTTAGTAGTATTTATTGCCTTACTTTCGCTTATTATTCAGTAATACTGAGT
This sequence comes from Toxotes lorentzi, assembly GCA_037833715.1. Taxonomy (NCBI): domain Eukaryota; kingdom Metazoa; phylum Chordata; class Actinopteri; family Toxotidae; genus Toxotes; species Toxotes lorentzi. Next base: position 8,758,728 of record JBBMJY010000018.1, read on the forward strand.
GGTCTTAGTCTTTGAAGGCATCATAAGTAGACCTGTAACAAGGAGGCTTTAAAGTAGTACTATGTCAGTTTTAAAAGGAGAAATAACACATTGTTATTCTTACAAACAAAAAGTTGGATTCATAAGCACTGAAATGCACCAGTGCTCAGCTACACCCAAGGGTTTGGCTGCTACGGCCTCACATGATCTGATATGACCAGTTGCCTAAGGGGGCTAATGCTAGCTATGTTCAGATTATGTTGTTCAGATTATTATAGAGCTGACACTGAGTTAATTATGGAATTAGTTTGTTTTATCTTTAACTTTATTACTACCTATTTCTTTTTAACAGTTACACTGCGTTTTTAGCATTGATACATATGTTTTCTCTCTTTTAACAGACTAACTCAATAACTGTCTAAAGTTTGCTAACATTAGCCACCGTTGGCTACTAGTTATACCAGACCAAGTAAGGTTGTAGCAGCAAAACCTCTGCCTGTATGGAAATGAGCAAGGATGTGTTTTCTTGCTTAGGAATTCAACTTTTCGTTTTTAAGCAGAAGATTATGCTATTCCTTCTCTGAAAATTATACAGTCTGACTTTAAAATGTCCGTAATTCAACAGTTCCCTGATTGCACGGCATCACAGTCTTGTGTTATTGAGCAGAGGAGCTCCTGCTCACATGCCATTCTCCCTTGGTATTAATTTGAGCCCCATGCTTTGATGTACTTTGCAGGATTGGTGCCAAAACACTGCAGTTTTTCATATTTATCTCATCTTGTGAAACAGACCCCCTTTACATCTGGCACAAAATTGCTCAAATTAATTTGGATTTTGTCCAGACTGAGCTTAACCACTTAAAATTGCATGTGTAAATGCACCCAAGATGCACTGGTGTAGGTGATCCAACCACCTCAGGGATGTATTTGGCCATAATGATGCACCAGGGTAAAGCCAGAATGGTTAAAGCCAGATTGGTTCAAATATAACTACATCTGGTGTGGAGAAATTTAATAGAATGTGAGTTTAGTTTTTTTTTAGATCTTTTTTTAAATTTCTGAATCCCTATGTATTTAAAAATGTCTAGACTGTCAGTAGCTTGCACCACTGATATGACCAATAATTGATTTATATATGAGACATAAAACAATTTTAAAACTAATAAAAAGCGCATGCATCATTATAACTGTCCACATATTTGAACAGTTTTGGATTTTCTGTGAAAGAAAGTTGCCAGGGCAGAAATTTTTCCTGTATTCCTGCATTTCCTGAGGGAGCGTGATCGAGTAATTGAGATGGAACACTGTAATGAAATGTAGAATAATATCTCTCTATCAAGGTGCCACATAGTAGACCCTGTGGATGCTTTGTTTGTGAGTGCTGAAAACAAGAGTTACATCTACAGCACGTTAGGGGACCACTTCCAATTGTGAGACCTCCACCTTTAACATCCAACCACTGTGAACACTTCCCTCGGGATATCCCATATGTCAGGGGTAATGTTTTACGTTGTATGAGCTTAAGTTAAAGCACTTATGCAACTCTGCGGTGGAGCGGCCTTTATTTTCATTACCTGTCAGGATAGGTATTATGTCATTCTTATGACAGCGCTGGCCAATATGTCAGCCTCTTTAGGCTGAGTGCATCCATCTGTGTTACTATATATCTGACTGTAATATCTTGCTGGCTGTTGGCCAACTGAATCTTGGTCTGCCAGGGTTGCTACTGTATCTCTCCAGCTCTTTCCTCCACCCTCACCGCCGCCATGGACCTAAAAATATTGGACATAGTGATAGGAAAGCAGCTGCCCCAGCCAACTTTTTACATCCTTTAAAATCCATGAAGAGAATTGAGCATTTGTACACTTCCAAAAATTTCTGCGCAGACCAGGATCCAAATCTATTACTAAATGTACAAGTTTGTACTTCCAGTGGATGCAAAGACATTTAACAAAAAGAAATCTATAGCTATCCCACTGAATACTGTTATGGTGGAGAGCCTGGGAATCCTGAGGCAGAATGACTGATTTCAGACGATAGTTTCTCCCCCTGCAGAGTTAAGAGGGCCCACTGGCCCTTGGGAGCAGCCTGTCACAACTAGAGAAACTCCTGCTGGGGCCACTCTGTTGAGGTTTTCAGCTGGCTCCCAGGGGGTCCCCACCACCACTTACCCGTTGAAACAAAAATCAATGGCTTAATGATCCAAAACAGGAAATAGAATGAGAAAAAAAGAAGGTCCCTAAAACAACAAAATGTCTTTTGGCAAGGGACATTCTGTCCTGGGCCTTCATTTGTTTGTTTGTGTGTGTGTGTGTTGAAAGAAATTTGCTGGAATGGTAAGTGAGTGTATATGTGTGTGTGCGTACATGCACATGCAGGTTTGAGAGAGTGAGCTTACCCTAGCTTAGTGGTGCAAAACATATTGATTTATTGATTGCCTGTTTCACCCCCTCGCCATCTCTCTCTCTCTCTCTGCCTGTTATAAAGGCTCCGGGGACTCGAGACTGCAGTGGGGACTGAAAAAGGGACGTGAGGTGGGGAGAGATGGAAGAGGGGAGAGAGTCAGAGAAGGAGAGAAAGAGACAGAACGCGAGGGAGGGGTGTCCCATCTGAGAGTTGATCCAGCAGCCTTTTTACCAAGGGCCCTACATCATTCAGATTTATGAACTAAGGTCACGACCAAATCAAAACCTTGACCTATCTGTGAGGATGCCAATTTATAAGCACCTTGTAGTGGGGAGTGGTGGGGACTTGGCAGGAGCTAGTATTCTTCTCCTTGGCCCTGGCTTCCCTGTGGAGAGAGCTGGATCAAGACTGGAGGAGAGGCTGGCTGTAATTTGTGATTAGCTGAAAGGTTGTGCTTTATGATATACTACCCCCGGCTGGTGCAACTCCCAGTTCAAAAGAATGTCACTGTCCCACTAAAGCTTGCTGTTTCACTAAAGCAGAGCAGAGAGGAGGAGATCAAAGTTCCAACCCTGCATAGTGGGCCTTTTTCATATCGGCCATAGTTGTTAGCATGCTAGCAGGAAACCCTAACTAGCCCGGCTTAGTGGCCTCAAACAAACTGCTCCCCACTGCCTCAAAGTATCACTGACACATAATGACATTTAATTGGAGCTCATCTACAAATGCTTAAGATGGGAAAATGGCATCGAGTGCACTCTGCAGCTAACAGAAACATGTGTCACCATCCATTTGTACCCCCTCCAGTTGCTTATGACTCATGGGGGATGCTTATAACAAGCACCCCCCCATGTTAGCCTAATGTCCCTTCCTAAACCTAGTCTCTCCATAAATTATGGACAGGATGAAATACGAGTTCCCGTTTGACAGCCCTTCATTTCTCCCTCCCAGTGAGACCCAGCAGAAAGCAACATTTGATGTTTTTTTTTTTTTTTTGTCCCTCTCATAACAAGAACAAAGGATGCAAACAAACGAACAATAAATGAGCTGCCTCATAGATGTTAAGAAACTGTGAATAACAAAGAAGAAATGCAGCAGGAAAGAAAGTGCAAAGTCACAGAAAGAGACAGGAAGACTACAGTAGGTCTTTCCATTTTCCCCTCACTAGTTGCCTCCTGGTTGTCATGACGACTTCTTATCCTGGGGCTGCTCTGCTCCCCCTGGAGGCAGCTGGGAAATCAGGTAGGGGAGGGCCACGGGGACCAAGGCCGTGCTATTCTTAAATACACAGCATCAGGCAAATGCAATTACGAACCCGAGGAGGGCCAGAGTCTAATCTAATAAAGTAGAGGTGGTCCACGTGGTGAAAGCCTGCCCCTCGCCTGAGATGGCACACCCAAGCACAGAGCGCCGCGGCCCCCCTGTGGCACTGTCTGACTCCCCGCCACGTGAAGTGCTCGAAGAGACTAGATGTATGACTGTTATAGAGCGCACAGCAAGAACAGTCATTTTATCTTTAGTTCAAACCCACTGACTGCAACATTTCCTGAGTAATCTGTTGACTGACTGGGACTGAACTTTACAACACACTCTCTGTGAGCTCAGTTCTGTCTCCTATAATATAATCTTTTAATTGTAGCAAACATATTTCTGTCACTTTTTATGCATGGAAGACTCTTTTAATTGTAAATAACGGGAGTTTTTTTTTTTTTTGTGAAATTCGAGGCTCCATAACACCTAAATAACATTGACTGTATGTATGTACAGAGTTTTTTTTTCTATCATGGGGTTTTGCCACATTTTTCTGGTTTAATGCACTTCTCAAAGAGGTACCTGCAGTAGAGCGTTTGCCTGAGATGGCGAGTTGAACAAAATCTGTCCACTCAGAGGGGTTAAAGAGTCCGATTGAGTCTTGGACGTCAGCTCGTCAACCCCGGCCAACTCACTCAGATTACAAATGAGAGGATCTGATGATGTTGACTGCGGCCAAATTCCTCTAATTAAAATCACAATGGCTGAAAACGCTATAACACTGGCTTGTCTTTGCTGAGGGACACCCACTTTGCCCTTATTAAAGGAAACCTGGAGAGGAAAGGTTAATAGCTCTGTGATACCAGTGCTGGTGTAATCCTATTAAGCACAGTATATAATACAGTTGTGGAACAGTGATTTACACATATATGTCACATAAGTCACATGTGACTTATGTGACATATATGTGTAAATCACTAGTAATGTACAAAATAAGTAACACGTGCACGTGTTACTTATTTTGTACATTACTTTTCTGTTACTTCTCAAAAAAACTGCAGATGACATTTTCTCTGCTTTCAGTAAGTGGTGCAGGAGATTTATTTTCTTCCCATTGATCCCTAACATCAAAGAGCTGTGAACGCTCTCTCCTGGAGAGAAACAACTTTCTGCAGTTTCTCAATCAAGTTACAGTGGTTCAGTGTGCGTTCACGTCACCTCACAGAATGAGAATTACTTATGAAGAAAATAAATGATTAGCTGGGGGTGAAGTTAAATGTATGGGTTATGTACCTTCAGTTTAATCTCCAGAAATGGATAATTGTTATTATATAAGCTGTTATTATATTGTATAAGCAGTGCAACTTAAAGTGAAACAATTATCTTTTAGTACTACAGTAGTTACAGGAGTCACTATTAAATATTTCTTGACGTTTGATGAATGCAATAACAATATTCCCAGAACTATTGAAGTGCACAAGGGACCAGAAAAAGTATTCATGAACTCACTTTCTCCTTTCTCTCCCTCACAAGCTACTTCAGCAGATTAATGCGGCGTTATCTAGTTTGCCCACACAAGGTCTCAGTGCTGATGTGAAACAATTATTTCTGGCTGGTTTAGGAAGCTTAGGTTTAACTATCAGTCAACGCTCGTGTTGAGTTAGAAGAGTAAATGCCCGTCAGAAGTCACCATTCAGGACTGACTGTTGATTGATAAACAGACACACAGGGACAGATTTACTGAGGCTTTTGTACCGTGTTTCAAATGTATTCTGTGCCGGGAGACATGCATGCTATTTATCAAACAAGCTCACTGGCCTGGAAGAGCAGTTTGCTTGTCATCGGAGAGCCCACCTTGCATGTAATCAGTAAATTGTACCTTTCTCCTTTATGCATATGCATTTAGGGCAGGATAACAGAAATAAAACATAGTTTGGTTGAGTAGTCTGCTGGATTTGCTAACACAATTTGTGAGGGCAAGTTTTGTGTAGGTTTTATCATTTTTCTGACAAGTGTGCATATGGTTAACCAAACATGTGGTTAACTGTAGCTCCACAGTTAAAATATGGCACAGATGGGAGGTGTAGGTGCATTTGGAGTCAAGTGTCCCTTATGTGCCTGACACATTCCTCAGGGAGCCTATTCCATATTCATGCATTAGTTAGGAGGGGGGTTTAGTCCACGAGGCATGCTCATAAGACTGGAAGGAAGAGAACATGGCTTGGTATGACACAATTCAATTGCTGACAAGTGTGGACACATATAGGTGGACATAACTCGGAGGTCTAAGGGGCAGTGATTAGTGTGCATTTTTTAACAGGCTGTAAGAGTAGACACTTGAATGAAACATACCGTTTGACAGATTTTGACTCTGCACTTCATGAAAGTGAAACAATTATCTTTTAGCAGCCACTCTACTTAGCTTTCCTTAAAACATTACATTTTGGGGCAACTTGCAGCCTATTTTACTCCCAGGAGAATCATGAATTTGCACATTATTGGTTGAAGGGTGTTTTTCCATTTGTTGCTTCAGATGTTTATTTGGTGAAGATGCTTGGTTATGCAAGCATTTTGCTTCAGCCATCTCTGCATACACAGAGTTGAGTCATTGGCATAAAAGTGCATCATCGTCTCACAAACATTACCCTGGCCATCGCTGAAGATGATGAAGATTGCTCCGTAGATGTGTTTAGCTTTGGGGTCTTGTGGACAGAGAGGAGTCCATAGTGTCCCTTTTTTTTTTCAGATGTCCCTGAATGACACACATTAATGTGTGGAAGAAAAAGGCGGAAAAAATAGTTGCTTGGCCCCTTATGATGCCCCCACACATACTGGCCTCCCTGATCTCCATGAATTGTGTATGTATACCTCCAAGTTCTCAGTGTTAAGTACAATGCACACAGCAAACCACGGTGTACACGATAGCTTAATTATTTGCCCAGAGACTCAGGGACCAAGCAGTATTCATGTGCTGGAATAATACAGTCTGACCCCATGTTTGTTGTTGCAATTATTTTGTGGTAAATGCTATTTGGGAGTGTGCACAATGTGAGCACTATATAAACAAAAATCAAAGGTCTTAAAACTAGATTTTGACACAAGGCCCCTTTCCACAACTCCACTAAATGAGCTAATAAAGCAAGACCCACTGTAGTCAATATAGTACCTGCATATTGTGAATTGCTATAAAGATTTTCAATTTATCAAATTATGTGCAGCTAATTGACATGCACATGGGGCTGGGGCTTTTGGGTCCCCTGGGGTCTAGAGGGATTCTGACTGATATTCAGGTGGATATACTCTGAGGTTCTTACTCTGTATTGGTAGCTAATAATTTACACTTTGACCACTTTTATAACTGCACAAAAAATAGGGGACATGCAGTGGGCTGATACTGGAAATTCTTTTTTGATAACATTTCACTGCAGTTATCTTGGAGTTCTGTATTTTCCTGATTAGGGAAAATGCCTCATTTATGATGTTTTAAATACGTATTTTTCTTTGGAGGAAATCTAATCAATTCTTTTTTATTTTAATATTCAAGCATTTTCTCTCCTGAAAATGTTACATTTTTGAAGTATGTAAGAATTTTAGTTTTAAATATATGTGGGCTAAATAAGTGAGGAGTCACATTTTATTAACTAGTGAGAGAAAAACACATGGACAAGATTTTTTTGAAAGCAAACCCCTGTTGCTCACAACGTTCCTCCACATCAAAGAGGTCAACCAAAGTGTAGCTTCTAGGGGTAAAAAATGGTGTGCACAAGTCGAGGAATGAAATAAACTCTGTTTGCTTCTGCAGAGGACTGAGAACTGAGGACAGCTGAATGTGATTTTACTTACCATTATTACGAGACTGATTTGAACCAGAGAATTTTATTAAAGACTTCAAAAACTGCACAAGGTAGAGCTAAGAGACAGAAAGGAGAACAGGAGGAAAGCAGTCAGGGGAGAGAGCAAAAAGCACCGAAAAAGGCTGACATGAGATGATACATGCTTAGTAATAAATGAGAAATAAAGGGAGAAGAAAATAGGGACAGTGTTCTTTCCCCTAGATAAAAGAGAGACGCATTACAAGACTCAGCTGAGTTCTGCTGAGCTTACTTTGAACACATTTTGACACATAATATTTAATTTTATTTTTCAAATGTTTTTTTGGGGTCTTTTTTCCCTGTTTTTTTCATGGTCCCTCAATGACAAATGAATCAAAGCAGCATGAAAACTTGACGAGGGGGAATTGTTGAGGTCTCCGATCTCAAGATGTGTTTTAAACAACACACTTTAAGAATAAAACTGTCCTGTGCTTACTAATTTCCTTAAGAAGTGAGGGAAAAAAGTATCTCTGTAATCTGAGCCAATCTGCATACAGAAGGCCAAACAGCCAAAGAGCTCCCAGCATGTGGGCCAGATGAACTTGCTCTCTTGGAACCTTGCCTGGGCCAACAAGAGCGTAAGCTTGTAAGGTCTGTGCATCAACACACCTGACACCAGCCAGGACTCTGCTTTGTAACACATGTAGGCTTTGGCAAGGCACGTGAAACTGTAGCATGATATGATATTGATGCTTTGCAACTTTTCTGTACACTTTTCATTATACACTCGTGGTCTATTCTTGCTCGTTTCAACAGCACGTTGACAAGCAGCTGTGAGGTGAGTATTATTGCTCGCATGTATATGCTGTGAGTACCTGACGGACGAAAACGTAAAACCAGTAGGGGGCAGATCAGCAGCAAAATCATCCTTGGCCAACATTGACACGTTTTCCCTAAGAAGCTGTAATAGAGACATGAGGTGAAACCGGAACTTCTGGGTTCTGCTTCAAAAGTAAGAAAACATCATTTGAAATCAAATAGACATTTGTAATAATGCAAAGAACTAAAACATCCAGCCTTGGTACAGAGCCTTTCTCAACAGTGTGCTGTGCGGCTCACAACAAGTTTCTAGAAAAAGACAGTATTTTTGAATGGAAAACAAATCTCATTCAAAAAACACCATTTCCCATAAACCCCTGACGTTGTGGACTTAGCATCGCGGCTTTATAGATAAGTTGGGGTGGAGGTTAGTTCAGATGTATATATAATAACAGCAAGACACAGAGAGTGAATGGTGTCAATGTTTTTAGACAGCAGAGATCAGTGGCAGAAAAGCTGAACCTATGACATTAGAAGAACGCGCTGGTGGATATTACTGATAACAAATTTACAGTAACTCACCTTTACCAATTATGCTCATGAACTTGTAGTAAAAGCAAATTTTCCTGACCAATCGAACCACACTACTAAATTCTCTAAAGGTGCCAAAGTTTGCCTCCTCTGACTTCATTGAAAATGCCCCAGTCGTCCATTTCTCTGCACACAAAGCCCAAAAAGACAATTTTAGGTGTTCCTTCTACTGTCTCACCTGTCCTCCCTTGCTCCTTTGTTCCTCTCCTTTTGTCCTCCTTCTCTCCCCTGTCGGCTCCCCCCAACCTCTTCCCTTTGCTAATGAGCAGGGTAATTACGGTTGGCCCAGGCCAAAGGGAGAGGGGGAGGCGGAGGAGGAGAAGACAAAATAGGAGGAGAGGAGGAGGAGACCCTGCCTAGTCTAGCTTGGTGCTCCAGATAGCATTAGTTCTCTCCCCTTCTCTCTCTCTCTGACACATAGCCCTACGCTTAATTAAACATGCCTCAGAGGGACGCAGAGAGAGAGAGAGACCCACACAGAGTAGAGAGAGGGGGAGAGAGAGAGAGAGAAAGTGAGTTAATGTTGGCAAAGAGTTAGAGGAAAGGAGAGGGAAAAGTGAGGGTGATGCAAATGCAGAGAGAGAGGCAGATAAGAAGCTGGTGATGGAGTGTGAGAGAGGGGGAGGTGGGGAGGGTGAGGGGAAAGGTGGGGAGATATGGCGAGGAGGGTGGAAGGGTGCATGGTTAGTGAGCCAGAGAGAGGGAGAGAGAGGGAGATGGAGATAGAGGGAGGAGCTGAAGGGGTTTTGGAGCGAGGTAAGGGAGCTGAAGATGAGGACATCAGAAGAAGAAAAAATAAGTGAGCTCTGATGGAGACAAAAAGGAATTAAAGACTGGGGAAGAGCGAGGGGAATGGGATTACTATAATATATGAAAATAATAGCAAAAAGGCTCCCATGAGACTGTGGAGTACCCGCTCCAGAGAAACCAAAGTAGTGAAAATGGTGCCTAGAAATAATATATCTGCATCCTCATTTCACAAGAGTAAGTGAGACGATAACATGGCTACAATCTAAAGCCTTGCTAGTGCCACAGAGGCTGATGAGTTTACAACTCCAAAGAGTATCGCATTTGTGTCCAGGAGTCTACAGCACACACCAGACACGTCCAGCTGGTCCAACAAGTCCTTCAAGATTAAACAACAATATATTTTATTTGTCCATGCCCTAACTGGCAGGACAGTGTCATGTGTCTGTACCTTCCCCAACTGTTTCAAATCACTGTTCAGAAATAAATTCGTTTAATGATGTGACAGTATTGTGGTTTTGGTTTGGTTGGATTTAGGCACAAAATGATGTGTTTAGGTTTAGGGAAGCATCGTGGTTTGAGGTTAAATAAATACTTTGTTAAGGTTAGGGGAGCCTTGCCATCATGGTGACAATAGTTGACCCATCCTTTCATCCCTGACTTCCTCCCAAGGTGGACTTTGTTGCTCTACAGGAACATTACCTGAATGTCTCGGTTGTTGCTTTCATAATTACAATGGCCACTAGAAGCTACTGTCACTTGAACCAAAAACTTGCTGAAACCACTGATACAGTCATTCTTCTTTTGAGGATAATGTTGACAGACAAAAGAAGTAATCTGGGTACGGTAGCAGGGATGTACTACTCTAACCCAATACGATAAAATTGCTTCTTTTCTGGAGAGTCGCTGTGTATCGCCACTCATTTACACACGTCAACCAGCAATAATGAGCAAGCTGCCACCAGGGTGTGGGGGCAGGAACCAAGAGTGTTACAAGTGTTACGTTTATCATGAGCATGATGATAGAAGAAAGGACATGGTGTTGCTAAAATCACCAAAGTTAATCCCTTGCGAGCATAAATGTGCTCAGCAGATCGAAATACCTTTGTCATGGCATGTGATGGACCAACAGATCATCCATCTGACTAAACATCATCATCATGCAACTAGGGCAAAAAAAAAAATACACCAAAATTTGGCTTGTCGTGTTAATGAATAAAAACCCATTTCTTCCACAGAGCATATTTAAGTAATCAGCCACCACCACAAACTGTGAGATCACAGCCATGTATTCACAAAAAAAAAATAAATAAAAAAAAAATCTAAAAATCAAAACATACCTTTCATATGGAGAATGAGCGACAACATGCTGCGGACCCATGCCAATTAGTGGGCTTTGCTGTTGTGAATAATAAACTAGGCTAATAATGGCTCAATTATGAATGTGTAATCACATTAAGGGGACATGGAGACTGGTTTCAACCTGGTAATGATGACATGCAATTAGAGCGCAACTGTTATCTCCAGGATCATATCAATAATTCATCACCACACGCATTTTGTGTTGCCCAAAGATGACATCCAGTGATTAATAACTCGATACACGTGTGTCTGTCTGTTCTCCAAACGCTGACAGTTGATGCCACATAATTGGACAGAGCCGTTCCTGCAGTTTCGGAGAAGGACTGAAAGAGTTGGGAAAGAAATGAAAAACAAACACCCAGGCCAAATAGTTCTGGATTTAATTAGGTGAGTATCGGTTGCCAGGCAGATGTTAATATTTACAAAGACATACCTGTGCCTGTGAGAGTTATGGAGCCAAAGTAAAGCAGAGTAATTTTGTGTTTTAGAGAAATGATTGAACGTAACATAAGAATTTTAACAGGTAACAAGCATATTCAAATGCAAATATATATCTAAATGTCTGTGTTTAATGCAGACAAACTCAAGGAAAGCAGTATGAAACTGTCTCACTCAGCTAGATCACAGGTTGTGACCACACACAGCTGGATAATCTGTCAGCCTCTATTTAAAGAGATTTATTTACCATGTTTTAGCTCCCAGGGCCATGTTATGTAAGTTTATCTTCTGAAAACCAACCACAGCCGATGAGTCAAGTTCTGTCATTTGAGGGGTAAAATGATTCTTTGCTAATGCCCAAGGTATAAAAAAGGAAAACAACAATCAAAGAGCCAAAACATTTACTCCCACATATAAAGAGACATTGTCAGTACAGCTTCTTCAGAGGGAAGAGAAAACTTTCTCAAAGTTTAATTACAGAAAAGGAACATTGTCGTCAAGAGAAAACTGCCAGTCTCAACATCTGGGCTCTGTTGAAAGCATTGCAGCTCGCACGCTGCTATGAGTGTCGGCAGATTTTCTCAGTGGTCCGCCTCATTGGTGAAAGAGAGGCAGAGCAAATGAAAGAGACGAGCACTTTCAGGTCCTCAGCATGGCACAGAAAAACAAAAAGACAGGAAGGAGTGAGGACATGGAGATGGAGAGAGCGAGCAGCCTTAGACAGACTAACAGGCTCTGCGTTATTCACTGCAAGTGACTTTGGAGTGCATTGTACTTTTAAACTTTAATGAATACAGCCCTTAAGTCATGATGTAATGAGATCAAGCGAAGAAAAATAACAGAGAAATCCCAAAGAGGGGGAGAGGGAGACAGTGAGGGGGAGAATGGGAAAGAAAAGAAAATGCTGTGTCATTATTGTTGACTCAGCATCCACTGTGTAAACACACCAGAATCATACTGTGCTCACGCTGTCCAGTATGAGAACATACCTAGCTATAACTCACTGTTAAATTACTATTGATTCACCAGAACCACTGCCTGCACAAAGCTCACTTCAAAGGGATTTGTATATCAAAGTTGTGTTTGCAGGATTTTGCAATCACCAATCTTGAGTGTTTAGATGTTCCTGGTAAGAAAAAAAAAAGTCCTCTGTGATGGCACAAATAAAAGTACATCTGTGTGGTTAGTATGAGACGGAGGCAGTAAACACGGCTGAGCGGCTGGAGAACAGAGTGCCATCTGCAAAAACCCACGCTTAAAGTATAGAAAAAAACATTATTTGCTCAGGGGGAGGTAAGCTTAAAAGGAAAAGCAGCTGTCTTTGAGTTTAAGGAAGAGTCAACATCAGTATTGCTCTTATAAAATGAAAAAAAAAAGAAGAAAAAACTATGATGGTGACTGAGAGATGCAGATATTTTCCTCTTGGACTGACTGAACTGTCATTTATTAGCTGCAGCTCCACATTGACTTATATTATTATTTTGGACGAGAGCCTGGATTGAGATGCAGTTATTTAGATGTATTGCTTAGTACTAATGTACAATAGCACCAGTGGCAAACTTACCAAGCAGCAGATGCCTTTTGCTGATGTGATGTTATTATTGGTTAAGTATCTGAGGCAGCTGTAGCATGTCTCCAGCAATAATACCACAAAATAGTTATCATATCATCTTGTTTGATGTGCTTATGCAGTGTAGATATAGCGTGTCTCTGCAGACACAGTCGCTCTTGGATGTCATCTTAAATTGTCTTTTTTTGTTTGCCTTGCTAGTGTCACCAGTTCATTTAATGTTGTTGTTGGATTAAATGTTCTTGTTGCTGGATTAAATGAGCTGCTATTAGACCGGTCAGAGTACTGGCAACAGCGTTTTTAAAGGGATCACTTGCAAATACAGTGTAAGTGCAATGCCTTCCTACTACCACAGGTGTCCCCAGAATCATTAAAAAGATAAGCAGGATATCTTAGCAGGAGAGTAGATTTTTTAAAACATGAAGAAGACTCTAATTATTAGTTCGTAGAGAGCGGAGAGAGCGCTATTCATGGAAGCCATTAAAGGAGAAAATATACACTAGGTAGCTTACCACTAAGTGCTCCTGCAAGAGCCATGTTGAACTTTTAAGTCCTTTACTGCCCAGGAAGATGTGTTACTGTAACATAAATGAATTATTGGTTGGACTGGATCCTTGCCAAAGACAACCTTGCTGTGGAACATGATTGTTAATTAGGTCTAGACGTGCTTAAGGGCTTACAAAACTGCACAGGCACCACATCTCCAACATCCAGCTGAGAATACACCACTACTACAACCTTATCTTCGCTTCCTTGAGTTACTTCGCAGGTCCAAACCTCTGACTAACTACCTGAAAATGCTCTGCCCTTTAGCATTAAAAGCAGTTAATGCATGCCTCAATTTAGCCATCTTTCATAAAATGCTGATATTCTGTTTTGCAGCCAGTGGGGAATTCATTTGTCTGTTTAATTTCACAGGTGCCCTTAACGCACCGATCAACAACAGGCGCCGGTCGTGAACAGGCGGCACCATCTGTGTGCAGGGAGTGCCAATGGCCCTGAAGTCTGCGCTCTTTGCCACCTAGCACTAAGACTCCATTAAGAAGCCTGGGTCCATGCATCTTTGGCCATCATTTATTTGGCAAAGGCAATTAAAAAGCTCCCCCACCCAAAAACAGCATGTGTGGTAGAAGCCACGTCTTCTCTCTTAATCACTGGTAGTAATTAGTTCCTGCAAGCGGTATCATTAGGTATCAGCGCTGGCGCAGTTGTCACAGCCAGTGCACGTCTGGGATGACAAAAGGAGACGGAAGGAAAAAAAAGGATCATCGCTGTAACAGAAAATCTGGGCGAGTTAGAATCCTGTCCAAAAGCGTTACAAGGTTGTCCCACGCGGGGCATAATCCATCAAAGTGATTTTTCTTCTCTCTCTTTCTCCCACCCCCTCCTGTTCCGCCCCCCTGTCTTCTTTGCAATGTAATCATTTTCCTCTCACGGGGTGTGACATTCATAAAGGATGCTGGTGCAGGTGCCGCGTCTTGCCAAAGTTTGGGATGAGTTTTAGAAGTGTACTTACAGTGTGGGATTGCCAGAGGTGAGTTACAATGCTCCTCAGCAGACTTACCCTTCTAAGTGTCCTTCTTGCTTAGTATCCTTTGCCCTGCTCTTCTTCTTTCCGTTCCTTTGTCCTGTCCACCATTGATCTGTTATCTGAATATTCTCCCTTGGCTGTACTTCCTTTGGAAGGCCATGTTCCCCGCACCTACAGGGCTTAGCTTTGTATTATTCATATTAATTGATCAAAGGAACTGGCTTGTTGACATTAGAACAAACTGGAATGATGAAGAATCTGAGCTAGAAGCTAAACTGTAGTAAACCGAGGATCTAAAATATCAGATCCTGGTCCCCCAGTAAATTCCAGTTTTGCTGACTGCTAACGCGGCTCCAACCCGTCTGACTGCCATCAAATCCACAGGAATCAGGACCCTGGGAGCTGGCCTCAATGACACTTTAATAAGCTAAGCGACATCTCCAATCTGTCTTGGAGCCAGTCTCTAATAAGTACTAGTTATTCAGCAGGCAAATAATGTTCTCAGTGAAATGGTGCTAGACTTTGTGCTACATTTTCTTGGGTAGAGAGTTTGTTCCTCTGTGGAGTTCTGTTACACTTTTTGGTGGCAAGAATGCATCTGTTCAGTCCCTTAAACACCTTTGGTTTTCAGCAAAATATCCTCTGTTCAAGGTTTCCCGGGAGCCGCAGTGGAAAGCTTGTTTACTTACAGTCTTCACATATATGCTAACAAGCTGTCTGAACATACAAACCTTATTATCACACAAACCTTGTGACTCAGTCTGGCCGCCGTTCTTTCCCCCACCCTTTGCAGATTCCTATTTCAATAATGACGCTGCAAATTTTCATTCTGTCGACGTGAGAGTGCGGCGCATGTCACAGCACTTTGTCAAATATGTAGACGGAGTTAAAAACACATACGCGCTTGGAAAAAAAAAAAAGGAGGTACGGGAGGGGAGTGGAAAACAAACATCATCTGACAAGTTTGTGGCACATTTGGTTCAGACAGTGTGATTCCCTCTGGATCTAAGAGAGTGGTAGTGAGGAGAAGAAGTGTGGGAGAGGAGGGCGCAGAGAGGAGGAGAGAGAAAGAGAGAGAGACAGTGAACTCTGTCAGAGCAATTGTTCTTCCATGTGGAAAGGTGACAAAAGGAAAGTGTGAAAGGGTTCACCGGAGAGAGCGGGTTATGGGACAGAGCGATGGAGAGAGAGGAGAGGTGGATGGAAAGGGAAAAGGTTGCAGAAGAGGCTGTAAGAGAGTGAGAAGCATATAAAGATTTTAGATGGTAGTAAGTCAGCCAGCTTCTCAAGTCTCTCTTAACACAATATTCACATGCTGCATGTGTGTTGAGAGTATTATTGGTCCCTTCCTAACATCATTACACTCTTACACTCTAAGAAAATAGAGGACAAATAAAGGCTTTCTCCTGGTAGTTGTATGTACGTTTGTTTTCAGTGTCTACATGGGATTCGACAGTGTCCCTCCTTCACAGCTCCATAGGGAAACAGGGGAGGGAGAATGGGGGGCGGGTGGGG
>JBBMJY010000018.1:8774788-8785250 GCA_037833715.1 Toxotes lorentzi
GGGGGGGCACAGGTACAAAAGCCAATGTGAACCTGTGCGTTGCGAATTCACGGGTGAAGATCAATTTAGGGCCAGGATGTAAAGGAATAACTCAACATACGTTTACACAGACTTAACAAAAAAGGTCCAGAAAGACAGAAAAAAATAGAAAAGACTTACATAAAGATTAGAAATTTTCAAGTTTCGCTTCTCACAGACACCCACACACCCACACACAGAATATGAAGAAGAGTAATGTTAAGTCTGCTGGTCGGAGTTGATGCTCCCAGCAGTGGCACATCAAGCCATAATGAAGGCTTGTTGCACACAGTGTGGCAGTGTGGACAAACACTCTTTCTGCTTCTCCCCCTCCCTCACTCACCCACACACGCATGCACACACACACACAATGAATCACAAGCACAGACAGAGAAATGCTTAAGTGGGTGAGTCAGACCAATGCTCTTCCTGTGTCTCACACACATAAACACTCACCCAGCAGAGGCGAGGAGAGCAGCAGAGCCCCTGCCAGGTTATATGGACGGACAGAGTGTTCTGAGTTACTGCACAGTGCAGCCACTCTCCACGGCAGCACCATACAGAGTCCATAAAGCATGATGGATGGCCTATCATCATTTACCTCTTTGGTGACTTCTCAATGCTGTCACACCCCGCCAAGCACATGCAAGAGAGGTGAGACACACCAAAACAGACAGGCAAGCAAAGGAAGTGTATAACGGAGGATTAGAGAGAGTGACAGAGGGAGGGAGAAAGAGAAGGAGAGGAAAGACAGAGATATGGATGAGGGAGCATCTTTGATGTTTGCTAGAATTAATGCACACTTGGTCACATAGGCAAACAGTTGCACACACACACACACACACACACACACACACACACACACACACACACACACACACACACACACACACACACACAATCACAAAAGAACTGAATCATCCCCTGTCCCTTCTCTCCTTTGATGACAGCACCCCACACACGTAGAGGCTGTATTTAGAGCATGCAAAATCTACTGTCTCCTCCACTCTCCTCTCCTCTACTCCTCTTCATGCCACAGCAGCGGGAGAAGGAAGAGCAAAGGGGAGAGAGGGAGACAGAAAGAGAGAGACAGACACAGAGAGAAGAAGAGTGAACACCAGATGCAACGAGATGACACAGTGATAGTTTACATGTCAAAGTGGGTGAGATATCAACAATGGGAGCAAGAAAAGAGAAAGAAAGTCGTGTGTGTGTGTGTGTGTGTGTGTGTGTGTGTGTGTGTGTTTGTATGTGAGTCTGTCAGGGGAGGGAGTCTGTGGCCAGAACAGTAAATAACTTCCATGAGAATGAGTGCAGCCGAGGAGCCAGAGGGGGCACAGGGCTCAGCGTCTGTACTACAGCAGAAAGTAAAGCACTCATAGCGCATTGTGATGAGGCAGGATTTGAGCTTTTGTGCTATTTTAACCTTCTGAACATGCGGCTGTCTTTTCACTTACTCATTCATTTTTCAGCCACATATGCCATTTATTTGTTATTTTAAAATGGCCCCCCCAGTGATTTAGAATTGCACTTCCAAGAAGTCGGAGGACTCACAAAGGACAAACACAATGGTCAAAATCAATACAGGAGGGGCAGAGATATCCAGACTCCAGACGTTCATGGTTCATGGGTCGAGATAAAAATATAAAACCTATCCTATATTCTCTTCATACAAATCAAGAGTCTTTTTGTTAGACCTTCCCGACCTAGTAAACATCTTTCAAACCACACAACTCCAGTTTGTAATGCAGGCTTTCTGTTACGAATTTGTAGTCTCCAAGCTCAAGCTGAAATAACCCAGATGATGTCACTAGGGGTTTCTCAGACTTGACAAAGCCATAGCTCTTTTTAAATTTTGTATCGATTCATATAGATCTGGCGCTGTGCTCATTGACGGCTGTTTCATCAGCTGAAGAAACAGTTGAATCAGAATCTACTCTAAACAAACAACAATTACAGGTTGAGGCTGATGCGTTTATACAGGTTGTTGTTAGTGAGCTTGCGGAAAGAACTCTTTCTGCAATCAACATGAAAAGGATTAAAGGGAAACTTTGGCAATTTTACACAAGAAAGTGTGTTTACAGGGCTTGGGGAGTACTATTGAAAATAAATGTAGAAAAGCCTTCTACGGCTCTAGAGGAAGCTGTTTAAAGTCTGATAAACTGCCTGAAGTGATGTCACTCGAGTCAGTGTTGGTTGGGGTTGAAGATTAAAAGTTTGAAAAGTTAAAAGTTTGGGGTGCGGAGTTAGAAAAATGTGAGCTCACCAGACCGCTCTAATCCTGTCTTCATCTCTGCTGCAAACTAGTGGTTTGAAGCTATGTTAGCCACTACTAGCATAACACACCTGGGTCTCTGACCAAACTGTTTGTGGTCTAGTTGCATTGTGGGTAATGAAAATGCCAGGTTTTGGAATAAAAAACAAAAAACAAGACGATATCTTGGGTTGTGCTGCATCGATTTTGATACTTGATTCTAAAAAAGGGCCCATCATGAGTTTGCCAATATTGTTGCGCATAAAGCTAAATCTGTGGAGCACTCATTTAAGTTAACTGCTCCTGGAAACCACTACCACAATTTGTGTTTCAACTCAAAAAATTTGCAACTAATACCACACATACTGCTAATGTGTTAGGGCAAACTAACAACCCATGCTAAATGAAAAAAAAAAAAAAAGCAACTTAAAGTTCTAGCAATTCTGTCTGATTATGAGACTAACAGAGGACATACAAATGTTTTGACCTACTTAGCAGTGCTCCTTATGATGAGGGTAAACTGCCATGAAGGTGTACAAGCAAACTCCCCCTTTAAGGAAAACTTAAGCTACTTAGAAATGGCAATCTACATGTTGAAGGACACTTTTAAATGAAAGATACAGTATTTTAATGCCATTTGTGTCGAGAGTATTAAAGGGGTTGATGTGGGTAGTGAGTGCTCACAGTGGCTTGAGTCCTAAATTGAGGCCAGTTTTCTGATCATATATTAAAGGAAAGACTCTCAACATTGTTGCTGTGGTACAGAACACTGAAAGAAAAATGTTTCCGCCAGACTTCTTGCCTTCATACAAACAGAAAGATAGGAAGCTTGAGAGAGAGCGAGTGAGAGAGGGAAAGACTACATCTCTGGACAGTGCCTATTGATCGCCACCCGGCACACATCACCACAACTTTCACAAATTGCTATTGAGAAGTGACCTGTAATGCAATTACTGGCCAATCCGGGGCCTTGGCTGCCATCAATTATTAAAAGCTGCCTGAGTCGAGGCCCGCTATCCCGCCTCAGCTGGTGTGTTGTGTCATTATCACATCTGCCGGCCACCAGCTCGCCAGCTGCTACAGCGGGGTCTGGAATAAGATTTGCGAGCGCCACTTCCCACTCTGTCGAACATATCATATGATATGGGCCAAACGATGAAATTGAAATCGCTGCATTATATATTCCAAAGGCCACAGTGAAGGTGTGGTGGTGAAGGTCACCAAAAAAAAAAAAAAAAAAAAAAAAAAAAATCAGGTTGTGGTTTTTCTTGGCACATTACTATTGAGTATGTGAATGGTATTTACAGATGAGTAAAACCCCTTTGTGAACACTGGGGGGATAGTTTCTGCTTTATAAGAACTTTTAGACGTAGAAAAACAACATTAATATTGCAGTGTGGCTCACCACTGGGCACAAGTTTTTAAAACGTTCATGCCAGCAACAAAATCAATGGCTAGTGTTTCTACCTCTAACCTGCTTCGTCTCACTGTCTTCTAATCATTCCCCATATATGTTCCCACTTTGCTACACTGTTAGCTCTTCTGTAATCACTTATAAATTCCTTGAATGGTTTCTGCCATCAGGGTTATGATGAAAGAAAACAGAAAAAACAGCAATGCAAGCATTGCATGATAATTGGCCTTTGCTTTGAACTGACACAATAATTTTTCTTTTAGTTGTTCTCATTATAAAAGCCCTTGTTCAAACTGGGCTTGTGATTTTTTTTTTCTGCAGTCACTGTGAAATAATTTATTTGTTATATAGCATAACACTGAAATAGCACTTTAAAATTGTGCTACCTACCAAAGAACCAGCATTGCATCTAGAAAGCAACTTTAACATCAATTTTGAAACACTTGAACAGTTTTATTTCAAAGGTCTATAAAACCATTTTGGAAAATAATTGACACCTAATGTTCATTGCTCCTACAAAGTATCTCAAAGAGACTTCTAAAAAAAAAAAAAAATTTGTGTTGCTGATGTGAGAAAGGGCTTATTGTTAAGGATTTCTCAGTGAACTAATTTCATACTAGCAGTTTGTCCGAACTGAAACGCTGCACTTGAAAGACTGGAAACCTTTGATTAATAGAAAGAACATAAGAGTAATGTGGAAAGATAGATGGAAGAGGCCTGTAAGGCCTGAGGAAAAATGAAATCACTGAATGAAAATGTTCTCTGGTGTTTCAAAGCCTCTGCCCTGTCCTACACTGACAACTGAGGGAGAGACATGGGAGTAGATCAGAGTAGTCAAGCTGCACTAATGCATGACAGAAAGAGAAGGTATACAGTATGGACCATAATATTCTTCAACGATCAATAAAACACCACTCTACTAGATAAATTATATTGTAGGTGTGACAGATTTATTGCGTTTTATTGTTTTCAGTTATCTGTTTTCTGTTCCTTAACATTTAATGTGAGCAGTAAATTAACTGAAGGATACAATAAAATGATCAGACAACACTGCACTTAATGTTGTTTAAAGACGTACTGTACTGTATGTGTGTGGGGGCTTAAGAGCAGGAAAAAGACAAGGCGATATAGCAGTGTGACATACTGCTATTCAGAAAGAAAAAACCCTGAACTGGCAGGATATTTCAAAGCAGCTGGAGTCAGGCGGACTCAATACAGCGACAGCAGCAGGAGGTAAAACTATGACAATGGCAGAATGACTATCAAGACCAGCTTATGGAGATACTTAAATCTGTGAACTATACGCACGACCAGGGCTGAAGCAAACCGCACACTGGTTAGGATGCTATTAAAGCTTTTTTTTTTTTTTTTTTTTTGAGAAATAGCACCAGCTGCAGCAGCCCATGCTTCTGTCCTCTCCCCAGCGACAGTCATAGCTGCTGCCGGGTTTATATCAATAAGGAAGTGCAGAGCTTTTGGGGGTTATGAAACAACCCCAATCATCAAGAACTGGACGAATGATTTCTCAGCACTTGAACAATAATGTGGGCATCAGAGAGAAGTTCTCTCTTCTTTCTTTTCTTTCTTTTTCTTTTCTTTCTTTTTTTTTTTTTTTACAAAAAAAGCAAAATTCCTGGATGAAAATGACTTTTTTTTCTTCCTTTTTTTTGGTGGCCATTTTCCATGCTGGTGCATCCATGGAAGAGTCCTAAAGTGCCAGTGGTGACATCAACACTTGTAAATGCTCAATGGAGTGGGCCACTGAGGATGAAGACTCATGGGTGTGTGGTAAGGCTATGCTTTTGTGGATCAATACAAACTCAAGGAAGGGACAAGTTGATTTCAGACTGTGACAATAGCTTGAGCCAGCAATAGATACTGAAAAGAGCTATGGCACCTCTGAAATTTCTGAAGTGGGGACATGCTTTTAGAGCGAATACAAAAACATTTGGATCACCCAATAATGGCACTTACCAGAGGTGTTTTGAATTGCTCAGACAGTTCGATCCATTCCTTTAGAGAGCATATCACACTTTTTTGGACTGCTAGCTGAGGACTTCATCTTTTCTGTCAGCAACAATTTGTGGTAAATGTACGTAAAAGGGGGGAATGTACGCTATTTGAAATTATAATAACCATTAATGCATCATGACTTGACCAAACACAAATCCCAATGGAGAGTGATAACAAGGCATTTTGTTAAATTATTATTTTTAAATAGTTACACGGGGGAGTCCTGGCCGAAACTCCAAACTCTCCTTTTTTAAATAAGATTAACATCAAGAATATAGTTTATGACTCTGGCACTGCATGCCCTACAATATTGCTCTGTAGTATAAAGGTGTGTAATTTCACATATGGATCATCAACCCTTTGACCCAGCGCGTAGCATGCACCACTTCTGAAATTAGTTGGATTACTGGACTAAAGGGAACTGCTGCCTCCAGACAGATGAATCTTTCTCATTTGTACAATCTGCTCAAACTCCACTTGGCAATGGGAGGTTGTAACATCAGGCCTAGAGCCCAATGATAATGGGAGCATTCAGACTTTATATGACAAAAGATGGTGTGTAGGCAATGTAATGATCTTTGTTACATTTATGGCACCATTCATGCCTCACTCCTTAAAGGGTTTTAACCAAAACGACACCGTATGGCCCAAAAGTAGGCGGACACGCAAACTCTACACCTGTATTTGACTGTGCTGAACATCCACAACAAGTGGACATTTCTTCTATCTTCTGTTTTTGAATTTGGGGATTTTATGTATTTTATAATTTTCCAGGTGGTAGTTAGTTGCTATTGCTTGTCTAGCCTGGCTAACTTAGTTCATATGATGTGTTGTCTGACCACAGTGGAAAGCAAAGTGCTTGTCATGCTGTTCAGAATGACCACACTCAAAGGCTGGGGTGAAAAGGCGGCCATCACAGAGCAGGGTGAGACACATTAATCGTTCAAATGGGTGCACACCTTCGGACAGTCTTTCCTCAGATTTATTCATGGAGGGGCCCTTGTTTGTACACACAAAAAGCAACAAAAATAAGTTGTATGAAGAATGAAGGAGAGCTTGAGAGAGAATCTCAAGCTTTAAATACCTTTTTCTTTTCTCCCATTAAAGATTTTTTTTTAAATGTAAGGCTTTTCTTGGGGAATTTTTCCTTTTCTGATTCATGGGTCTAAGGACAGAGGGTATCATATGTTGTACAGATTGTAAAACCCCTCGAGGCAAATCTGTGACGCTGGGCTACATAAATAAATCTGACTTGACTTTTCACCCATTGCATTAAATGGGTGAAACATTGGAAAGGTGTGGTAGGAGGGGGCTACTAATGCTATTCAACTGTCCCACGAGCACTTCAGTTGGATTATACTGACCGCTTGAGCCCACATGGCCTGGGCGACATGTGGCGCAGGCCATAAATCAATCAATTAATCAATCAAACCAAAACCCTGGGCATAAATCTGCTACAATGACAGCCTCCACTCTTCTCAGAAGGCTTTCCACAAGATTTTGGAACCTGGCTGCAGGGATTTGCTCCCGTTTAAGCCACAAGAGCATTAGTGAGGAAGGTCACTGACGTTGGGTGATAAAGCTTGGCACACAATTGCAATTCATTCCAAAGGTGTTCAGTGGGGTTGAGGTCAGGGCTCTGTGCAGTATAGTCAAGATCTTCCAACATCAGACTGGTAAAACCAATTTTATGGACCTGGTTTGGTGCACGAGGAGCAGACTCACTGTTTAAAACGGAAAGGGCTTTTCCCTAATCATTGCCACAAAGCTGGAATCACACCATTGTCTAAAATATTATTGCATGATGTAACATTAAGATGTCCCATGAGTGGAATTGAAGAGGCATAAGTCAAGCCAAGAAAAACCCCAGAAGGAGAGAACACAATAGTATTCAAATGGGACCAAGCACTGTATATGATTCAACAACACTTTGGCCCTCTATAGGATGTTAAAAGAAAAAACTAAAGAAAATTAATGAACTATGATGAGTTTATAAACAAACAGTGGAATCTGTGTTTAACTCTGAATTTATTACAAGCACTACTTTCAAAGTCTTTCTGCCTTTCTACTGTCTGTTGTGGAGACTCATTTGAATTTTTATTGCAGGCTTATGACCTGTCAGATTCAGGCTGCACACTGCCTCACTTTAAAAGCTTTGCCCTGCTTTGGACACTGGATACTGCTGTTTAGTCTTTTGTTGCAGTGACTGCTGTCAGTGCCTGCTAGTCTTTCTTTCTGCTTTTAGGCATGCAGGACTCAAATAAGCAGCTCATTAGGTGTATGAGTTTATAAAAATCTGTGTGTTTCTTGTGAAGCTTGTGTGCATATTGATGCTGAGTCGTTTTGGGCTAGAACTTGCCTGTGCATCACTCCGGCATTCTGTCAATGACTGTGGATTCATTAATTGGAGCGCGTTATGTGGCAAACGGTTTTCTTTTTCAATAAGGGTGATTAGGATAGTTGATGAGGTGATGGCGTGGGGAGAAAAAGGGGATGTTTCAGCTCCGGGGCCTGCAGCATTATTCATGTAGACGTGCTGCTATGCCTGCTGCACACTGCACCACTAATCTAAATGTACAGGAAGGAGCGAAGTACTGTACTTGTGCACGCTTAGGGGAAACAAATCATAACCGAGCACCACCAAAACTCCCTCACCAAACACCCCCTTCCCCCATTTCACCTGGGGAGGCTGGCAGTTATCGACCAATGAGGGAGACTTATTGAGAAAAAGCTGCCATGAAACTGGGTCGCAGGAGCCAATCAATGCCATGGATTTCTTGCCCTGGCATTATCTCAACTGAGAGGGGGGAGAGTGAAAAAAAGAAACAGACACAAATCAGTCAGTATGGAGGCACCTCGACTATACCTCTCCTCCCTCTCCCTTCATCCACCCACTCTTTCCAACCTGCCTTCATCAGCCCCTTCCTCTTTCCTCCCCCCCGCTATTCATTTGCTTCCCTGTCTTTTCTAGTGTTTGTTTGCCCCTGGGCTGAAAACTGTGTGTATAGGTGCCCCATTATGTGTGTGTGTGTGTGTGTGTGTGTGTGTGTGTGTGAAAGCGCTCTGAAATGACGCATTGATTCACAGTGTTCTATATTTTCTCATCTGGCTCACTATTACAGTGCGAGTCAATCGACGCCGTATTTCTCTCTCTCTCTCCCTTGCTTCGTCTCTCTTTTACTTTCTCCCTATTTCTCTCATCTCTCTCTCTTTCTATGAGTATCAGAGTATCATGTTGTTGAATGGAAGTGTTTACGAGGAGTGTTGTATTGCCGTTACAAGAGAAGGGTTTGGAGAGCGAGTGCATGTGTTGTGAGTATCAGCGGTATGTTTTGTACCTGTGCGTGCTTGTGTGTATTGATATGCAATTTTTTTTTTTTACATGGAACACGGTGCTAAGTATTCAAGAGCGCATGCTCCTTTTGTGCACTGCGTGGGGGCATATGGTAGTGCTGAGGCCTATACTGTATATTTGACAGTGCTTTTGAGTGAATGCCAGATTTTTTATTTTATTTTTATTTTTTTGTGCGTGTGAAAGTATTTATATGTGTGCGGGAGGATTAGCTGGTGGGTATTTGCACCCTGCACTAGCTCGAGCTCTGCAACTCCACCCTGTGACCCACACATACACACACAACCACACACACGTGCGCACACAAAAACACATCCTCCCACTCGTGAGGATTTTTGCCAGAATCAATAGAGGCTTTTTAATGCCTCTCGCTGTAGTATGAGTCTGAAACTGGAGCGCCGGATCACAAATATGGCAGCCCGGGGCCCGACGTTTGGGACGCGCCCCATTTTAGGCCTGTCTCACGTCACCATCTCTATTTATCAGCTCAATAACTGTGTACTTCAAATAGGGACATTTTTTCACTGGTGATATCTTGCATTCTATTGACTATGTGCATGCTTGCATTTTGTGTGTATTTGGATTATGAAACAGGCAAAACCACATCACTCATGGTTAGTTGAAAACTGCACCTAAAAGTCTCCTAAACTTTCCACAGATATCACATAAAATACTAAAGGACACTATTAATAAATATAATATATATTATTATATATATTATAGGAAACAATAAAAGAAAAGTGGTGCAGGTCATGCTGTATTTTCTTAGCACAAAGCTCTTCTGCTGCCAAATTGCTTTACAAATGTTAATGTCAGTTTACTGTACCTGGAAAATATACACTGTGCTGCTGCATTATATTGGAAAAAAATATTTGACTGGATACTCAGGATTAAAGGAGTCAGATTGGGATCAGGAACAAAAAGGCACGATTAAGGTGTTCATATTTTTTCCTGAGGTTTTCGTCCTTTCACCAAAAAATATCAGTAACAGTCATTCCTAACAGTGGCTCATGCTTAACGGGCCCCCATAAGCCCTAGGTCCCCTGGACCTGTGCTGAGAAGGCATGTTCAGTCATCCATCCATGGTTCCAGGGAGTGTTCTGGTCTTGAATGTTTTTTTTTTCGTCCTCAAACACTGCAGTAACACTGGTTTCAGTGCCATTATGGTTGATTTAATTACGTTAGCAGATACTTATTTCCTATCAGCATAATATGAGGGATGTGAAAACAAGTCATCTATCATGAGTAGCTCAATCTCAGTGTCACTATAACATCAGTATTTTTCCTTGCCGCTTGTTTACCCAAAGTCTCTCCTGACACTGCACTTGCTCAGTTGCACACACACACACACACACACACACACACATACACACACACACACACACACACACACACACACACACACACACAC
>JBBMJY010000018.1:8826317-8874894 GCA_037833715.1 Toxotes lorentzi
CACACACACACACACACACACACACACACACACACACACACACACACACACACACACACACACACACACATTCAAGAGGGCATGCATAGCAGCACCAGGAATGAGCCTGGGCAGGAGATAAGATTCCTGGGTGGCTTTGCCATGGGCACCGGTCTGCAGAGCACAGCAGCCTGGGGCAGAGGGAGGAGTAGGGGGAGGTGGCAGGGGGGGGGGGAGGGGAAGGCGCAGACCGTTTTATCAAGCCGGTGCAGAGGCTGGGCTGGGCAAATGGGCAGTCTGGGAATCCCACTTCTGCTACTGCCCTTCCTCCCTCTGTGATCCAGCAGCGGTGGGGAGACAGAGAGGGAAGACAGCAGAAAAAAAAGAAAGTAAAAAAGAAAGAAAGACCCCTGAAAAAAAGTGTTTAGGTATGAGTTTGTGGGCATATACATGTCTCTGGGTGATATTGTCTACAGATGAGTGAGTGACATAATGTTCCTTTATCACTTTATTCAAAATACCTGCTTTTTGTGAAAATGTATGTGTAAGTGTGACGAGCAGCGAGAGAAAGAGCGGAGAGAGGACGAGAGAGAAAGCAAGCGACTGCAAAGAGGTGCAGGCTGTGAACGCACTGTATCTTTGATAATGATGGCGCTCTGTGTGTGGGAATGTTTACAAAATAATATCCATGGAGTTAGAGGCAGATCTATTTGAATCTGAAAAGAGCCCCGTGAAACTAAATATACACATGTACTCATATACGTTCTTCTCTTTCTCTCCTTCTCTTGTACTGTGTGTGCACTACTGTGAACAATCATGCATCTTTGCAGTCTGAATAAGTATCTCCCAGCATGCAGGCGGTGCATGTGTATGTATGTGTCTGTGTTCACAGCAGGTTCTGATCTACTCACTATATGTGAGGGTCTAAATAACAAGCAGCATGCCGCCTCACCGGCAGCTCTGCGCAAGGAGCACAACACAACACAGCCAGGACATATTTTCTGAAACTGTACACAACAGTGACAGGCAACATAACACAGAAAGTTTGAATAACAACTTGTACAGCACAAATGTCGCAAGTTAAAACTGACATTCAAATGTACAGTATGCTTCATTCTCCATCTGCCAAACAAGTTTTTGCGTCATATTTGTACTGTTTTTGTTTGCAAGATGTTTCAAAAATTACTTTCCACCTTTAATTTAAATTTGGAAAAGTGTTGGAATTTACTGTATTAAGCACATTCATTTGCAACACATCCTTTTTTTTTTTTTTTTGTAACTGTTGAACTGTGGGGCGTATGATGGAGGTGAAGAGATAAAATAAATTCACAACTGTCCAAATGTTGGTCTTTAACAATGTAGCTCAGAGGAGACATGCAACCTGACAGAGCACAAGGAAATGAAGTAAACATCTTCACCTCTTTGATAACACATAGGGAGAATTAAACACTGTGATAACCCATGAACAAATTAAAAAACACATTTGACAGTTTGACAGCACATATTCAATTTTCTTGTGTTCTTTTAAGTTGCGGTACACTGAGGCAGCTGTACCTTAAAGCTACCATGTGTAGGAAATATCCAGCTTTCATTTCCCACTGGTAGGCTGTAAAAAAAAAACAGCAGTGTACGCTGTAGTCCTTGCTCCTCCCTACATTACTTACTGGTAATTTGGGTGAACTTTTAAATGAATGTGAGGGGTAAAAAGTTCACCTCTGTGAAGCACTGTGAACTCCCAAAAGACAATAATACAACACCCCAAATATATAGTCTTACACTCAAATACACTGCCAGTGGCCAGTTGTTTGTTTGTTTTTGTTATGTTTTTTGAATTTATGGTTAATAAAACATTAAAATTCCTGTCCACATATAAAAATAGATATCTTTGCCGTTAGGTAACTACAGTATCTACAGTAACTTATAGGTTGAGTAGGATAAATAGTGTATTCCTTATTAGGCCTAAAATCTATTGCCTTATTTTTTTATTTACTTAAATGATTAGATAGCCTTTGTGCTTGCAGTAATGCCACTGCTGCAAATATTTTGCATTTATGCAGCAGAAAGTATCTTTCATAATCCACTTGACATGCCAAAAAACAAAAAAAAAACAAAAAACAGCTTTGAGAGGTGATGAAATCATCCTGAGCGCGTCTGCTCTGTTTCCAATAATTTTACCACCATATACATGAAACCTGTGTGCAACAGATTACCTGTTTGCAGTGCAGAAAGCATTTAGGTTAAAAAGTTTTTACGCAATTACAATGACTCAATAATGGCATAAAAATGACATGGTGCCTTTAAATATGCAGCGAAAAACAAGCTTCTGAAAAAATCCTTGCGTTTAAATGGTATGTTGGAATTGTGAAACAGTTTATGTTTTGTATGTATGAAAATAATTTAGGGATGCAGACAGAGTGCGTAGGGATCCTTTCCCCATCTATCTCCTTCCCCATGTCTCAATCTAGCAGTGATAAAGGAGCACCTCCTCTGCCAGACACATGGCCAATTACAAATTAGCCAGTTTGTCGGGGGGAAAATCGTAATCAGGCTTCAAGAGGTGGAGGCCCTTGAAGATTAATTGGAAATGGGCCCCCGGTAAATGTCAATGGCAATCAAGGGTTTGTACAGCTCTGATTGACTCTATACACAGACCCCTCTACCCAGGATAAGCTTTCTCTAGCCGTGACATTGCTGGCACCACTCCCTCACCCTCTCCATCGCCACTGAAAGGGAGAGAGGACAGGCACAAAAGAGGCAAGGAAAAATGGAGTTGTGAGACAGCGATGGAATACCAAGGGAGTTAAGAAAAGAGGAACGTTTGACATTTCCAACCTCCAGGTGTGCTCGTGTTTAGGAGCTTTGGTTATGATTTGAAAGGGTGCCGTGCAGACGCGCAAACACCAAAAGAAGCAATTTTCTTTTGTGGGACCAGAGCCCATGCGAAAGTCATCATGAAGGCTATTTTCACGTCTTTCAAATGTAAGCTTGCAAGTTTTTTGGCAGGTTCTTTACATTTCCATCTCTTTCTACTGTCCGTAATTCAATTACATGTGATTCATGATTCATGTTTTACTCTTTGATAGAACACAATGTCAGTGAAGTTTTTTTATGTCTCACTATCGACCACCACACACAAATGAAACAGTAACGTTATTTTACTGTAGTTGCATGCATATCAGGCCTGGCTCAGACAAAGGACTCAAATGCACAACTCAACTCAGACTCAGAGGACGATGAGTGAAGGCAGGTTTATTAACAGGCAGGGGTTGGTACACGGTAAGTCAGAATAATCAGGCAGAGGTATCCAAATTGGCAGGCAATACTCGAGAAAACACAAGGGAAAGCTAGGTCTATGATCACTGGAAAACACATTTGGAAAAACTGCTGGAACACTTGACACAAAGGACAAACTGGCAGAGAACAAAGGGGAAGACGCCACTTAAATACATGAGGAGGTGGCGAGACAATAGGAAACAGGTGCAACACATTAGGGTGGAGTCAGGTAATCAAACAGGCGGGAAACACAGGGGGCAGGAAGTAAATGTGAAAACAGACAGAGGGTTAGAACTACCAAAATAAAACAGGAACACAACACAAAGACATAACCTGACTTAAGGGCTAGCCGTGACAATGCAGCTTTTGTATCTGAATAGAATCAGCCAGTAGGCTACAGTAGAAATTGTATGTTGCAAACTGTATTGCAGTTTAGAGCTAGCTCCTAGCCTTAAGTATGATGTGGATGAAGTGTAAGATCAGATAGTGATTTCATACTGTGTGTGTGTTCTGGTTATGTATGTTTGGCAAATGTAACACTATCTCAGATAACATTATCTGGATTTCCCCAAATCCAATAAAAACCAGGACAGAGCCTCTAATGTTACCCAATACACCGATATAGTAGTATCCAGGACCCTCTCTCACACAGTGAATGCCACCGATGAGGCTTTTTTAAATGCAACTTTGTAACTCCAAACTAATGCACTTATATGCTAACCAGCTAACCCTTGGCCTTTAAGTAATGTTAGGTTACTACTGTTGGTAGAAATGTAGTTATCCAAACACTAACAACTGCAGCTTATATTATAGCAGATAAATACATTGTTTATCCACTCCCTGCTCTTTTGATCTGGGTTTTTTGGTTTTTGAAACATATACACTTCAACAGGAAACCGAAGCCTGACAGATCTGCTGTTCCTAAGTTATGCTTGCTAACTTGTGATTCGACAGTTTCTGCTCAGGGGAAGGGTTTAGTGAATGATTAATTTCCTGCTGACAAATGCTGCTGGAAATGAAATAATTTCTCTTAGCATGTAAAAAGATGTAAATATGTTATGTCAGTGACTTTGAGTCAAAACTTTTTATTCCCTGTTGAGTATGAATAAACTTCACTTTTAATTGGACTAAAAAGAAGTTAGAACTCCCTCATCTTCCTCACAAATGTCACAGTAGTGACTCCTTAAGCACATTATTCATACATGGGCATCCATGATGTTTAAAGAACCTTTTTCACAGAGCTGTTTTGACGGCCAAAGAGATGGTTGTCAGTATTGGATGCTAGGGAAGAATTGTCCCCACTGTCAGAGCTACCTGTCTTGGGATTTTCACCTGCAAAGAGGTAGTGCGACAGCGAATCGAAGCATGACAGGTCAGTCTGGGTTGGATGGCATCTCGCTTCTCCCGCCAAAGCTGTACTGTAGTGACAAATGCTGTCAATATATTGACTGAATGTCAGAAAGTTGGAAAACAGGATTTTCTGACACAACCCTGCCTTGTCACACGCAATCCCTCTACAGTACATTTAATTCCACTGCCCCCCCATCTCCTTGTACCCTTGCAAATTTCTGTTACTGAGGCAGAAAACACCCGCTTTAGTCGATTAGATGCCTCCACTGACAGGAAGAGCAAAGTCAACTGAGCATTGAGGCAAGATGACTAATGAGGAGGGAGTGACAGAGGAGGAGACTGAGTGTTACGTCAATTATTTCATCGATACTGGCAGTTCATCAACCCGAACAAACATTAGTTGTTACTAAACAAGATTTTCAGTTTTAGTTGTGTGAGGGGGCAGCGTTCAGTGAAACAGTGTTCGTGAAAAACAGCAAATTAGCTGTCATAGGGGAGCAGTTGCCTTAATCAGGCTGTGACTCTTCTTGCTCTCCTGTATGACCTTTCTTTTTCGAGGAAAGATGAGCATCATATGTATGCAATAGTTTCAGGCTGTTTATTTCTGACCATGCTATCTATGTATAGATCATAGTATAGTCATGTCCCTAGAGAAGTACACAGGCTTCTTTGATGACTGAAGCTTGACTGGGAAACGGAAAAAAAGCAACAAAAACAAAACAAAAAAACAGAGTTCCATTTTTTCATTGAAATACCCCAAATGCTATGGTACTAATGAGGACAGAACCTGTTTCTTCTTTCTCCTTTTTAAAAAACGCCCTGAATATTTTGGGCTGTTTGAACTGAGTCTAGGTCAGAAAGTTCAGGGTGTCCTAGATTTTTACTTTCACATACAAACCATGTGTACAAACCATGCATAAAGGAGCAAGAAAACTATGGATACAACCTCTCTGGGTGAATGACAAGATCATGCATTCATTTTTTTTTTTAGATATAAACTGCAGAAAGATACAAAGGAAGCAGCTTGAGAGAATAAGCCAAGATCCGGATGTAAACACACAGTGTGAACTGTATTGAAATGCATGTATTGGCTCCACAGAGGGACGATACTGTTTGAAACACAGACACAAAGGTGGTTATGTCAGTTATCGCAATGACACCTGCACAGAGGAACTTCAAAATACAAAGTAGGACAAGCCTCAGACTGACTAGCATTCACAATATAATTCATGCAGAAGTGACTCACAGATGGATCCCACCTCTGCCACCAATTTAGAGGACAGACATTTCTATGACTGTGAGGGCAGGGGAGCTTTTAAGAGAATGTTGATTTGCTGTGCTGCCAAAAGTAAAGAGCCGTATGCTCTCCTGTCAACAACAGCAGTGTTTTTCTTCTTGGTTTAATACCTTCAGCGAGAATGAAAAAAAAGAAAAATCCTGGACTTGTGCACCACATGTACACCACAAGAAAAAAATCAGTCTGTGTCATCAAGTTGATTTGGGTAGGACATAGTCCAAAAGCAGATGGTAAACGAATAATTTGAAACTGTGTTTCTTTTCATATTCTGGTTGGGGCTTCACTGTCTTATTTGTAAGCTGGTGCCAGCGACAACTGAATTTTAGAAGCGCTGCCAGATATATTACAAGGAGGAACTGGAGCAGAACAGCTCTCTGGCGATGCACCATGGACATTATGCAAAAACCATAAGAGAACATATTAGCTAGTCTATCGGTTCCCCTCAGAGATGCCTCCACCAAATTGTCTCAGAAGTCACAGTGAGCTCCCACTGAGCCGAGGAATGGGTGAATTTAAATCAGGGTGACAGAGCAGCCTTTTTGACATTTTGTATTGCTCTTCCCACTTTCCAAATGTGTAGGTCTCTTATTCCAAACAACATTCTGCATATGAGCAGCAACACATTATACGTCTTAATTTGTTTCATGCAGCAATCACGGGCAGATACCACATACTTGATCATCACAAATATGCCTTGATGAAGATGCATTCAATCTGAAAAACCCGTAGTAGTTCACTGAAACACATTTTGTGTAATGTCCCATAACACTTGACGTGCACATCTCCAACAGAGCATTTGAGCACAAGTTAGAATGGTTGCAGCAGCAACATTGACAATGGCATATATTCCCAGTAATAGCCTTGATGTTTGTTTTTAAAGAGGCTGTGGCACTGCATGCCATTATAGGGCTAATGATGTACGATTGTCATCTCACACATTGCAGAGTTAATTGGGCCTCTGTGATCATGCCTAATGGCTTTACCAGGGAATTATTGACACAATGATGTGGGCCGACGTGCTACAGGTAGGTGAATAAATAAATAAGCAAGCCCCCGCTACACCCACCTCTTTCTCCCCAGACGCGAAGCTCGTCAATCTTGGCAACTGCCTCTGGAGCACCCCAGTCAGTTAACATTTTAGAAAATGGCTGCCCATTAATAATAAAGGCATATTAACATAAGTGAATTCTGCTCCGGTGTGGGATTCGGTGGAACAGTTATTAAAGTCCAATTTAGCCCCATTAATAATGCATCCACCTTTGACTTTCTGATATCCAGATTATGTGGTATTACTGTGGCTATACATTATTTATTAACCACTTTCAATTGGGGACCTTGATGACTTCTAATTGGTAGGTGGTGGTGCCATTAAGTTATCCCTGATGAGACTTGTCAATCAAGATGCATTCTCTCGACCTCAGTGTCCAACAGACTGCACATACCCATGCTTACACACACAGTCAGATCCAGGTGCCAACAGTGCCAACAGTGCCAACAGTGCCACGGTGCGGGACAGGGGCATAGTGCTCCACCCTGCAACCCTGCGAGACTCAGAGGTCTGACTCCTGTCCATCATGGCCATTTGAAGTGTTGCAGAGGGGAGGCTAAATGGCATGGGGCCTGCTGTTAGAGAGGCCTGGCTTTAAAAGTTAATGGCTCCTGTACTATGCTGAATGACACTGGAAGGGTGAGTGATTGTCATGCCTCTATCCTCTGGGGGCCTTTTGTCAGTCAGTCACTCAGATAGACAGACAGTGGCACATGCACAGCCATACAGAAACACACAGACACTGTATATAGTCTATACACTCAATGTACACAACATACACATCATGCTGAAGAAAAAACGAGGCTGTTAGCTTGCAAGGCAGCATGCCGTAACTTTTCTGATGACACATAATGTGCTGTACAAACGGCAAGACAATGACAGCACATCCCGCTCAACTTCAGCTATTACAATCATGCTGAATAGCATGTCATTCTGTCCAGCATGTTGAGATTTTATTGCATGGTAGATCAGCCCAAACTAATTTGAAACTGAATGACAATCACTTGCTGAGGAACGTTCCTGCTGCACAGAAATGGCTGAGTAACAATTTGTTCACAGCAGAGTAAAGAGAAAAAGGAAAAAGGAAAAATGAGTGCGAATGAATTCTGCTCCCCTGAGTGCTGGCAAGAAATGGAATCAAGATAAAAAAAGGAGGAAGTGAGATATCTCGTTAAATACACTGGAATTGGATACACACAGCAGCACCGCACAAAGGCACCCCCCACCGCAAGCACACACACACACACACACACACACACACACACACACACACACACACACACACACACACACACACACACACACCCCTTCCAGATATACAGAACCAGCTGAGCCCATGGATTTAGGCTGCACACACCCTAAAAAATTCAAGTGATGCACATATTTCAACACAAATAAACAATCTTTAGGAAACTACCTGGGTTTTATTAATTGATATTTAATCTGAGCTCCATGGGGAAGATTTTCTGGCAAATAAAAGGGACCTCATGTTGAATCTGGCAAGCTGTACATCCCAAGAGCTGCAGTAGCACCAGCTGTGTGTGACTCAGAGATATTCAGCAGGTCTGTTAACAAGGATGGATATGGTGCAAAGTGTACTTAGACTGGAGTTTTAAGGCCACCTGGATAACTCCATCAGACCATGCTGAGTTTGTGGTCATCTGCATCCCAGGTAATACAATTAATTAATGCAAAATCAATTTGCAGAATAGCGGAAATGGACACTTTATCACTGATCATTCTCAATGTAATGAATAACTGAGCAGATGTTCTCTGTTTCAGCATTATTTTTTTTAAACTGCACTCAGTTCTGCACCCAGTTTATTAGGTACACCTTGCTAAAGCTAACATAGTGTAATACAGCAGTAAATATGCCTTCATGGAGGTTATCATGTTCAGTTTTTATTTTAAAGAGGTGTTAACTCAACTTTATGATATTTGTGGAGGCTGCAGTGTCCTCTCTCAAAGGGTTGGTTGTCACATGTTAGTGCATCCATCGTAGGTCTGTAAAGGTAGTGTTAATGTGAGTCAAAGTATATACTGTGAATGGATACTGTGTATGTTCTTTGTTTATAAGACAGATTTTTAATGTTGCACTTAAAATTTTCATACATTTATAGTGTGATTAATGACTGTTTTTCATGTTTAATTAATCATTAACTAATAGTTTGTTAAGGTCTTACGAGTGACATTATAATAAAATGCTAGTATTAATATTCATGTCCACTGAATATTCATGTCCATCCATGTCCATCAGTATGCCTGCCAGGCGCCAGTAGAAGGCCAGCACTACTTATAATTGGCAATCTTTTCCTGTTGGTTGACAGTACAGAAGAGTCATTTCCTTGCATTCAAATCTGCGAGTCGACAAAGCCGGCTTGTCAACTTTCCACTTCATTACAGGTCAAGCAATAGACTCATTTCTCTCAGGCGCATCGCTCCCATAATTGTTTTCTACCCCTCCTTTCGTAGCCAATTTACATGTGCTTCCTTGCTGAGTGTAAAAGAGACAGAGAACGGAAAGATGAAAATGCTCCTGCTTTTCACTTCCACTAACCGTCCATTAACGACTTGACACATGGAACGCAAAAAGTAATATGAATTTTGTTCCCCTTTCTGTAGCATTTGCTTTGAGGCATATGATACAGTATGTTGAACTGAGCTGAGAATTTGATAGGAAATTATGGTGTAGAACAGAGAAGAAGGGGATGAAAGCAGGCTGAGGGAAAGGTATAGGCTGCCTGTTGCCATACGTTGAGAAACAGGATGCTGTGTGCTTCAGTTCATATAAACAGTATTCTTATATAAAAGGGACTCTACATACTGCATAATATTCAAGCATTACCATTCATGGAAATAAGATATAAATATAAAATATAATAAAGTATCATGAAACTGGAAAAACGGAAGAGACATGATTGTCATGGTGAAACTGAAGCAACCACCAAACAAACAAACAGGAAAGGAACAGTTAAGGGCTCTTGGGAATGCACTTACGTGCAAAGCCGATGTCAATTAGAATAAGAAAACAATAATAAAAATATAACAAACAGTGTGCATATTGTTCCGGTCATGGCTGACAGTCACAAGCTTTCACACATATAAACTGCATACAGCTGAAAAAAGTTATTAGCTGTTCTGCTATAACTTTGCAATAGTGGCCTTGGCCTACCATCTCCACATCTGTCAACAGAGTGCAGGTGCATTCTCTATTAAAAGAATCTCACAGTCAGACAACCCACTGAAGCACTGACACTGTCCTTGTTATACTGATTTGACAAAAACAGAATAATTTTATCTACTGCTGTTGCTAAAAATGGACTGCAAAGGGGGGGAATGAGGCAACACACATCTGATTACAACTATAAGCCAAAACACACCACTCACCCGCAAAACCCCCAGTGCTCCCACAGGCTGCCAGGAGGAAACCCTACACACAGACAGAGGATCCATCTTTATTAAAGCGTTATTAAAATACCCTAAACCCACCATTGCTAACAAACACTAATGAAATCTAATTATTTGGAGCTTGAGTGAAAATAAGACAAATAGTGGCAGTTAAATAGGAGCACAACATAAAAGTAAAATTACAAGTTCACCTACCCCGTGGCTCATACACGTATTTCAAAATAACAACCAGATATTTAGGTTCACTCAACCATGGCAGCAACAAATCTGTGTGTCCTCAAGGCACTGCTCCAAATTCTAAATCAACTATTATATTACAAAAACTATTAAAATAGAACTATTAGCCAACAAATGCTTAATGTTTACCAAAATTTTATGATATCTATACTCCCATGCCCTTCCAATCACAATACCCTATATTGTGATTGTTGCTCTGTTCTGTTCCTCACTTCTTCCAATAAAAATGATCAGTTTTAAAAGGTTTTGGCAAAGTAAAACAATGCGTCACTGCCAAACTGGACTTCACTGGACATAACTGGTTATGAGTTCAAACTTTGCAGTTTCTTCACCTGTTGGTTATTGCTCATAAACACATACACGCTTACCTCTTTTTGTTATTTAGAGTAGGAGGGCACTGACTGACATTTATTCCCTAAACTATAAATGCATGCCTGATCCTGAACCTTAACCTTTAGACATCAGTATGTTTTTCAAGCTTTTTTCTTTCTTCACATGATTACTTTTAGCACTTTTTGCATGTACAAATGAGTCTAACACCACGAATGTCTTTGAAGAAATTTTGTCAGAAAGTTCCCATTTTTTTTCCACATATCTTGTCACTTCTCTGCTCCTCTATGACGACTAGCTCTCTATGGTCACTGACATGCTTCCTTTTGACCAAAGCATAGACAACAGCTGTGACACCAGTATACCTACTAGGGGGCCAAAAACTGAATATTTTCCTTGTGAAGTTCCGCTTTTCCACAACATAAATAGAAACCACGGCGACATCGGAACATACAACATTGTAGATATTGAAATCACAGCAGAGAAAATGGCGGTCTCATCATCGTAAAAGGCATGCCAGCAGGGTGAGCTCTATGACCTTCCCTTCAAAACTTTCCGCCATTGTTGTGGTGACCTAAAACTTCTGCTGACTGTACTTCCTGATGCTGCCCCTACCAGTCATATGCGGAACTGCTTCTTGCAGACACACAGCATTCGTTTCTCAGGACTCACACAACCAGCACAAAACCAAGTCTTGAACCCTTAGATATAATAATTAACCTTGTGGGAACCATTAAGCCTCCAAATGGTAGGTAGATCAGCATAATGTAACTGTGCAAACAGATTTTTGCCCCCACACCGTAATTCATAAAAGTTCACAGACATGCATTGGCAATAATTTATCCATTCTTTCATATCAATGATGTAGTTTTTATTTCTTTATGTGAATCTTTTCTAGCTCTGAATTTTCTCTCAACAGTTTGAGATCATGTTCATAATGCTTCTCTCTGGCTCTCTCTCTCTCTCCTGTGTCTGTCTTTATGAATCCTCATCCATATAAAGGCATAGTGCTGCGATAATCGTGCCCCCTCTCTTCTGTAAATCTCCCTCATCCTCTTTCCATCCCACACTCCTCCTCTGTGTCTCTAAACCCCATTTCTTGACGCCAACTGGCAGCGGCAAGTGAAGACAAGTTTCTCTCATGTCACACTACGCACAGACTGCACGATAATGCTAATTCACCACAACAACAATTTAGCATCGTTACCATAAATGTTCGACATGTTCCCAAACAGTCCCCGTCGTGATTGGCACCGCAATTACACAAAGGAAGGAGCTGACAAACCAAAATTTAATACTGGAAAACCTTACCCTGGATTGCATCAGTAGTACAGAATCAACTGCCATAGGCTTCTCAAATTTGGCAAAGCATTGAAACAACATTCGATGTAGTTGCACATGTGTGCATAGAGGAACACTTTGACCAAATGATTGTTAGAGGGTGTGAAAGGATAAAAGAAAAAATCCTTGGTTGCTGGTTTATTTGCAAAAAGCAGTCTGATACTTACTTAAAGTATCAAAGCTATTTTTTTCTGCTTTTTGGAAGTCTGACTTTTGCATGTTTCTTTACTAAGGAATGCATTTCAACTTGGTCTTATGCATTTTATCATTGACAAGCATGTGTGAGTCTCCTTTATTGCACATGCCCGCTGTTTTGGTAAACTTGTAACAAACTAGTGTTATCAAACAACTGATGGAAGCTTTTCATTTTCCATTTCACCTCTACCACAAGGCTGTTTTTGTGGCTGTACTGCAGAGAGACCTTCACAAGGCCGAGCTTTTAATTGCTTCTTTGCAGGGGGCTCGTCTTTACAGTGCCTCACATCCTTTCTTCCGTAGAATAAAAAGAGAGAAATCTTAGAAACAGCGGCAAAAAGGATTTCTGCCTACGCTTGATCTCCCCTGTGGAGTTTGTCAAACAAAAGAAGATCCTTTAATTTGGTCACAACAGGGGCCTTCCACTATACTCGGCACGCACAAATTCTGGCAAGAAAAGTCAGTGCTCCCCCTAATGTCCCAGATGAGTTCTCTGACCTCACAAAGTTCATGAACATGACTGTGAATATCTTGTAGTCAACAGCGTCTTTTATTACCATGTCATCTCTTCTTTTTCTATTTTAATGATCTGACACAAGAAAGGGGAAGGTGTTTTGTGATGAGGCTTACCAAATCATCTGAGTATTGCAGGATTCAGCTTTTTTTTTTCTTCTTCTCACTGCTAGACTCACACCTGCACCATGGTCTTCAGTAAGTCTCCATGGGAACTGGCACACAGGAAATTGTTTCTCATAACCAGAGCAGCTTAGGTGAGAGGGGCTTGAGATCTTGGGAGAAAAAAGAAAAAGGAAAAAAAAGCTCAGAATAGTGCTGGGTGATACAGGAGCTTATGACAATCTGTGTGGTCTCAGTGATGCGATAATAAAGCATGTGCTGTGTATGTGACAGTTTTACCCTTAAACGGATGAGTTATAAATCTATCATGTTCCTCGCATGTGTCCCGGCACCATCTGCTGCAGCAGTATATCCTCAGTGTGTGAAATAAAGAATCGTAACACTTTGTTTAACTTTCAGTGTGAAGGAGAACAAACTGACGGGTAATTTAATGCTGTACGTATGCACTACAACACAGTGAACTGAATTTGAGGACCTTAAATGAATACATGACACATGAAAAGAATTTGTAACTATTAGACTTATACTTAAGTGCTGTTCAAATTCACACGTACAGCATATTGTGCATTTGAACATACAGTTTGAACAGATACTGTGCATATGTGAGTTTTCCTGTGTTTGGCATTTTGTGGGAATGCACATGAACATTTTCTTAGCACTTTTTATTTTAGAGAACAGTGTGCCATCACTCTGTGTCTCTGCCTACATATAAAACTTCAGTAAAGCAGATTTATCATGCTCTCATGTGCCCTTTTCTTCCTTTTAAAATGGTCTAAGGTGTTTTGAGAGAACCAGAGGCTGAATGATCCATTTGCCCAGCAGGGGCTGCTGCTGTGGGGTGCTGGAGATCTCAGGGTCCCTGGGGGATCTTGATCTGTCTCTCATCCATCTCCAGGTGCACCCGTGTGCTCTCTTGTTCAAAGCCCCTCTCTGGCTGTGCTGAAAGCCAAGTGGATCCTGGCTAGTCCAACTCTGGGGCACGCCTTTGCCATGTGAAGCTTAAAGGTTTGATATCTATTTATAAATGGAGGAATTTCGATTTTCCCGACAACCGCTCGTCCGATCAACGTCAAACTTTGCAGGTGTATTGCTGAGGACCCAAGGAAGTGCAGTGTCGACTGTGAAGTTTATTTGGATGAGCGATTCTTGAGAAAGCTTCAAACACCGCTTTTCTACATGTTACTTGACGTGAAGAAAAATGTGTGACCACACTGCGGGGGAAGTGCAGCACTCGGACAGTTTACAGCTCACACATGCCAGGGTTTTAAAGAGAGGAGGAACTCTGCTGCACTTTCTACACTGTTCCCCAGACACTATCAGAACTGGTCGGAGCAGCTTACTCCAGTAGTAACAAACAACACAGAGTCACCTACACTGAATGTTTATGAGTGTTCATGCAGTGCTGCCCAGATTTTTCTGTCAGGCGTAACCCTATGAATGTTGGATGAATTCAAGTGCCCCTTCACTGAGACCACCATATGCTCCAACTATGTTCTTTTGAAAAGACTGGTGTTTTCTTTTTTTTTTTTATACATTGTGTAAAAGTGATATTGTTGTTTCATTTATCCATTTGTCTTTTCATCTATCCATTGTAACTATCAAGCTCTTGTTTCTTTATTCATTTCTTTTAACCTTTTAGTTTAATTCTCTCTTTATCCATTACTCAAAGCTATTCTCCTAACTGTACTCTAGATCAGCATTACACCAATTTGTAATCCTATTTTGTTTGCTACTCCACAGTCTTTCCACACACTGCCACACTGCCCGGCAATTAGGTCTATGCCTGGTTGGAAATCACTGGTGTAGAGTGCACATCATGCATAGCACTATATGGTAAGCATGTGGGCATTCTGTATATTGTAGAGAGAAGACAATAAATCCTGGGAGTATAGCGATAGCAGCAGCATTATAAATAGTTCTCTAACTGTCTTTGTATTATACATTTCAGCTAATAGTTATTTGAGAACCTAATCTACGACAAGAGTCTTTGCTGGCTGGTGGGATCTCTTAGAAACAGCTGGGGGGATTTAGTTCTTTATGTTGATGAAAATGTATGAGGAAAGGAGGCGCAGTATAAATTCTGATATGATGCACGCTGTAGTTGATGGACAATTTGTGGTGCTTCGGAGACAAACAGAGACAAATGATGGTTGCCTGTTGATTTTTGCAGGCTGGACTGCCAGACGAATCAGCCTGAGCACCGCTCATTCTGTCATCCCTGGCAATGAGAATGAATGTCAGACATTATGCTTGATCAGCTATGACCACTATATTTGCCCTCAGGAAATGTTGACGAACACTTAAATCACACGCTTTGACTGAGTCTGCAGCTCTGTGCTTCAGCTCCTCAAAATCTCTCTTCTCTCCTCATCCCTGTCGCTCTCGCATCTCATTTCTCCTTCTCCCCCTCTTTTCTCTCTGCCTTCTCTCTCTTCATCTGAGAATATGATTTGTCATGGTGACTGAGAGAGGAGATAGAAAAAAATGTTTACTTCAGGAAAAAAATGTCTCTAACGTGTCTTAATGTATTCTTTTAAAAGAATTGACGCAGTGGCACGGAAAAAGATTAATTTATCACGCCATCAAGCACAGGAACAGCTGCAGAGAAAGATGGGTGTAAATTGCGAGTCGCTGACAATGCCTGCGTTACAGATGGATTTCTCTGTCTGCGTTTCATATTGAGATGCGGGCTGTACGAGGGGAGGGGTAGGGAAGGATAGAAGAGAAAAGGGGTTAGCGGAAAAAAAAGCAATTTTGTCAGCTCTCGTCCAAACTTTGTGACGGGGGTAATTTTGATCCATTAGCTCTCAGCTGCTCGCCTTGGCCAATTTTCCATCTTTCTCACTTTCACAAGATCTGCCCCAGGGAGAAATACCTTTGGCCCTAATGGAATCTGTTTTCAATGCAAAATGTGCATGGATACATATCTGTCGGATGCTCTCCCCTCCCACTAACCCATTCTGTTGTTTAAGTCGGTGTGAAATTGTATGCAGGTGTGTGGATTGTTAACAGAATATCAGTCTGCTCATTCTTTAACCGGAGTTAAAAGTTTTATGGCAATTTGAGAGAAGTTTTAGGAATTGCTCCTGCTTTGCTTCTGCCTAGAAAAGCCTGGAAGATGGGCAAAAGGCCAAAAAGCCACCTCCACAAAACTGGGATTGTGAGATGACAGTAACAGGCAAGATCAAAGGCAAGCGGTGGGGGTGGGGGTGGGGGTGGGGGGGGAGTGGGGGGGTGAAATGCTGGAGAGCCACCTTCAAAATCGCATCACTGGCTGAGCGAGCGTGGCAGCATTTAAGGTGCTATTTGTAATATCTTTGTCCCTCGGCCCACACAAAGGAAAATAGAAGTAAATGCAGTCACAATTCACCAAGTGTTTATTTAAGAAATTCATTCATATGATTGTATTTTGATTTAGATGTCTGTCTGATGTGTGAGCACAAACCACACAACGCAGTTATTATGACCACAAAATGCACATTATTAATGCTTTAAATAATCAGAACATCATGGAGCATTACCAGACTGCTCTATATTTTAAGACAGTCGCCACTGCAGCATCTTAACTGGAGTAACCAGATTTGAAACGTGTTTGAAACGGTGAGAGAGAGCACCATTTATTGCCTTTCAGAGCTTTCTCAACGTCCTTCTTGACCTATAGCATTGTTCTTGGAGCAGCTTCTCCAGGCCTAGCCTCTTTAACTGGGGAAGATTACATGGCCACAATCATGG
Organism: Toxotes lorentzi; assembly: GCA_037833715.1. Taxonomy (NCBI): domain Eukaryota; kingdom Metazoa; phylum Chordata; class Actinopteri; family Toxotidae; genus Toxotes; species Toxotes lorentzi. The sequence continues at coordinate 8,843,144 of JBBMJY010000018.1, forward strand.
AGCCAGAGTGCTCTCTTAGACCACGGCTCAGGGCTGACTTCCTGTTGCACCTTCCAGGACGGAGCAGGGCCTCCGTTAACAGAAGAATGTTTTCTGAAAGAAGGATTACTCTACTGTATATTGCTCCATCTCTCCCTCCACACAGCCTCTCCAGCTCTTCGGACTGACCACCCTTGCAGCTGCGGACCTGTGGACCTGTTCCTGAGATTTCTTCGCTTCAGATTAGAAATGCCAATTATGTCTTATCAAGACCGAGGGTCAATAAAATATTGAAGCAACAGTGTTTACTCCGATTAAGCCTCCAAGTGCCAGATAGAGATTATGGGACAGTTCAAATTCTAGTTTGGCCAGAAATAGGGGCACTGTTGAATTATGGATCACAGAGCGAGCCTCTGGGAATGCAAAGAATAGATAGGAAGGTAATCCCAGAATGCTGAAGGCCCCTGAGAGGGAGGAGGGAGACAAGAGCTGATAGGAGAAGTGAAAAAATCTGTGGGTGGATGAGAGTTAGGCATCTTCGTGTACTTCCAGCTATAAACTTACTATCTGTAAACTAACTGCTCCTTTAGAAATCCTGTTTTAAATCACACAATGCAATATACACTGTGTTCGGTTTCAGATCACTGATGCTCAATTTCATTTTCAGTGCAGAAAATGAATATTGCATATACTTTAATGTACACGATCACGGGTGTCAGCAATGAATTTGCATTGGGATTATTTTCAAGTCGGTATGAAAAGTAAAGTAAAAGGTAAAGAAGCTGATTTAATGAAGAAAACATATTGTCAGCTGGCAATCTCTCCTACTTCAAACATAATTCAATTTCCCCTATGAAAGAAGATACCACTTTTAATTAAATTTGTTTTAGCTTTCTTTGAAGGTGCAATAGGTGACAGACCTCAATTATAATGTACTAATTAAAAAAAAACATAAATAAATAAATAATTTAATGTACTGGGGAGAGGGGAGAAAGTGTGGAACTCATAAAGCTTGTGAAGTTCCTGCTATCTCATCATTCCCATTAAAAGAAGGGAGAGCAGCTAAAATTGAAAGTGACGGTGGAGTCTTTAGGAGGTGGCCTGTGATTTCCAAATTATCATATTTTCCAAGTCAATAATAAAAAGCTTATGATAGTGCTAGCTATGCTGACAGGCTTTAATAAGATAGGGTCGCTGGAGCGCAGCAGACCGAGGGCCAAGCAGCTCTGAGTGTGTATGTGTATCTGAATGTGTGTGTGCATGCGTGTGTGTTGTGCACCTGAGAGAGACCGTGTGTGAATGTGTGTCTCTGTCCTGCAAAGTGTTTCTTTTTTGTGCACACACAATGTATGTGTATGTGCTTGTGTGCGTCATGTACAGTATGGGTGAATCATCTGAGTGTAGTCAGTCACCTGCCAACCGACTGTCCGCTCACACTCAAAAAATGTAAAACAGACAGAAAATATAAATCAGGCCTCTGACTCAGACCCAGCCCAGGGATTTCTGTATCTATATTTCTGTACAGTCTTTGTTTATGAGATATTCATCATGCACAACACAGCAAAACCCACAAATTCTTCTGAGTTTACAAGAGCTCGTGTTCAGTGACAAAGTGTCATTGTTTACTGGGTTATTTCAGCAGAGATCATTTGAACAAATGCAACTCTCACTACCATAAAACACGAATATTATTCCCTTATAACATTGTCAGAGTTGTATTATTTTTATTGACACACTACATAGTTATGTTACCACATAAATGTAACGTAGCCCACTCAGCTTGTGGAAACTTATATAGCTCGACTGTTAATGAGAGTAACCCTGCTGCTTGATGTGTTGTCTAATGTGGGACTGAATCAACCTGAATATGATGAAAGTTTGCACATCATGCACAGTTTGAAAATAGTCTGCCTGCTTACATCCCTACATGACTGTGCGCATCCGCACACCAATGCCACATACTGTATGATACATGAGCCGTAGTATCTGGGGACCTCATTGATACCATATTAGAAGAAAAAATAAAAACTAACAGGTCCATTGGGCACAAGTGCAGATCCTTCATTAGGGCACTGCTCATTGATTTCCCTGTTGGTAATCTCACACTGATGAAGTGAGTGGGTACAAATATTCATGGCCCAGTGATTACCTTGACCCCATCTCACCCACAGCCATTAAGAAGTGGGGCTGGAGGGGGGAGTGGGGGCTGCTGGGAAGGGAAAATTGTCTCTGGGGAGGTCAAGAGGAAAAGGCTGGGGTGGGGGCATTCCAAAGGTGTCAGGCATGTGGAATGAGAGGAGTGTGTGTGGAGATGTTGTCTGGTGATTGTGGTGAAGATGGGTGGAGGTACAAGAAGAGATGCGATCAGCGCCTGTTGAAAGAAGTGTTTGTCTAGAGTCTGACACACACACGCACACACACAGACCACCATTAACACAACCACTCTTGCCAGAGTTCTTGAAGGACTCAAGGCGTCTCACACGCACACACTCACATACATACACACACGGACACAAGTTCATTAGCTGTATCCCAACCCCCTGTTGAATCTGGAGGGTCAGTGAAGGACAGAGAAAAACCTTTAGTAAAGCTGAAATCCGACCACATTACATCTGGTTCTCAAGTACAAAAAAAAACTGCAGTCACCGAGTCACTGTACGCCTGCCACTCTGGACACCTGGTAGATGGCTCTAACTGGGCAGTGAGTTGAGTTCCTCACATTCCCCAAATTGCATGATGACGTCTGCCTAGGCTTTTTGCTCATTTTATTAACATAAACATTATTGACACTTTCTCAAAATCTGATCCATGTGGTTGAAGCTCCATTACATTCGCATGTGAGAGAGGCTCATTAGAATGGCCCTGCCACTCTGTGACAGCCACAGGAGCCTGTTATGAAAAGCAGGCACTGCCCTGTCCTTTCCAATAACCTTTCCTTGGAAGGAAGAAGACAGGGAGAGACAAAACAGGCAAAGAAAAGAGAAAGACAGCTAGAGAAGTAGAGAGAGAAAAAGCGGAAAAGGTGAATTGAAAAGATGCAAAGTGCCAAAGGATCGTCCAACAATGAGGGACAGGAGAACTCGACAAATTACTTTGTCTTTTTTTCTTTTTTGTTTAGTCAGTGTGGAGGTGGATGAAGGCGGGTTGGAGGAGGAGAGTGGGTAACGGTTGGTGGCATTATCGCCTACATGCCTGACAGGGAGGTCTGAGTCTAAAGCCCTCTCTCATTAGATATGCGAGCACATTAGCGGGGACGGCTGTCTTGCTAAAGGTCAGGGTTGGAGGATGCTGGGACGACGGCGAAGCGCGAAGCGATGAGCGCCCAACCTTCGCTCTCACCTCTTTGAACTTCAATCATTTTGGCCTGGGCTTAATAGGTCCCTGGGGAGGATCAGAAGCAGAAAAGGCATGGAGAGGGGAGGGGAGCCTTAATGGGACATCACGCCACCTTGACATTTTAATTAAGACTCTCAGCCATTAGCATGGCAGAAGTTGGACGGTTAGAATGGAGCCTATGTAAAAGCAAATGACAGGATGCCATTTTTGTCATGAGAACTGAAGGATCTGAAAACAAAGAAGTATGCTTTAGATGGTGAGCCAGAACATTACTGTATACACTGTGTAATCAAGGGCCTAGTTTGTATATGTTGCATAATCAAGAGACATGCATTTATGTTAGGACTGAATACTGCTAAGATTCTTCTCCTTAATTGTGCATCACTGTTATGGTGTTTCCCCTTCAATTTTCCAGCATTAAACTGAACTGAGTTCATGAATACTTGATGAGAACACACAGTTTAAAGCATTACTAAGCTGCAGCTCCAGCATGAAGTGCTCCACAGAACTGCTGTACAGTGTAGATGGTATAATTTGTTGTTATAAGTAATTACTTTTTGTTTCAGACAAATAATGTTCAATTCAAACTTTTGACTTGTTTCTGTTTTTATATTCTTCTTTCAGGTACTATTGCTGTAAACAGCATGCACTGCTGGGAAGCGGTGCAGTCGAATGCACAGATAAATACAGAAAGACTTGAGGTCTACATTTTTGCAGGTGGAATAAGTTTTAAAGAACAGAGATGCATTGTGAGGTAAAGTTCAACCAACCAAGTCAACCATCAAATCATTCTTGTATTTATGGCAGAACGTGGTAAATTAATTACACTTTGTGGAAAAATAGAACATGTGTTTATGCATATTAGCTACTTTAATCATTTTATCAACGTTAGATGCTAAATTTAATAAATGCCACCAAACCTAATTAATATCTAAAAAATGTTAATGTTTTAATATCCAGCTAAATCAGGTTAATCTAGATAAACGGATCACATGACTACGTGTATGTGAGGGGTTGCTCTTAGTGACAAACCCACATGTTTTGATTTCACAGCCTACATTTTGGATCACTCTCACTACTTTCCAGCTGCAGGAGGCAGCTGTTTTCAGTGAAAGTGCTGTGCACCAAACAGCAGAGAGATAAAGCAACTGATTAGCTGGTGAACAAAATTAAGTATTTAGCAGCTGAAAAGCCAGATATTTCCCTGAGGAGGTGTTGGAGACCAAACAGAGCTAAAAAGGAGAGTGAATACTGGACCTACAAAAGTCAGGTAGAGACAAACCCAACTCCACACGAATGCTGTTATTGCTCCATGTCTGCTGGGTGTGTAAATAAGCAACTGTTTACCCACATGTTTACCATGTGGGTAAACTTTATGGAGGGGGGCTGGAGCCAGTCCCAGCTGACACTGGGCGAGAGGCGGGGGTACACCCTGGACAGGTCGCCAGTCTGTCACAGAGCTGAGACAAACAAACATTCACGCTCACATTCACACCTGCAGGCTGTTTAGAGTTGCCAGTTAACCTAACCTGTGTGTCGTTGGACTGTGGGAGGAAGCCTGAGCACCCGGAGGAATCCATGCACGAGGAGAACATAGAAAGGGCCCAGCTGGCCGGCAAGTTCAGACCCAGAACCTTCTTACTGTGAGGCAACAGTGCTAACCACTATACTGACCCTGCTGCCCCTACATAGCAAGATAAATTATGGTATGCTGTACGTAGCAACACATCATAATCTATCTTGCAGTTAACTTACTGAGATTTTATTCCTCCACAGCCTCAGGGTCAAACTTGATGTAAAATAGGCCTACTAGTAAAAAAAAAAACTGAACAGAAATCCAAGAATCAGGAAGGGGATTCAATTATAACTGGATCTGATGAGCTAAATCTGAAGCTGAATTGGAACTGATAGAACCTACACCATACTCAACCCCTTACACAAGCACACATGCGCATACACACAGTCTTCGTATTGTTTTTCCTATACTTTCAAATTACAGCCAGCCAGTGTGATGAACTTAATGGTCTTCTCTATAGCTCCCAATTTGACAAATCCCATCTTGAGCTATGAAGAAAGAAGGCGCTATTGATCTATGAGGCCACCTAATTTATCACACTGCCTGAAGTTCCTCAAAAAATATTTGACCAAGGGGCTTATTCAATACTATTTTCTTCCTGGGTCCACAGAATGAAACTGCTCTTCTTCGGCTAAAAAAAAAAAAAAAAAAAAAGTGAATGATGACAGGCGTCAGGAGAGGATGAGATTTGCGACAGAAACTCTCTCTGTTGCCTTTCACTTCTGCAAGCTTCATTGACAACATGAATAGTCTCTGGGCTCTCCAACCAATGATTTACAGACCAGAACAGTGCAGATGTGCCTAGTCTCCTTTTACTTACCTACTGCACTGAAAGATACTCTGTGGAGGCACTAAAGCTTCTGAATACCAGGCGTTACTGTATTAACCTGGCCCATTGTGACATTAACCAGAATTATCTGCTAGTTAACTTGATAATGAATTACTGCAAGTCATCGGCCAAACAGCCTCAGTATTGTATGCATGGCATCGTATCATTCTGGTCACTACATATGAGCTCTGTCCCACACCTACAGATGGTATAGCACATGTTTAATTGCGTTTTGTTACCTCCATCTCATACAGGGTCTTGTCCTCTGAGAGGGTCCGGGTCTCCATATACTCCCACTTCAGACCAGACAAACGTAGCAATCTTTATAAGTGCAGAGGGAAACCATTGTAAAGGCACTGACCCTGCTGAGAACAGGGCACTAATAGCAGTACCTCTTAAGCCAAATGCGATAGCAGCTGACAAGCCTCATCCCAAAGTGCAAGCGGGAACTAACTCCTGTGCAGTGTCTCTCTGGAAAACAGCAAAACATAAAGACACAAAAAGTATGTACATAAAATACTGTGTGCAGGGGAGGTATTTACAAGTAGTAAGTGAAATTAACTAGAGTCACCGTTTTGTCTTAGGGTTATTTTTTCAGTCATTAAAACCAACTTTCATTGATCGGTGAAATATGATGTTACAATGACATTGATGGCTCTGATGTGACACCAAGGTGTGAACAACCCACACAGGTTAAAATGTACAACACTAACATGTCGGTAGAATTAATGAAGCCTCATGGATGAGAAGGCAAAACGCCAAGAGCTTTATTTCACATGCGATTCAAATATGTGTAGGAACCAAAACATTGCATTCATATCAGTAACAATACAAAAGACCCAAAGGAAAACAAACCCCATGAACTACACAAAACAAAATTTAACAAAATTAAGTTCACAATCAGGGGGTCTAGAAATGAATAGATAAAGAAAATTAATCTTTGTAACATACTAAGTTTGCATTGTGAGAGACATACAGAAAGAAGACAGATCAATAAGGAAATACAACTGAGAAATAACTATAAAGAGAAAAGATATTCTTTAACTTATTACGATAATAAACTTTTATTTAGTAGGAGAACCAGAAATTTTCAGCAAATTTCTGGTTCTCCTACTAAATAAATGAATATGATTATTACCTAATGTGATGATAATATTAGCCATGTCAGCGATTTCCGTAGAACAATTAGACATCATATCTCTAGAATGACTGGCAAACTTAATATGTTTCGCTAAATATGTCTTCTACTGTAAGCATTAAGCTTTATAAACACTGTGGTATAATCCAGAACTGTGAACTATATGTAACACAAATGACAACAGTCAGTGGGTAATGTGATCTCAAAGCATTACTTATGAGCCTCAAGAAAGTTGTAGTTGAATCCGAACACATAAAGTTGTTAAAATGATGAGGTGCTCAATTTCCAGTGTGCAGTGCGGTAGCTGAAGCCCATATACCTTAAAATACTGACAGAAAACCCCAGGAATCTGATTTTCAAACTGATCAAAGAAATCCTCTGTGGGAAAACCCACAGAAGCTAGTCAAACACAGAGGATGGTGGCTGTCTATAAATGACTGTGTTATAGAATGAAAAGCACTTCACAGCAGAAATGAACCTGACAGCTGTTACCACCTAACTTATGAGCTAGCTACTGTACACAGAATAAACCAGAGGCTCTCAACTAGGGCTCACAGCCACACTGCTTCAAACTTGGATTGGTGAAAAGTGTTTTTCATTGTGAAACATTAAAATAAATTTGAGTTTAAAGCCAAGTTTCTCTGTCTTTTGGTAAGTCTTCAGAGCAGCCCAAGGCAAGACATTTAAAAGTTGGGTAAAACTGGTGTTTGACTATATTCTGCAAAGAACCATATGAAGGTTTGTCCATAGGATCTAACACACACCCTGCTAAACTACTAGGGAGCAAAATCAACGAAACAAATAATACCACTGCCACAAATCTGCTCATATCTTCATAAAAGATCAGTATTAAGTCCAATCAAATCAGCTGTTCAACAAGATTCCAATCAATTAGTCAAGTAAACTTACTGATTCAAAGCACTTTATTAGTGCTACAGTCTACCACTCTGAAGAGCTTTATATACTTTCTTGGATCCTCTCTGTGGGTTGTATTAGTGCTGTGGGTATACTCTCAGGATTTCTCCTGGCGTCAGAGGATTGATCTACACCAGTGGGAGGCTACTTTGTTTCCTTGCCGAGTGTTAAGCTATCAGAGTAATGATGAACCTGTGACAGGAGCTGCAGCAAACAGCCCCTGCGCAGAGAGTTATGATGCCAGCCATTAACGGATTGGCAACACGGGCACAGGAGATAAGTCCCTGGAGTGAGGTCCCGTGGCACACACAGAGAGAGAACACTCTTTTTTTTATCGCTTCTGCTCTTTCACTGACATCCCCACCTCTTCCCTTTCCATTTCTATTCTCTCAGTAGCCTATGGGGCAGGCAAACCCTCCTACTATACTGAGGTTTTGAGCTGCCACAGAAAAAGAGAGTAGTGAATTTTTTATTTTTGTCCCCTCACTTCAAAGTTTGGTCCTGATATATCCCCTCCTTTACCTGTTTTTGCACTTTGCACTTCTACAGTTCTAATAATATCTCACATCAAGCTGCATATTCCATCTCCTGTGTTCTGCTGCTTGTATTTGAATTCTGAACTCAGTGCTTTAGGTTACACACAAAGCAAACCAGTGTTCTACAATATACCACATTTCAACAGGCAAAGGATAATATATAATATATAATAAGTATTCTCCGGACCCATTATGGTAGTGTTAGTGATAGTAAAGAGCATCACACACTTTAGTTGGGCAAAGGCAAGTCTCTTCTATGTCTGAGCAAGCTACAACATAAGGAACACTCAGGGGTCTGAACTTCATATGTTCGCATTTGGATTTGTTCACTAGATCATACATTACAAGGGCAAGGGGAGCATCATTTCTATCTGCTCTTCTTATCTTTTTTCAGAAAACATGAGAAAGGCATCAAGAGATGACCCCCCCCCCCTCCCCCATTCCTTCCTTCTCTTTTAAAGGATCAACATATCATATGAATATTTTTCATGGAAATAGTGATTATGGACTTTATTCATGTTTGTTTGAATGTGTTTAACAAGAAAAAGCAGCTTTATTAGAGAAAATCCCCATGCACAGAGTGCACATTCTTAATTACTATACTGTAGTTTAGGTTACCTAAGCATGCAAGAAATAATCTGTGGGTGTCAAAATGGTCAACATGACTTTTTTGACTTGCATTAATGACAGAGTTTATTAGTCTAACACATTTCAGGGATTTGGGCAGTCATCCACTAGAGCGGCTAATTGTATTGTTTTATCCCAAAGTTAAGGACCAAAATACTGAACTAATACAGTACATCCGCACTACTTCAGCCAAGTCAATTTCAGTTTTTAAATAGAGAGCTTATGTTTGAAGTAGTTCATATTAATAACTGGAAAACAAACTCACTAGTGATAGCTTCTTAACAAAGTTTGCAAGAAAGTGCTCTGAAAATTATAAACCTGAGTGAATCTATCATCTCAAGGTTTCATCAAAGTTTAGGGAGAGATTTAGTATTCATAATGAAAGCAATTTGGAAAAGCACTCCACCTACGGCAAAACAGAATGGGACTTATAATCCTGAGCATCAGAGCTGAACGTCTCAACTAGTGCGGGCTCCATGTAAATGGGCTTAATCAAAAGCTTTACATCTGCCGGTGTCATAATTCCGATGGAAGGTCATTACTAGTTTGGGGAGCAGCTGAGCATTTCTCCATCAGAAAAAAAGAGAAAAAAAAAACTAATTAGTTTGCACAACAAAAAAACAAAGGGCTAAAACATGGCTGCACTGCGGGCTATCTCGCAGATAACTCTCTTAGCCAGACACGTTTCGTAATTAGTTTTTCCCCTCCACTGGGATATTCAATAACCTGCAGTTGGAGTGATGGAAGAAGAGATAGTGATAGTTATCTCAAATGTTTTCTTGCCACAAAAAAATAATCCTGTCATTCAAAAGGAGAGGATTAAAACTAAAAAGACAGCTACTGTTTTTTTTTTCTTTTTTTTTTTCCACTGGTAAACAGGTTTTGAGGGAGGGACACTCCCTTGTGGATTTAGCAGAGAAATATGTTTATACCACTCCAGTTCACTTTTTGCCTCCCTGTAGTCCTCCCTCAAACTTTTTGCTTGTTTGGAAGTAAACAAAATTGCATTAGCAACACGAAACAATGAACTGAAACGATAAGTAACTTAAATGAAGCCAGGGACAAGCATTTAAGAGATTAATTTATGAAGTGCTGCACTGTTTTTCACCTTTTAGTGTGTGTTTAACTGGGGGAACTTTCACTTGAACACCCAATGGTTCAGAAACACTGATTACTGGCAGTTTTATATGTGGATTTTCAAGATGAGGTATCTTAAAGCCCAGCTACTGTGTGTGGTGTGTTTTCTTCCTCTTGTATACAAATTTGAAGACAGTTATCTCAAAGCACAGTCGATGCTGGTCGATCCAAGCAGGATAAATTCTAAAAATGGCTTAATTTCCTGTCTTGTGGAACATAAAGACAACAGCCCTCATCAGTGCAAACCTTTCTGTCAGTCTGTGATGTGGCCCTGGGGGGCCCCAGACATTGGCCATCGGCTCTGGGGCACTGACGGACAGATATGTTGGTGCATTCACATGTCCCGAGTCTGGGAGATGTGATTATTTCTGACAGCTTGTTTGTTCTCATTCCACCTGGCTGGAGATCAACCCCTGAGCCTCACCACAGGACAAAGCTGCTTCTATGCAAGAAGCAAAACATAAACCTTAATAAACCATTCTCATACATTTTGCCAGCCAAGAATTAATGTATTTACAGTTTATTAAAACCATGGTGGGCACTGTTGACCTTTCGAATAAACACCTCAGAAACTATTTAAAATATATTTTCGAAACAAAACAATGCAGCAAGAACTGTAGAATTCATTCATATTTTACATCAAAAGAACTTCATGTAGCACCACTATCATATATGTTTAATTAAAAAATGTATGCTCATTTTTCAGTTAGAAACCTCCTGCAAGTGCAAATGTAACAATTCTTCAATGTTTATCTGTTGTCATGATAAATTCAGGATAGCTCTGTGTTTCTTTTTAGCCAGTCATGGGGTAAGGCTCTGCGGTTGGCAACTGCATCGCATCTCCCAGACTGTGAATGCTGGTTAGTTGGTTGGTCTACCACTTTGGTTCAGACCGAAATATCTCATCAGCTGCTGAACATATTGTGTACAGGCATTCATGGTGTCAAGAAGATATATATCATGATGACTTTGGTGAGCCTCTGACATTTCCTGAATGATTTCCCTTTCCCTAACCCTAACCTAACCCTAAAAAATTTTATACAGGCATTCATGGACCCCATAGGACAAAGCCTAAGGACTCTGGTTACTGTTGTTACAATACTTTTGTTTATAGTCAAATACTTGCAAAACTAATGGCATTCCCATAAGCCTCAGCTGCACTTTAGTTAAGTGTTACGTGCTAATTAGCAAATGTTAGCATGCTAACACTCTAAGCTAAAATCTTGGACATGGTCATTTTTATACTTGCTAATCATCAGCATCTTAGAATTGTTATTGACTCTTAATAGAAATACTATTTTCAGTCACTTCTCATTTGTAGTTCTTTCTCTCTGAATGTAGCAGCTTTTAATGAAACTCAACACTATTACTTTTGACCATAAATTCCAGCTTTTTGTCCAAGGTTTCAAGAGTCTTTTGTCTCAGTCCTTAATGCTCAAACTGAAGTGGTTGTCATATAAAGGATTCAGATATACCGGCCCAGCTGCCAGGAACAACTTACAACAAGACTTCAAAAACTAAATGATCAAACCAGGGCAGCTTCAAGGAGTTTTTAAGCACGACAGAACATGCATGAGACAGAACAGTTCGGGCTGGACTTTGGAAATCATTGGACTGTTTTTAAGAAATGGATTTGGTGCCTGTGTGCAGCCATGTGATGACATAACGAGTATGTGTTGTGCGATGACTGATGCGTCTCTTTTTATGGCGCTGCATGCAGTGCATCTCCACAAAGTGCTTGGCTGTTTACAGAAACATCGAACCAAATCAATAGGCTGTGGACGGACAGGTCACTAAACACTCACTCCCTCATTACGACAACTAGCTCATATTTTAGACGCAGACATGGGTACATATCCACACTGCAAATACACTTCACAACAAAAGGTGAGAGAGAAACACACAACCCTAACCCCTAAGTATTCTTGCTGAAACGCTATGGACGGGTGACTAATCAAAGGAAAAACCTGAATAAATGAGTGGAGAAACATGACGAATGCTTCCACACAGGTGCAGTGGATGATACAATTAAGTAATTAACATCCAATCACGCTCTGCAGCATGTATAAAACTGCTGAGCGGGCACAGTTGATTCTAATTTTATATCAAGATGACAAGAGGAAAAGCTCTAAGTGACTTCAAAAGAGGGTTCGCTGTTGGGGCAAGGATGGCAGGAGCTTCAGTCACAAAGACTGCTCAACTCCCTAATAGGAACAGTGACAAAAGTGCCATCTGCATTTATATCTATGGGAGAACGTCAGTAAATAGGATCAGAAATTGCGGTCGACTGCGCACATTTGATGACCATGATACTCGTGCATTATGGTGACGTGTAAAGAAAAAACAGAGGAGCAACTCTTCCTCAGGTGACTGAGAATGTCAATGTAGGACATGATCAGACTGTGTCAGTAACACCAGTCCATCAACAATTACATAGAGAGGGATGTTATAGCAGGGCTGCAGTGCATAAACCCCTCATTACAAAGATGAATGCACATTTGAGAGTTCAGTGGTGCAAAAACCAGAGTCACTGGTCTACAGAGATGTGGAAAAAAGTGATATGGTCAGATGAGTCATCCTTCACCATGTTCTCCACAAGTGAGAGTGAGAGAGTGAGACTGAATGCTTGACCCCTACAGTGAGGGGGGATCTGATGGCTCTTTTATGCTGTAGGAGGCATTTTGCTAGCATGGTTTGGGTTCACTTGTTCTCTTAGACTCTATAGGGAACAAGTGAACCCAAACCATGGCTTAGAGGGAAGGGTCACCGCAAATCAATACAAAGTTGTTCTGAGTGAGGACCTCGATCCTATGATACAACATTTCTATTCTGATGGCAGTGGTTTCTTCCAGGATGATAATGCCCCCATCCATAGGGAACAAGGGGTCATTAAATGGTTTGAGGAGTTTGAAAATAATACGAATCATATGCTATGGCCACAATCACCAGATCTCAACCCAGCTGAACACATATGGGAGATTTCGAACCGACGTGTTAGACAGTGCTCTCCACCACCAGAAGAATGGTGTTCATGCCTCCAGTGTCCAGAGTCCACAGAATTAATGCCAAGGTGCACTGAAGCTGTGGCACATGGTAGCCCAGAACCTCACTAAGACACTTTATGTTGGCTGTTCCTTTAATTTCCTCACCTGTCTGTACACCATAGGTTGCCTTAAATAAAACATCGACTGTTCAGCTCCTCTCATGCCTTTAGGTATGACAAATAAGGTGTCTTATTCTAAAAATGAATTCAAGGAAATGTTTCATGCCACATTGTTGGAAGCATGAAATATGTGAATGATCATTGTTCAGGAAAGCTCAGAGAGCACCATGGAAACCTGAAAAAGAGACAAAAAAAAAGCATGGAAGTATGTGAAAGACATAACTTCAGCTGAGCTATTCAAAAAGTATTTTAAGTGTAATTCTACCGAGGTATGGATGGGCTCAACTAAATGTAACATTTTTTTTTTTGGGAGGAAATCTTTAGCCCTCTGGTGAAGCTCCATTAAAAAAGTTGCTGTGTTGCAAACATCATTGACTCAAACACATGCACGTACGAGCGCGTGTACACACGTATGTGCACATCCGCTGTTCAAAGCCACCGTAGAGAGGAAAGGCAGACTTTTGAAGATGGCCCCCTGAGTTGCAGACCACTCTCCACTCATGCACATTCACAAAGCATATCATTAAACATAATAGGGTTTTTATCACCGACTGTCAAGAAATACCGCTGCATTTGCATTCAAATTTAATTTGCCATACTGAAGCTCATGCATCCAGGAAATCTTCCTGTATGCCCTCCCCCTTGTGTTTCACACATATGCACACACACACACGCACGTCCTACGCTCGTGATTTTTAATACCATCATAAACAGCGAAGATGTTGCATAAAGTCCCTATATTTTAGTCTCACAAATCTGTGGTGTTGGGATGTTTGCTGCTGGTAATTCATGCTATATATAGTGTGTACACATACAATCTCATATAATCAGTTACCAACAGTATTTGGTTATTGCGGAATTTGATGATACATATTTGATATCTTGTGTCGAATACAGGGATTCTCAGTCACTGTTTCTGATCTTTAGATTATTTGAATTCCTGAATTCCTCAATAGAATAATTTGTTTAACATCTGTATAAATGCACCAATTATCTGTAAGTGAATTCCTTCTAAACTAGCGTTTTGATTTAGTCTAATTGATGGAAACACTATGCTGTCAAAACAAATTATGATGCAAATGAATGAAAAAGAAATCAGTATGTTGTGAATGCATTTTTACCTTTTGTTCCCCAATCTCAAACAAATGCACTCCCTTATATAGAAGAAATGGAGCTATTGTGAAAGAGTGAGACTCCTTGCTCCTCTGCCTCTCTGTCTCTTTTCTTGTCTCTTTTCACCTGGAGTAATGCAGACTCCATTTCACAGACAAAATATCCTCTGTAGAAGCTGTCAAAGTGTTTACCCACAGGCCTGAGTCTCTGTCTGAGGCCTGACATCTAATATAGAGAACTGGCCTGCAGCGCCCACTGCCTTCCCTGCCAAACGTCCATGCCGAGAATGAGAGAGAGAGAATGAGGGAGGAGGGGTGGGGGGATGTGGGGGTGATGAGGTGAAACAGGGAGAAGGGAGTGGGGGCAGATGGGACGAACTGGTGGGCCAAGAGGCTGGAGAAAGGGAAAGAGAAGAAGAGGAAAGGAGTTTAGAGGACAGGAAGTAGAGAGGAGTGAATGGCAGAGAATGAGAATGAGTGAGTTGAAATTCTCAGTGGTCCTCTCTCTGTAGAAAGCCATAAAGAAACAACACAAACCATAGAGTATGTCTTCACAGACAGAGAGGAAAGAAATATCCCAAGGGTGCCCTGATGTACCTTTGTCTTTGTCACCAGCGGTATTTTGTTAGCAAAAAAAAAAAAAAAAGAAATATACATTGAGACATGCCAGCTAATGAAATGAAAATAGCTTGAAAATTTCACATTTAATATGTGCGACTAATATATGTTCATGAATTGGTTCAGTAGAATTTCTTTAATTTATTTACAGCCTTGTCAACCTTGTCAAAGAGATGGAATATCCTGCCTTTTAAATCAAATCAACTTTCCGGGCGAAACACTGTTTTTCCTCGGGTGTTTATGCAATAAATGCAATAAATGTGCTACTTTATCACTTTATTGTACCTTTGGAGTGTGGAGGGTAGCGAAAGGTACATGTTTTACAACCTATGAGGAAGACATTTCTATAAAATGGGAGCTGCCTCTTGAGCACCATCAAGTTTTACTATCATCTTTAGCTTGCACAAGGAGAGCAGAACCTAAACGGTAGCTACCTCACCCTTTCAAACACACACAGTCACAGAAACACTCTTACACATGCTGTCTCATGCAGCTAAACGTACTCATGTTATACATACTGTATGTACACACACACACACATACACACATCGGCTGCACGATGGGGGACCTCAATCCAATTAGCTTGATTATTAATTAAAGTGTGCACTCAGAGGAGAGCTGGCGCTGGTGGAGGCAGCCCAAAGGGGGTGTCTGCTGAGAGGGCTTTGAACTCACTGTAGCAGTAGGTGATTAGGCTGCATGGTCAACACACCTGGCTCTGCTCTCTGCACACACACATGCATACAGAGGTATCCATACACCAGATGAGTGAACACACTACACAGGTTGTATTACATCTTTTTGTTTCCTCTGCATAGATGTATTCTCTTTATGCTCACATCTGTGCAGTGCTACTCGAAATACAAGCGGACAATGATCATTCTCATTCATATAAAATGCATCTGTGTTCTATTGTGTGTGTGTGTTCTGTCTCTCTGGCTATGCCTCTCCAGTACATAATATTCTGAATGTGAAAAGAAGGAAAAGCAAAAGTTAAGAAATGTTGCTGAGGAGGAAAATTCAAGATGAAAAGAACAAATTGCTCGGCAGAATACCTTAGCTAAATAGACACCAGCAGTAATGAGCAGCTGCGACCAACTGTTTGTGTGAAATTTCCAGAAATTATGAGGACATGGCTGATTTCATCTGAGTAATCTGACTTTTGTGGAAACTGGAATTAATTCTTTTGGGGCTTTTCAGAGCACAATATTTCCCTGATAAATGGTACGGTTTTACATAGTTATCGTTAAAGTATGAGTATTCTTTAAGGGTATATGCTATGACATTAATTCAAAATATACATTTGAGATACATTGTTGTGAATATTTATTTGACAGCCTCTTAAATAATCTTCCTAGAGCTAGCATTTCAGCTGTAACAAAACATTAATAGAATTCCTGCTGAAATGATAAATCATTTATAATTCTTCTGCAATCCATCTACAATCCCTTAGTTTTTACTCTCCACATGAAACACGCAGCTACAAAGCTGCATGTGTAGGCTGACCCTCCATTATCTAAATACAGATGAGCTGGTAAACCAATCCTTCCTCACAGAGATGGGGTATGTGATTTGAAGCATTGCCATGCCGTGTATATCCTGATAAATGGTATATATTTGTAAGGAAATTCTGGTTTTATTAGTTTTTTTTGTCATCCATATCATATTTCAAGTTCTCGAGATTCACTTATCAAAGTACTGTATCGACTAGCATTTCTGTTCATGTGATTGCACCTGGTACTCCATCAAACATATGGCTGAATCTAAAATCATAGTGTTTCATTGGGGAACTAGTGTTGCACTGTTAACAGTTTATTTTCATTTTCCTCTTCAATTATGTTGGTAACACTCTGACAGTGTATGAGGATAAGTTTGCTTCACATAAAGTCAAGTTCTTCCTTTTTGAAACTCTGATTCTCTGTGCTTAGCAGTAAGCCCGTGTGGTTTTGCTGGTAGTTTGTTGGAGTAAATGACCCTTAAATGACAGCTGAAGAGATTTTCCAGCCATACAAGCTTTATCCAGACTTAGCACTGATGCTGCTAAGTGCATGCCTTTAAAAAAAAAACATGCTTGTAGATGTGAGCAAAGGTAACTGATTCAAGAGATAACCACCGTCATTTCATCCTTTATGCTAATTCTATTGCCTCAGAACCGATTCCACTGATCTATATTTACTGTCAGATTTTTTCTTATTTCACACATAAATAAGAATATGTCTAAAACTATTTAAAAGAGCCAGCCATGTCACCACGTTTCAGTCATTAATGATGAATGATGATGAGTGATGAAAAGATAAAGTAATGCTAACTGGTACAATAACGCATGGAGTGTCTTATTACAGTTCTCCAAAGCTCATGTTTTGTTCTGGTATGTCCGTGAAATGTATCTAATGTCACAGATACTACAGCTGGGATTAATTGAGGATGGGGCAATGAAACACAGCCTTGGAGGCAAGGCTCCTCTCATCGTTTCATCCACAGCGTTGAATTAATGTGTTCTGCTGACCCCCTGACCTGCTGATTTACATTGCATCTCAAAGACACGGGTTGTAATAAAACGTCAGCCAACGTATCCGCTCTCTCCTGGCTAACCAGCTAATGCAATACATAGTGTGCAGAGCTCCAACAGGGACGTTTAATGAAAATGAGGAAGCGGAGAGAAAAATGGGAGAAAACCTTTCTGAAATTAATCGAGGACCTCTATTAAAGAAACAAAGGTGGAGGGGAAAAAAAGATCATAATTGAAATCCCACACAGAGAGCTTCTCTTTTCTTTACCCTTTCTATGGAAGAACTTTATTCGCTAACTTTTTGATGTTGTGCTCATCAGTGTACCAAGAAGGAGCTCAGCATTACACAGGTACATTTTCCCCTCAGAGTGTTTTGAGCAAACTGAATGATTTGAGAAGACACATAGTGGAGATGACAGGCGCTCATCTGCAAGCATCTGATAAGCAGCACAAATAGGAGCCAAGCCAGAGAGATCCAAATACGGCATGCAGCTGCAAGCAAAATCAACCCAAAAGTAAACAGATTTTAGAAGCCTTAAAATTGAATTTATGAGAAAATGTGGCAAATAAATGCATCATGTTTATCAAAACTGGAAAGTGATGCTGCAAGGGACCGGACCAGGGCTAGCCATTGGCAAAGAAGGCAACTGCCTACAGCCCTGCACCTTGCTAGAGGCTCCCACCCACAAAGCCTTATTCTGTTTCTTTCCTCTATCGCAGACTCAGATATGTTTCCAAGGATTCCAGTTTTGAAACTAGTTCAATACTTAACAATGTCCAGCTCCGCATGCTTGCTGAGAGAGAACATCTGCCAAAACTTCAGAAAGATGTGAACACAGTATGGCAGTATGAACTTTCTTTTCATCTTGGATTTTTCTTTCCATCCACTGTTGTCATTTTTCTTATTCTTTTCTTATACATTTTTGCTCAAAGACGTAAAGTATGCATGTGTATAGGTATATATACCTTTTACCAAGGGTGTTGATTAATGCTATTCTTTAAAATGACAAAAGATACACCATGTCAGGATGGGAAAGACTAGAAGACAATTCCAAAGCCCTTACAGGTGAAAGCAGAACACGTAAACTGCTGTGTGACGACCAAAAATATAAAGCTAATTCAGATGAAGGAGAGTGCATTGCAGTGATTATAAAAATAATCTAATAAATCAGATGTCCTTTTCATACAACTTTTTAATGTGCTTTAATGGTGAAATAACACCATGTTGACTTGGTTTGACTCCCAAATAGTGAACTCACTAAACAAATCCATTATTTTGATAAATTCCAACAAGTTAATGTAAAAGCAATCAAACTGTGTCTCTAACAACCCATAAGTCCCCCACATTAAAGCCTCATTTGTTGCTGAAATTAAAAATTAGCTCCAAACCTGCATGGATACTGCCATGTAACAGTGCAGCACATTAAACACATTTTAGAAATCCCATTTCAGTTTAGTCCGGTTGTAGTTGGAATCTGGGTCAGCAGTGCCTTGGTACATTTAGAAGGCAGGTTGTTTTGCATAATCTGGTAGACATCATGAATTCAACAAATACTGTCAGCAGTGCTGCCTCTGTATTTCTCTTTATTCTCTTCTACCAGATGCTTTTACTGAGAATTGAGGAGGAAGGATTCAGTAAAGAAAGAAAACAGTAAATATTATTTTGTTTCAATTTAATAATATTTGAGGATAGTTTGGGATGAGCTGATTTTCAAGCATGTTTTATATTTTGGCTACAATGCATTTGACATCTCTATTTTATAGTAATGATTAAACTTTAGCCCTTAAATATATCTGAGGAGTCCTGATGTATCTAACTCTCTGACACAGCTTGATAACATCACTGACTTCCTGCCTGCAAAGGTGCTGATTGAGACAGTTGTTTCTCCGGCTTGCAACAAGTTGTTGACAGGAACAGCGGAAGACACCTGAATCACTAGAACAAATCTAAAGAAAAAAAAGGTGGGTGGAAGAATCAGAAGTCTTGAAAGTGATTTTGAAAAAAAAAAATATCAAGATTTAAAAAAGAGAGTTTATTACAGGAGTTCAGGAGTTGGTGAACAATGTAAACAGTGTGTAAAATGTTTATGAATCTGGGTATGTCTAAATAAATGTGATGATCCTGCTGCTTGAAAACAGATAGAGCAGTGGTAAGTTAAAGAGATTCCACTGGAAGTTTTCTCCTTCAATAATAAACATCCCACTCAAACAGGTAGCAATAATTCTCTCATAAACAGAATCTGCACAGATATACAGGCATACCTTCTAGAAACTATGGGGTTTCATAAACAAACCCCCTCCCATAATAATCCCTCTTTCCCTGCTGTTCTTCAAGATGGGATTACAAAGATATGGTACAGTTCAGGCTTTGTTCCTTTCAGTGTTTGGGGCCCACTGTTATTCTCCCTCCAACACATTTCTTTAAGTTCCTACAGCTTAGAGACTATGTTTGCTTGTCACAGAGCGAAGGTCCCTAACTCATTAGAACCGTTCCACATCAAACATATTCTGAAAGATAAACAACATAGCAGAGGCTTCTTATCTTTAATTTACAATGGATTGCTGGACTTAATGGAAATCTAACCGTGGAGGCTAAGTGGGAAAAAGATGTGGACAGCTGTTTTACAGATGGTGAATAGGAATCAATATGTAGAGAGGCACAGTCTTTTTCTTACAATAGCCGTCATAAGATGCTGCAGTTTTCTTTCATATGACTTCCTTCACCCCAGAGAGACTCCACGGGATGAACAATAGCGCTTCTAAATTGTGGCCTAGATGTTAAACAGAAACAGGGACTCTCATACATATGTTCTGGGACTGCATGAAACTAGACCGCCACTGGGGCTCTATCAGAGGCACAATCAACAAGATCATAGGAGCCGATATACCTTGCTTAACCAGACTCATTTTTCTGGGGGAACCAATCAGTTTTGCCCCAGGACAAGTGGCTCAACTCACAATTCATCAAAATGGCCCTAACTGCTGGCAATAAATGTATTGCTATGACATGGAGGAATGAGGACCCTCCCTCCTTCTCCATGTGGTTCAAAGAAGTAGCCTCATTGATGGCTGTGAAAAAATAACATTTAATCTTAAGAAACCCAACTATTTTTGAGAAATTGTGAAGTGGCTTTTAGGAAATATCTTGAATAGTGCAATGATCCCTGTGGATGCTGTTTTCCTTTTTCATTTCATTTTGCTTTGATTTTTATTTGTCTTTCATATGTGTATGTACATATGAATTATTAATATTATTATTAGTGTTATTATTATTACTTTACATTCACTATATCATTGTTTCTAATATGTTTAACATTGCTGCTATTTGTTCTATTAGTTTTTGAGACTATCTCATGGGAGGGAAAGAAGGTTAGGGAGGGAGAAGAGGTGAACACAGCAGGGGGAAAATGTACATGAACATGTTTTAAAGCATCACATCGCCATCACAGATGTTTTCATAGTACTAACTGTTACTTGTATGTTAACCTCTTAAGTAAAGGTATTGTTCCCATTAACAAAACCTAATCCTGAATCTGACTTCATAATTTAGTTGATCCATCTTACTCCAGTAGATTGTAATCTCTAAGGTGAAAATTGTCTGCCTGATTTCCAGCTTTGTACACAGTTCACGATCAATATGCTGTGCACTGACAGCCCTGAACACAAGTCATGCTTTCTACCTTTACTGGGATGGTACAGCTTTCCATGTGGCCAATTTTTAATGTATGAAAATACAAACATACCTTGCCTCCCAGAGTTCCTGTTCATTTTGCAAAACTCTCTCACACGGCTGAACCTGTCATAACTACTGTCCAGAGTGCTGATTTTGGAGCAGTTCCATGCTGTCACTCCCGCCGGCTGGCTGGAATCCCACTGCTTAAGTCCAATACTTTGCCTTGACCAATCAGGCTCATCATTTGCCTCATCCTGTTCGATAAGCTCACTATACGTCTCAGGTCTTGGATATGCCAAGCAGCCGTCAACTTGCTGCCTCTCGATGATTAAAGAGAGAGATTTTTGTTATAGTAGCTGTATGTCTATGGCAAATTTCAGTTACTTTATCTCTGACCTGACCAGTACATGAAGCACCTCTGGTTGTTATTTCTGAGAAGGATGTTGGTTTGGTCAGAGGCTCTGGCTTCCTTATCTAAAAAATACATTTACATCAATATAGCACATAGCAAATAAAAAAACAATGTGTAACATCAGAGATTCATTTTCATTTAGTTTCATTGAGTTTAGTGGTAGACTGCCTTATTTTTCACTGATGTTGAATACTAGTGTTCTTTTGGGAGAATAATATTGTTAAGTGCAAATCAAAATAGAAATGAATTTTTATGTCTTTTATTTTAATGAAGAAGGCTACCCTTTCAGACTGCAAACAGCCCCCAAAATATCTCACTAATAAGAAGGTTAGGATAGTCTGTATGCAACCTGAGAAACAAAATTCAGGGCTAATTGTGATTAAAAAAAAATTATTCTTAATCAACTTGTTTACTTAATGAAGTTTAATGACAATGACCAAAGATATTTTATTTAACTGATTTTCTCTTTAAGGCCCTCATACTTTTCTTGTGTGAGGAGTGAATGTGTTGCTGAGTGGGGGAGTAAATAAGGCTGGATAACAGCTTCTGTCTGTGTGTCTCTTTCACTTTGTAAACGATGTGACTGAGGCTTGGGCGGGACCTCAGATCCCAAGGTTGAGGGGGTGTCTGTTGATTGGTGTAGACATTTCCTATACAAGGACCGCCACCTGCTCCACTTACACACACACACACACACACACACACACACACACACACACACACACACACACACACACAGACACGCACAGATATATTTACCAACACACATAGATGTGCATCCACGCGGACAGACGCATTTATACACTGAGACACACATATGTTGCGACATGGGCACAATGCACACACACACACACACACACAAAATCCTCTGGGGACAGGTGGCATTGACCATACGTGGGCGATGTAGCGACCACAGAAGTGATTCTTTACTGCCACCTTCCTATCTGATTCTACAGGATAACCTTTGCAGAGCAAGGACACAGAAAGACAGAGACATCGTCTGACAACATCAACTTCTTTTAGATGGCTGAGGTGAATAGGGGAGCTTTTTAGTGCACCTGAGCTCTGTGCTGTGTCTTAAGAAGGACTAGTTTTTTTTTCCTTTCACATTAAGTGTAAACCCCAGTTTACACTTAATGTCACTTTCGATTTTCTTTTTTAAACTGAGTCCAGTGGAATTATAAGAGAAATGTACAAAAAAGTTATGTTAAGTGTAATGTAATGTAAATGTAATATAGCTTCTACTGATGCTGATTGCACTCAAAAAGATGGCAACTTATTTGCCTGCAACACCCCTCAAACGAGACGTTCTTGAGACTGTCTAGTGTAAAGGGCGAGACCAAGGCCATTTTCAACATTTCAGGCATTTAAATGGCTGAGGCTGAAAATTGAGTTTGTTGAATGTGCATAATAGGAATCTGTTAGGGAGGAATGAAAATGGGTAGAAAGGAATGCCATTCTGGAGGAAAATATCACCTGTGATGTGGCATTTGAATAAGAATTCAATGCATTATACAACTTCTGAATTATCTCAAACTTTGAATAAAGGAAAAGTGACATGACCTAAACCTCTCTACACACTGCATACGTTCAATTGATCAATACTTACATTGTACTTCACTGAAGCCTAAAATTATTGCACATGCTGTAAAAGGCCAAGATGTAACGGGAAGGTTTTTGGAAGAACAAACATTTGAAAAAGAACAAATGTCAGTGAAATTTACATAATTTAAAATGAGACCGGGGAATTTTCCTGCTATTTTCTCTTATAACTTCTGCATTTTTATTTCCACATAATACATGTTCACTTGAAATGCAACTATAAATTGCAGTATATTGAGGATGAATTCAATCTTAGAAAAAAAAAACACATAAAGGAAAAAGGGAAAAAAGCATAATGACGGAATTAAAATACAACACAAGTCTTTATGATGATTGCAGAAGTAGTGAGTGTGTGCTACAATGTGACAATAATGCAATAATAGAACTGCCAGTAGCATTTATTTCATGCTGTGTTTAATTCTGCAGGAATAATGATAAAAGGAAACAATCAAAATGTGTGTGAACACAATAAAGAGAGCGAGGGAATGGGCTATTGCTCTCCCACAGGGAATGATTGAGCCCTAACTGGGGGTTGGCTGAATAAATCACACCCCTATCTACAGTAGCTTATGACCTCCAGTACACCCACCAGCTTCTCCTCTGAACAACCTCCCAGTTTCTTTCTATACATGTGTGTGAGGGGCTGGAGCACAAATATTTGTGTAAACATGGATCTTTTTGTGCATGTGCATACTTGTATTTGTAATAATATGTACCATACATAGTGCTTGTTATTGTCTTGATTTTAATTCCAGTGTTGTTTATTTACAATTTTGTGAAAAAACAATATTTTCTTTTTGCTTTCTTTTTTCTTCACTTTGAAGGATTTAAGTTCTTAAGTAAAAATCAGCAGCTTATTTGCATTTCTTCCCTGTTCTCCCCATTCTGTTCTCTTTTTACAAGAAAACCCTGTTGTACTGTAAATTATAGTGGTCAGGACCTTCTTGCAGCGGAAAACACAACTTTAGGCTGTGCCAGGACATAAAGTCCTGGAGAAAATAGTTTTTTTTTTTTAGAAAATCAGTGTATTTTTGTGAAAATAGCTACAAACTGAAAACAATGAGCCTTATCTTTGGACTGCAGGTGAACAGGTAAAAGTTTTTAAGCTAAAGCACAGTTATGCTCATGCATGTGACTGCTGATAGCTGTTGTCAACACATTTCTTAATTACAACTGTAATTTGTGTCACATCTGTGTGTTTTTAAGACGTGGGTTTCTTTGTGTGCATATGAGTGTGTGTGTGTGTGTGTGTGTGTGTGTGTGTGTGTGTGTGTGTGTGTGTGCATATTCACATAGGTTTTTGTTAATTGAAAAGTTGTCCGTTGTGTGTTAATGTGTGCCTCTACATCTCATTGTGTTTTTATGCAGACATCAACCTGTGTTTGTGTGTGTACATATAGGTGTTCACTTACTCATGCCTGCGTGTGTGTGCATATGCATTTGTCTGTGTATTTGCATGTGTCTGTGCGTGTGTCACCTCCTCCATTTCTATGGAAATCAAATGCGGCAGCAGCCACAAGTTTACACATTCCCCCTGTTTTGACTCCATTCAATCAACTGTGTGCATAATTACCCCGGTGCCGTATGGTAATCTATTGGGACCCAAATATTGCAGTTTGACAAATCCTTCATTTGTATTCAGTCGCAACACAAAGCATCAATCGTGCTTTAGCACACACATTGCCCACCAGCCCCCACCCTGCATCCATCCACACACACACACCGCCCCACCAACCACGCCCCTCCCTACTCCCCAGAAACACAGAGCAGTGTGGAACCGAAAGCTGGCTGATTAGAACAGCAAGACATGCTGGGATCTGGGCTTGTCATTAATATTTCTCTCTTCCAGATGGTACCTCCTACAACGCAAAAAGATAGCACCACTGGGCCAGGAGACAGGGAGGGGCCTTGTTTTGGAGGGAAGGACAAAATAAAATGAAAAACACAGAGCTGAATTAAACATCTTTTTTCCCCTCTGAAGATGGAAAGTCAGACGACAGCTGTTGGATACTGCCTCTTACTTCACACACTTGTGATATTACAGCAGTTTTTTTATCACTTTATTTATTGTTCAATCTCATTATTCGTCCTAAAAGACATCCATCATGTGACAATTAAGTTAGCTGTATTTATCTGTTTACATTACACTCAACAATAAAACAGAGGAGATCCAACGTGATGATTCGGTTTTCTTAATCCTTCAAAATTATGTGCACATCTCATCAATGCACACACGTGCCACGACACAAATCCCCGCAATCCCACACTGCCTGGGGGTGACTGTTTGAACCAGTGACATTTTGAGGCTTATTACATGCTCACAACACAACATGGCACAACAAACAAGAAGGCCAATTTCAGTTTTCTCTCTCTCTCTTCTGCCCCCTCACTGTCATTTCCTTTCCTCTTTCATTATGTTTGGGATTGAGGATGAGGGCTGGGGAGGAGGGCTGCAATAAACAAGGACGGCGAGAGAAAGAGAGATTAGCACCAGCTAATAATCCCCTCTTTCAACACATGCAGCTTCATATTTCCAAATTAAAGTGGAGTGCAAGAAAAGGGGCTTATAAAACATTAAACGTCCTCTGGCTCCATCGCGGTGTGCACATCCCACCCCTTCCAGCTCTGCCCTGGGGGCCTGCAGAGTACTGTGGGATTTGCACTGCTGGAGTAAACTAAAGCCATACATCACCCAACTGATCAGGCCCTGGGAGAGAGGCCTAGGCCAATCATTTTGAGGTTAAACAATGTAATTTGGATCTTGTAAGTGCAATTTATTTTGCCCGTCAGACACAGGCATTGAAACATTTTCTCTTTTTTTCTCCCTCTCTGTTAGATAAAAGGAGGATGCTATTTGTGAGAAGAGGAGCAGGTCCCACAGAGGTGAGACATCAGTGGCCATTTGCTCGCTGAAGAGAAAAGAGCAGGAAATAAAGCAATGACTGAGTACCTCAAATAACGATCAGCGCTTTTCATCTGGTGATAATTAGAAAAAGGATTTTCCATGGATTTCCAAAATAAAATATTAGCATTTTCTTTACTACTAAAAGCCAAATGTGGGTAAGGCATAGTAGTTAAGGTAGGCTAGACAATTTGTTCAGCTGACTTACCTTAATAACAAGAATAAGAGTCTGCAGTGAGGCTGTATTTAGGCACAGAGGTGTTGATGTTTAGCAAGTATAATGTTTACCATGTTCACCATTTGCTAATTAGCATTAAACACAAAGTACAGCCAAAGCTGATTGGAATATCAGTATTTAGACAAAAAAGTGAACTACTGGACAAGTTCATTTTCTCCTATTTATTGTGCCAAATGGAAAATCAGCTTAAGTTTTTATAATTCATCCTAAGGGAACCATTAGCACCCGTACAAATTTAATGGCATCCCACACTGTAGCTGTTGAGACATTTCACTAAAAACCACACAGATCAACCTCAGGAAAAGTCAGGAGATCTTCACAGTCATTAGGATTCATCCTCTGGGGAGCATGAAAGTCTGTACAAAATCAGATGAACATCCATTCAATAATTGTTGAGATATTTCAGTCACGAAAGAAGCGGTGACCCAAGTGACATTTCTATTTGCAGCTAGCATGGCTAAAAAGCATGAGGAAATTGTCCAAGAGAATTTCATTCTTCCAAGTACGCTACTGTGTATGTGGGGAAAAATCACCAGAGTATCTTCTGGTGTAAATGGGGCCTATAAATGAAGGACTGTTTTAAGTCTCGAACCGACTGAGGCAGCTATTAAGCAAAACTAAGGACCACTAAATATTTGATGGCTTTTCTTTCATACGCTGGATGTAAGTGTGCTCAGAGAACACATTACAGTCTCTCCACATGTAACTGTTAAACTCAACAAAAAGCTCATTAATTTTCCTTGAGGCTACTGACCTTCCCTGTTAAGCAAGGTCAGGACCATTGGCATTTGAACTCTCTGATACCCTTGTTTTCAAGTCCACATTACAATAGACATGCTTTTTTATTGTTCTCAAACTTCTCCAAGGTTAAAGGATTGAAAGAATAGGCCTTCTCTTGTAATGACAACCAAAGTATACCAGCGCTAATGACAAAATATCAGCCACTATCAGCCATTATCTCCACAGAGACATCACAGATTGTTTCAACAAGAATGGGATTACATACTCTCTGAATCTCTGTAGGAGATTTGCTGCCCACAAGACCCAAAGCCAGTTTAATGTCCCCTCCAGTGAGAGCTGTTATCCTCTCCTCGTGAACGTATATTTTGGTTATGTCTCTTAATGTGTGCTGGGGTTGGTGTTGGTCAGGAAATCTCCTACAGTTTAGAGGATTAGAAGCTACAAAGTGCCACTGGTGGAAAGAAAGAGCTAGCCTTTTTGAGTGATACAAGTGAATTAAGAGATTAAGATGGTTTAAAAAGACTGATTACAAAACCATAGAGGTTTAGGAATGGAGAGACAAACCTTGAGATGGGATAAATCCCTTGTACTTTTCTCTTACACGCTAGCTATTATGGAGGCAAAACCAACAATCAATCCACCAAAACCTTTTGAATTGAAGCAAGTGTGTAGATTTAGCGCTATTTGACGGGACAGACGGAAACTCAGAAATGATGTGATTGAGATCGGAATCATTATTTGTATTTTAAGCCTTTCTATTCATTATCAAGATGGTAATGCTAGCAATGGGTCAAAGCAGAGTATTCTGAGCAATGTTATACTTACTAACTGCAACTTGCAATTATTTTCTTAGCCATGCTAGCAGCATGGTGTTGTCAGTGGCAATGTCAATCTGCCGGTTCATTGGTCCACCAGTTTGGTCTGGGCTGTAATATATCTCAACAACTATTGCACGGATGGCTATGAAATTTTGTACAGATATTCACGAGCCCCAGAGGATGAACCCTACATACCCTGACTTCTCCTTCAGTGTCACTTTTTGGGGCACAGTTTTGGTAAGCCATCAACTTTCCATCTAGCCTCGCATTATCTGGTCAAAAT
The DNA here is from genome assembly GCA_037833715.1 of Toxotes lorentzi. Lineage (NCBI taxonomy): Eukaryota > Metazoa > Chordata > Actinopteri > Toxotidae > Toxotes > Toxotes lorentzi. Next base: position 8,871,288 of record JBBMJY010000018.1, read on the forward strand.
TCAAATCTGCCCAATACTTTATAACCAAATACCATCAAAAGTGATGTTGTTATCCATAGACTTCTCATCTGTCAAATTGACAGACTGACAAGTAATAAATCAGGGGTTTGAAAAGTGTGACTCTCCTCTGTTACGATGCTGACATACAATGCAGATAGCTAGTGAAATCTGCATGCTTTTAAATTCAGATCATATTGTACAAATTAATTGTCACTAGGTTTAATTGAAGGGATATAATTATCTCCAAAATCTAAATTAATCCACATCACAAAATTTAATTCTGTCGCTCTGAACCAAATTAAGAGAGGATATACTGTATGTGGGTGTGCTTTGAATGGACTCTAATAAATCCAACACATGGTGCTGGGATCTTCAAGTGGCAGCTGAAACATCCTCTTCTCAAAGTAAACAACAACTTTTCATCAGTTTCCATTCATAGCCACATTCCCACTCTGAAACACTGTTAATAGGAAGAGCAACAGTAAACTTTAGCCAAAGCTATACTGCCGGAGATGATTCTGGAACTAATCGATCCAAAAGTAGCCTGCCAGGCGGTGCAACTGTGTCCTAGGAAAGTGTTGAGGAGAAGACGAACAAACGGAATGAATAAGAAAATGAAAAAAAATAGATAGGGGGGGAGATAGAAAGTGCTGGCCACTGCAAACTCTCCAAACAAAGAGGATATGTGAGGCGTGTACCTCAAGCCTTTTTCCCTTACAAGAAGAGCCAGTAAGCACTTTTCTCTGCGCTGAAAAGCTAGCTCTTGCTGTTCGTGTCACATCAGCAGTTTTTTAGCGAAGCTCACAAGCACCATATCCAGGTGAGGGGTGTATGTTGAGGATTTCTTCCTTTCCCCTATCAGTCTCTTTCGCTCTTACACTCTTCTTCCTCACCCCTCCCCCGACTCTCTGTTTCTCTCATCCTGTGCCAATGTCTCTCCCGCGTTCTCCCCCTCTCCGTCTTGTACTTTACAATTCTCTTTCTGTCTCCCTCAAGATGTTTCAAAGCCCATATCACTCCTTTCAGTCCCTTTTTTCAATCTCTTTTTCCCAAACTCTCTTATTCCACACTGTGTGTGCATATGTGTGAATGGATTCCTTTACATTTGGAGTCTACATTTGCTCTTCGTCCTCTAATGTTGTCCAATCAGCAACTGAAAAAGAAAGAAAAAATTGGTGGCATGTGAACATATATGCTTTGGGCACTCCTCAGATTTTAGTCATCTATGATATTGGATACCATCATTTAAAGATGGCTAGCATCTAAAGATTGTGGTATTCAAAACAGTTCTCTTTCAGAGAATGACTAAATATTGCATTGCATTGATTTCGTTAATGTTGCATATTCTTATCTTTTTTTTTTCTTTTTGCAACTCTCTTTTCAACATTTAATGGGTAATCACATTGTGGAAATCTTGTTTACTGATGAAGGACAAACAGAATATGTGCAAATGACTTTAAGCGCACAGTTAGACAAACACACACAAAATGGAGGCAGGCACATGGGCACAGACACACACACACACACACATGCACACATGCAAGGGTCCCTGGGTGGTTGAATAGCAGAGCTATTCATGCGACTGGAACACCCCCGACTGTGAACACCACTTTGCCTAGAAAGTGATGCTGGGGCACAAATCACATTTTCTGCACAATTAAAGCAGGGTTGCGGCTAAGTGTATCAGAGCCTTGCTCTCTGCAGGAGCCCAGGGAGTCAGCAGGCCCGTCCCATCTCCCCCCATAATGGCAATGTGATGAAGATGGTTTCTCTGTAATTAGTTTCTGAAAGTTCTCATTCAGTGAGTGAGGCCACAGACCAAGCAGCAGAGAAAAGGCCACTTTGTTCTGCAACCCTGCACTTACAGCACAGGCCGTCTTTGAAAGGAGTTTGATGACGAATCGTATTGGACATTTGTGTCTGTAAAAATGTATCAAAGAAAGAATAACACTTCCACTTTTTACACAGTGTTCAGTACTATCCCGTAATAAGAAAATCGGTACACCGAAATAAACTCCTAAGTAATAAAAGACTTGAAGCTTCATTTCAGTGAAGGGAAGCATAAACTGTGAATACTGACTCACCTAAGTTGTTGCATTAAAGAACGTTGCATTCATGTCTGCACAGTTAAAATGGTCCAATAAGGAGAGACTATTTATGAATTCAAAGTTTGAGTGATTTAACACACATGCAAATCAAAATTTGGTGCAGGCTCTGTCTGAGGGCTAAAGTGCAACCACAGGGAAGAAACCCATAATCAGTCAGCGAAATAGCCCTGTTTTCTTTATCATAACAGCTCTGGTTTCTAAAAGAAATCAGGTGGTGAGTGTATATTTGTCAGGAGCCGGAGAAAGTGAGATAAAGGAGCGCATGATGGCACTATGATTAGTGTTTGTCTCCCATGTGAATAAGACAGACAGGGCAGATTGTTTTGAGTTTGTATGACTTGGTGATGTTATCCAAATGGGTGATGCTTATTGAGCTTTATACCTTGTTTTTGATGATGAAGTTGAGGCATAACTCTTTAAAAAGATTCCTGAATTAAAGTGTAAGAGTAGCAAAAAAACTCAGCAGCGCAGTCCTCTCAATGTAAATTACACTAAGCTATATTTTCATCAGTGTGGACAAGTTCACATATTGGAGGTTATGCTGACCTAACAAAAATCCAGAGTCATTTTAAGGGTTTCTTTTGCCTTAACTATGTGGCAGCAGACAGAGCAGGACATGCAAAGATTGCAATATGCTAATACTACTAATGATGTTATGTTCCCAAACATTCCTCATACGAATGAAGGAAATCAAGTCGTTATTTTTATCACCCAAATTTGCACTGCCGGCCTTTGTTTCTTAGTTCTTGTTGTCGGAACTAAGGTGTCTTGCCTTCACTAGGGCAAGGGATGAAAAACTTGAAAATGAAGCAGCATTCCAGTCAGTCAGTCAGGAACAGACATTTGCGTTTATATTGCAGGCCCCATTGTTGCAGTTCAGCGAAAAAGAAAAAAGAATGATATGCTGGAACAGAAGAGCAGAGTCAGTAGATTTGATTCCCCTCAAAGAGCCATAATTCCCATCACGCTTCAAATATGCATCATTATTACCTATATTCAGTTCAGTTCAATAGCTGAGTTTCAGTCACGTGATCATGATGACACACGTAGGCGGCGCGATTTCACATGGAGGGCAGGAAGTAAGTTACATGTCAAAGCCAATGGAGGAAATATTAGCAGAGAGTCCGTATTGTACGGGTTTAGATCCCGTGTCGAGACAGAGATACACACAATTAATCAAACACTATTTTGGACGTGACTCGTACCTCATGAAGATGAGTGAGTTTTCAACGGACGTTAAAGATTTGCCGACAATCGAGGCTGTTGACATCACCAATAATCTTGTACTTCAGACCTCTTATTATACGAAACAGCAAATGAAAGCCTACAAAAGCCTGGAGGCATATAACTTTTTTTTTGTGAGCGGGTGGGTCCACAACCTTGGTACCAAACGGCTCCAAGACGATTATCGTTTGGTCTTCGCCAGGGTGTTTATTCTTATACTGGTTATGTATAGCTAGCAGCTAGCAATAGCGGCTATAATGTCAACAAACACATCT
>JBBMJY010000018.1:8874994-8891789 GCA_037833715.1 Toxotes lorentzi
GGTAGATTCTCAGTGTGTCAGTCAGCTAAAGGCTGAAATACTTCCTGCCCTCCATCTGAATTTGGCGCCCTCGCTTCTCTGCGTCGTGACGTCACGTGAAACCCACCTATTGACGTCAGTTCCTTTGCTGATTTTTTCAACACATTCAGATGAGCACAGTCACTCAACATGTGCTGCTGGCGGTTGTGGCGCCAGTGACAGCAGCTACTTGATTAAGGTCCCAAGTTGCCAACTGACTTATAAAGGGCCAGTGAAGCTATCACCAACAATGTGCATGATCAGTGTGAGTTACAAAGATGATTAAAGTAGCAGCTCTCTTTGTAAGTGAGCATGGATGAGGGATGATCTGATTGTTGAAAAACAATTACAGTACAATTTAAGAGAGGATATTTTTTGGGAAGCTATAATGTGTGTGAGCAAAATAATCGGTGATCTGTATTTATTGCCAGTGTGTTGCAGGTGAATGCTTGGAACCCAACCGAGGAGGCAGCTGATAGCAAGTCATTATCATCTTTGTTGTGTCGAAGTACACAGAAACATTGAAACTGAAGCTCAGCAAACTCACAGTAATTTATATTTGTGTTTAAACAACGGACTGAATCTTCTGGCAAAGACAGAGATGGGAATGCTACAGGTTTAACTGGTGACAGTCTTTTAAGGTGGAGGCATAAGGTAGGATTCTGCACTTTCAAAAGGTTATTATGATAGTTTGAAGGTGCAGCATAGCTGGTTGCAGAAGCAGGACATGCAGGGGAAACATGATTATTTGAGCCTATTTGCAAAAGTTTTAGATTGAAGTAAACGGTTGATCTTTGCCTCAAAAGGACAACAAGGCACAGAAGCAGCTGATTTGGGGAAAATAATAATAGGTGATTGGCAAGGGGGAGGTGCCCTTTGAATTTAAACTGGCAGAGGGAAGCAGGAAAATTTACAGGAAGAAGCCAAGAGATGTGGCTTAACTGACTAGAGAATGAAAGAGTGTGTACAAAAGATTTAAGAATGAAGTCTTCCTGATTGCACTTCCTCTAAACTCCATGAAGTGATGCTGTCTTATATTGTAATATCCCATAGGCAACAAGCCCAGTGGAATCAATAGAAGACTGGTTTATACTGATCTCATATGCCAAGCAGACAGTCATTACTTAATTTAGCTTATTTCCTGAGCAAGATCAATATGATTATGTTGATCTTTAAAGTTAAGTTGCCCAGGAACTGATCTTGGATTGTTTATGAGACATAAAGTATCCATAAAACCACTTTGATATTAGAATGGGATACAAGAAAGACAAAAGAGGAAGGAGGACCATTTTAGAAAGAATCTTACAGGAACACAAAGAAGGACATTTAAAAGAGAAATCATTTCAACACGTTTTGCAGCTATAATGGATATTTAAGTTACAACATGTCCCTGTGATGAAACGTGGGTTTGTGTGAGAGGTAAAAATACCACCAAGAATGCATTGTCGAAAGCTGCAGCGATATATGCTTGAGTCCAATTTGGTTCTCAATATGACATCTGTGAAAGGAGAGATTAGAGCATGAATCACAAATACTTCCTGCTGCCGCCTGGGATAGCCCTGAGCAAAATGCATGTGACCCAAGCATGAGGAATTCTCAGGAGCTGTCAGCCGAGATCAAACTCATTTGCAGACCACAAGCTTTGGCGTGCAAACTCGCTGCTAACATGGACACGACGTCTGAGATTGGATTGTTGCTCCCTCTTCTCGTTTTCTTATCCTCTCATTATAGATTTAGAATTCACAATTATAAAAGCAATAACAAAAAAAAAAAAAAAAGCCAATTATAAAACTCCATGCACGTTTTTACATGTAGTTGTGATGTTGGAAGAGATGACTAAATAAGATACAAAATAGTGTATGTTTCTTCCTGTTTATAATTAGGTTACTGTTGTGTTTTGCCACTATGCCCTCATTAAGAACATTCAAAGAATAATGCAGCAAGGAGGCCAGGTCTATATTCTCTTTTGTTAGGATGGCCTCCACGTTTATTTAAAACTCACATCTTCTATCCTATTAGCTGCAACCCCAGTGACCTAAGACACAAATAGGTATGCACACATACCTCTTTTGTCCTCAAGGACAAGCAAAAAACAAAATAAAATCACTGGACTGTTTGAATTTACATACAGCATCTGCATCCGTATTTGTGTGTGTTTATGCCTTATAGGTCCACTTGGTCTCTGTGGATGTGTTTGCATGGTACTACCATACGCTTTCATGCACCACAGGGAGGCCATAGTTTCTAACCTCTTTACTTTTTAATATTCTCTCATCTCTACCGAGCTAAATCATGTCCTGTATCCACCTATTCCGAGCGCACACAGCAGCTACAAGGCAGAGTCTGCCCGGAGAGGATACACAACACGCAACCATGATGGACGGTGTCATAAAGTTGTGACCAAGGCCGTTCTTTTCTGTAACTAGGCCCGGAGTGGAGAGGGATGGGAGAATGTATGTGACTTGTGAAACCAATATGGCCACACCTTGAGAGAGACGGAGAGTGGCGACAGAGTGGACCTGGTAGAGCCCGCGGGTTTGGTGATAATCTCAGCGCACACTGAGCCCAGAGCTTGGAGCTGGTTGCCCTCGGTTTGAGCTGCTGCTGTGCCTGTCACGTTTCTGCCACCTCCCAGCAGAAATAACCAGCGCTGGCAGAGCTGGTGGCCGGATGCAAGGAGGTGCCAGTGGCTATAACAGCAGATATATCGCTTATGAGATCAGCTGTCTGCAGGGCTAGAGGAGCCATAAGAGACTGTGAATGAGAGAGAGAGGGAGAGATACAGCATTCACATCAGGAGGAAATTGCTTTGCTGCCACCAGCCCTTTGGTGGTAAACACAGCGAGTTAGTGTGTGTGGCAGAGAGTGGGTATAATTGTCTCGACATGGACATTGTTTCGATGGACAGAGGGAGTGAGGAGTGAGAAAGGGAGAAAGTGTGTGGGGGAGGGTGGCTGTGAAGTATGGATTCAGGAAATTGGCATGGCGTTCACACAGTGCCTGGGTAAAAGTGGCTCAACAGCACGGGGAGAAAATTGTTTATGAAGCTTTCCATCCCCGAATCTAAACTGAACAGCGAGGGGTGGGAGGGGAAGGGAGGAAGGAGCAGATGGGAGAGAAAGAGAGAAAATTGGATGGGAAAGTGTCTTGGGGAGAAGGAGTTGAATAAGAAGGCAGCAAGTGGAATATATGGATTAGAAATCAGATATAGCCAAGAATGGACTGTGAATTTACTGCAGCCTATAGGCTAAAAACTACACTAACATAGGACTATTTTTTTTCCTCCTCTTTTCTCACTTCAGAACCTATGGTTATGCACATAACATTATACACTCTCATAATAATTACTACTATAATTCACAAGCTCAACCATTCAGGCTGAATTTATGGCACCATCATTTACGGTTACATAAAATGACATTGTATAAAAATGCAATTGTGCAGTATAGGAGCCATTTTGCAATGTGAGAGCCACATTACCTTGGTGACAAACATAATGCTTCTCCATGGCATTGAGCCTGGCTGATAAACTGGAACTAAAGTAGATGATAACACATTCAAGCAGGGGGAAAAAAAAATCATGAAATTCAGTGTTAATGAGTGTGTGTTGATGATGTTATATATAGCATTATTATTTATAAATATATGGAGAACATGATGTGTTTATTATACATATATATTTAAACCACAAACTGCAGGATTCCCCACTGACCAAATCCTTCAACATGTACTTCAATTTGGTCACTTTTTACAGTTTGCCATGTGAAGTACTGCAAACTGCCAATATACATAATATAGGAACAAAATGACCTTGTTACCTTTTTACAGCAAATGTTTAGTTTTCAAGTCCACATAGTCATATAATCTGAATCATATCATCAGAGTTTTCTGATGATTCGTTAAGCAAATTTGGATTTTTAGACTCAACCCAGTGCACAGAGGCTGATTTGTTAATTTCCACATGTCCACATGTGCAGCAACAATGGCGATGGATTTGATCTGAAACAGCTGTGTCACCCTTCATCAATTAAGCCCTCACAGAGAAGATACCCTGGCATACTGCTGTGTGTGTACCTGTGCATGCATCCACTTTCTTTTTCTCCCCTCACTCTCCCATCATCAGACAGTAAAAACACAAACTGCCATGCCAGCTTTAACTGTCTTGGAGGGATCTGGCTAACCAGCCTTAGCAGTGACTGTGCCGGGTTCCCCTTTAGCTGTGGCACTGGGCCGTGGGGGCAGTGGGGAGATAATCCTGGGCACCGCTGAGTGGAGCAGGCATCAGACACATGGGGAGGAGTGGATTACCCCGACTGGTAGAGATAGCAACAAGCTGGAGGGGTGGGCGGGGGGGACTCTGGCCCAGATAAGAGCAAAGGAAAAGGAGCTGGGCTATAGGAGGGGATAAGACAGGGGAAGGGGAGGAGTCCAGTATTGAGGTGGTAAGCAGAAAGTGGGAGATGAAGATCTGGTGAACAGACCCTTTGGAGGAGGAATGAATTTAGTGAGATGTAACATTTTTCTGTGCATTTTGTCTTCATCCTCATTTCCAATGCTGAATATAAATTATAAAAAAGTAATCATATTTACAACTTGACCTAAAACTTTTTTTGTCTGTTTTTTTTCTACTAGCTGTACTAACCCTACCAATAGTTGTTATAATAATAACAATAATATGAATTCCAAGATTAAGCACAATAGCACCAGTAATATCAGTAGCAGTAACAACAACACCATATGCCTTCAGTTGGTCAATATTCTTTGTATCATTCACAGCAAACCAAATATCGATCATTTCAGTTCTGTGGAAATTGCAACAATGTGATTCATTGATTCACTTTGCATTACTGATGCGAAAAATTGGCCTTTAAATGGCATCTCTATTTGACAGGTATTGATATTACCAACATTACTTGTGCCACTTTTATACTTTAACCGTCTGCCTTTACATTCCTGTGATGCTCCTGCTGTTTGTTTATAATTAGTCAGTCCGTTATTTTAACAGTGCCATCAGTCCTGTGAAAAGCATCATGAGCTATTCTCTTACCAGAGAGCTACATTGCAAGTGTCTCTTGAACTCTACTGACGTCAGACCAACAGAATTAAGAATTTATTCATTAAGCTATGAGTCATTGTCTATTTATCACTAATGTTACCTTCAGGCATTCAAAAGACTGAACCATAAATCATCAAATACCCCCCAAAAAAGTGTGTGTAGTTGACCTAGTTTTCTGTAATTTTTCCAAACATACTGACTGTAACTTACGAAGGTGTTGACAAAAAGCCCACTGAATGTTCATTCTGTTTTCATTTTAAAAAGATCGTGAGCCACAATGGACAGTAAGGAGTTAACCTAAAACCTTCTCCCTCCTTTATACATCATTGATCTTTTCACACTAATTAAAGCATAGCCAGAACTACTTAACCAAGCTAACGAGAACAGGCAAATACAGCCTCCCTAGTGCGGGGAGACCATGGCAATGAAGTACTCTCAACCTGCAAACTGAGATGGTAAGAGAGAGATATAGTGTATTTGTGTGTGTGTGTGTGTGTGTGTGTGTGTGTGTGTGTGTGTGTGTGTGTGTGTGTGTGTGTGTGTGGCAGACAGGGAAAAAGAACGGAGGATAATTAACCACAATTCAGACCCAGCAATTAAAAGGCAAAAGGACAAGCGAGTAAAAAAAAAAAGAAAAAGAAAAAACCTAATGAAGAGCCATCAGATTTATTTATTTATTTGTTTATTTATTAGTTTGCAGTGTTACATTGCTAAATTAAAGGAATAGTTCCATTTCATTTTGGGAAATTCCCTGATTTGTTCTCTTGTTCCGAATGAGATGAGAGGACCGATACCACTCTTAGCTTAGCTTGGTGGAAAGTATTGTAACCCACCTTTAAAACACTTTTACACACTTCCATTTTGCACGGATCAAACAAAACAGATATAAAATGTTAGTTACTTAGTGACCTTTTTTTTTCTCCTTTGAACAGAGCCAGAATAGCTGCTTTACCTCTTCCACTCTTTGTGCTAAGCTAAGCTAATCCTTTGGCTGTGACTGATTGGTATCAGCCTTCTTATTAAATTCTATGCAAGAAAGCAAATCAGCGTATTTCCCAAAATGTCAAACTGCTCCTTTAAGGTTTTATTTAAAGAATATAATAAAGTAAAATAAATTAGTTACTTGCAAAGGAACCTTACAGTTGTTTGAAGAAACTGGTAGTATCAAACGTACGTTATGATGTTTGCTATGCTTTCTGGCTGGGATGTGTCCCCACATCAAAAATATGTGTGGGTCTTTATTCCTGCACCACCAGTGTTATTGCACATCTGGGCAACGGAATACTACCAAACCAAACTACACTCACTTTAAACTATATTTATCATGGATCTATAGGCAGCTGGATCACTTTAAGTGCAGAACCTCTATATGCTCTCAACCATTACGTTATATATTCAGGAATTATTAGATCAATTAGAAAAAAAAAGTGAAAGCAGACGGGAAGCAGGGAGCAACTTACAGAAATGAAACGTAACCAGTAGCTCATCTGGTGATGCTCACCTAGGGGCATCTGCTAGCTGGGGTAAAATCCCCATACCATGAGGAGTCATGATCAATAATGCATCGGCGTGGATGTGAGGGACGCCGCTCAAAGGCATTTGCTTATCTCAGATGCCAGTTACTCCTTTCATCCCGGGGACATGCCGCGCTCGTGTGTGCGGGGGAGCGTGTGTATGTGTGTGTGTGGGGAGGTCGAGAGAATGCAGTATTTACACACTTCCCATCATGTGTTATTTATTTCACACCTTGATGTTTTCATCTATCCTGTGCCTCTGAGGAAATCAGCACTCATAACGCAAGAACCAACACAGGATCACAGGACTTTTAAGTCACTCATGCAACTGTCTGTGTTTCTTTTTTTAATGCACTGAGCATTTCCCCAACTAAGTGTTCAGCTTTGTTCAAAGAGGTCAAATAAGAAAATAAAAGACTGGTTTTGACAACAGTGAACTAGTGTATTGTACTCTGCAGAGCAAACCAACAGGTCACCGCAGTCACTCAGCAGCCATCATTGGGCTTTGCTCTGCATAATCTGAAGTGATCGGGACACACAGTACTGACTGTGAACAGTGCTGCTGCATTAACAATCTGTCAGACACTTTTTATGTGTTTTTTTTTTTTTCCCTACAACTTTGGTCATATTTTTAATATAGCATAACATACTGACCAGTCTAATTGCTGAGATCTGGATGTACAGTGACATAACTAGACATATATTTACAACAAAGTCCAGGAGGGCGACCAAATGAGCAGACACACAATCTGACAGGTTGGGAACAAATTCACCGTTCTGCCCTGTTATTTAGACCTAATTATTTGGAGGCAAAAATGTGATAAATACAACTGAAATGTTCATTGCAAATGTCCAGATTGTTGTACACAAAACACATGTGTACTGGTCAAAGCTAGACTCTAGGGAAATACCTTTTAACTTTACTTTTCCAAAAGTAAAAAATTAAAAATGACTTACATGATAATGTTATGTTTCAACACAAAAGGAAACAGGTTTCCTTCAAGGTTTTTGAGAGAGGTTTTTGCAGTGTCCTTCTAGTGAAAGTAGGATAAGTATACCTCCTCCAACAAATTCTTTATGCTTGTTTGTGAATCACACAGAGAAACAAATCACCTGGCCAGCTCCTGAGTGAAGTAGCGGGGGAGCAATCAAAGAAGAGATGCAGAAATTCTTTCAGCTACATTTTCAATATAGTGGGGAAATTGCTACTGTGGAGATTATGCAGCGGTGCAACGGTATGAGCAGCTAGTGTGAGAGAGGAAAGGTATTCTGGTAGCTGTATCTGCAAAGACATTGTGAAATAATGTCTAATCACTCGTGTTTCTTATTTCCCATATAATTTATTAGGCAGCTTTCTGAAAATGTTTTGATTAAGTGTTGATTATTCAAGGGATGTAGAGCACGAAGACAAAACTTCTAGTGCTACCTGACATTCATTAGTCATTACCTTCCATTTTTAATCCCATTGAGTCAGTGGGAAATAAATACAGTAAATTATGTGTTGGCTCACAAACACAGGGGTTTAAGCTGATGAAAACACTTTGAAATTGTACTTTTTGCAAACCATTCAGGATGAATTTTTAAAAGGTTAGTATAAATCTTTGTGGATTTTCCACCTATTTTGTCTTAAGTCTATATACCAGCCTCTTGCCTTACCTAGAGCTAAAAACTAAACACATGTACCCTCCTCTGCCCTGGAGCCACAATGTCTAAAATCTGAAGTGTCGTTGAGCAAGACATTGAATCCTGAGAACCAAAACCTTGCTTGACATCTCACCCACCACTGATGTGTGAGTAAGTGAGTGTGTGGGTGAATTTAAGGCATTATAAAGTGCTTTGTTAAGTGCTTTGCACTGCTCTCAGGCACTATATGAGTGCAGTCCTTTTACCATTTACTTGGTAGGAGTGTCTACCAATCACTGTAATCTGAATGGAACTCAAGGAAAATGTTACTCATTATTTTAATCCGTCAGGTCTGGGTCGGGGCCGGAAGAGGCAATAAAGAGCCAGTAACAAACACCATCGCAGATGAGATGTACAGTATGGATCCTTTTCTTCTTTCAACAGAAGTATCATTACGTGGACTGTTAACTGGGTGATTGATTATCCAAATATTGAACAAAAATGCATTGTTGACAACCACTAATGGCCATATGGATAAGGTTAGACTGACACTTTGCTTTGCCAATACCTTTATGGTTTGTTGCCTACAAGCAGAACATGCCTGAGGAAAAACTAAGACCTCATTTACAATAATAGTAATACAGTAATAAATAGTAATAAAAATAAATAAAAAACAAGTGAACAGGAAAAAAAAAAGTACAAAAAGTGCCCAGGGTCACTTGATTGCAGTCGCCAGAGATCATGAAGAAAGCTTTAGGGTTCGGTCAGGAGTCTTGCAGTAACAGGTCACATGTGGTTGCTGGGTTAGGGGAGGAAGGGAGTGTAAACAACAACCAAGATGGTGTGTGAGAACTCCCTGCGAATGTAGTACATCGTCCCACTGCCAATAGTTCAATGTTTGGGCTGCAGAAACATTCCACCCTGTCTGCCCGAACCACCTGAAAGCGTCTATGGGAACGATGAGATCTTCCTGTTGCCATGTCTCTGTGAAACACAGAACACTACACTCAAGGAAGTCTTTCCGATTAATCAGGGGCCTCGAGCTCGTCCATCTTATTGTCCAATGATCTCACTTTGCCCATGATGAGAGAAGCGAGACACAGCTTATATCTCCTCTTTTCCATCAGTCTCTGTTGTCTGGACCCAGCTCTCCTCCTTCATCTCTTTGTTCCTCCTCTACATCCGCTGTGCTCCTGCTCCTCCTGATTCCAGAGGAGTTATTCTGCAACGTATATGCGACCATGGAGTTGCTGTGCAAATGCAAATAATCTACTAGCATGAGAGGGTGCAACTTAAGTTACTAGTAAAAATTTTATGAAGTATGGCCAAAGGAGAAAGCTAAATATTTGGAAAAATAAGAAAACGAGCAGGAGCAACTGCAACCAGGTGCGTGCATGCTCGGTGCATGTGTCTTAAAAGAAATCTATTTAGGATCACTGCCAAACAGATTTCTTTTGACTCATATCATCCCTGGTCACTATCAGATATGATATTTTCAGGGGCTCTGCAGGCACAGTTGTTGAGGAAAAAATGTCAACATAATAAAAAGTACATTCAAGCCAGATTTTTGAGACAGCATACAGCATTGATTATTGGCTAACCTTGTAATTTTGGTCTTAGAGTCAATAACATTACTGTCAGTCGTGTCATTTATGTGTTTACATGTGCACCTGAGACAAACACTCTTGTTTATTCACACATAACAAAATGAAACACTGATGTTGAGCTGTATTTTTCCTTTAGGGCTCTTTTTTTTATGAACCATTTGCCTCAATATCCAGTTTCTACTTGAAATAACTTTCACTGATGTGACTTTATGCATTGTGACTTCAAACCTAAACATTTAAAGTTGCAATGCTTTATATTTTCTAAATTTATGTAAAACTTCTTCAGTCATTCAGAATGGATTTGGCTTTTAACCCTGACCACACATTAAAGATCCATTTCTTATATATTACTTGTATTCATTGAAAATTATGTAATTTTTCTATATTGCTTCAAAAAAAAAGAGGAAGGCAAGACACAAAGAGAGATGAAGTGAGGACAGAAATGAAAGGAGACATAAACTCAGAAGGGAAGAAGAGAGATGACAGATAGATTTCAATAAATCATTGCTCCTGTAGTCCTCCACACACGGCTGTGTGTGTACAGTTTTTCTGAGGAGTTTTTAAGAATGTGCTCGCAAATCCAACCACTGCAATTTCGTAACTGGATCCTAACAGCCTCTTTGCTTTTTGATGTTATGAAATGTTTAGAACAGCCCTCATCTTTTAAAAGCAAAGCATCATGACTGAAATTGAATTTTCTCGTAGGTGGGCTACTATCTGCATATTATGTATCACATACATTGACATCCGTGCACCAGGACTGCAGCTGTTAAAAAAAAACCCTCCTGGCTCAGCAAAGTAGAAGCTCTTTTGGGTAATGCTCCCATTGGAGCAGTTCCCTGTGGCTCCTGCTTTTCCCCTTACCTCTCTCTGAACTGGTTAATCACATCTCTTAAAGCCAGGCCCAATGAGCCCAGCAGACAGCCTCTGGGGTCCTGCCCACAGCTCAGACAATACACACAGGCCTTCATGATGTGAGTTAAAGTGTTTGGTACATGTACACTGAGTGTTCAGTGGGATGTGTGTCTGTGTGCATCTGTGTTTGTGTGTGCATGTGTTGAGCTGCTGTGGACAGGATGTGGAGCTGGATGTCATATTTTGTTTGCCTTAGCCAATGGATAACCTTGCACGCTGTCACACACACATTCACACAAGCATTTACAAACACATACACATGCACATGAATTTACTGCATCCCCTTGGCAATGTTTGGTGAATCAAAACCAAGGTCAAACAGAGTTCATTGTGCACACAAGCACCCGACGGACTCAGACAGAACGACACAAAAACACACATTTATTGCTTATTATTTTCATATTTCTATTTGGCCTAAGAGTTTGCAGCCCCTGCAGTCAGATTTCTTAGATCCTATTCAGCCACAGAGAATAGAGTTTTCACTCTGTTAACTGTATTTGGTATTCAAAAAAAATTCATGGGGTGGAGATGGCTGTTCAACTAATGCTCACAAGCAACATAAACAAAAAGGATATAAAATATTCATGCTGCTAAAAAAAGGATGGGAAGTACAGTGTAAGCAAATCAACTAACTTCATTTGCTTTTGGGCTTGCCTGTGCAAAAGTTTAGCTTGATTAGTTGTCTCTATATGAGGATTAAGTTATGTTTGGGATAAGCAAAGTTTCTGGCGTATTGAAAAATGCAGTACAGAGGAGGGGACACAATTTGTATCACAGGCCTGAAGAAAATGCAAAGTTAGCAAAGTAGAAACAAAAAGAGGCTTAAAATGCTTAAAGAAATGTGAGAACAGAGAAACTTACTGAGAAAATGAGCAACAGAGAAACACACAGAGCGAAGGAGGGAGACTGTAAAAACACTCTGATCAGCGTGGATTCGAGAACAAGCCCGGCTTGCTGGCTCAGTGTGACGTGGACCTGGGCCCAAAATCAGTCAGACAACACCTTTGAAATTCTCAATAGCTTCCTTGTGAATCAGCCGTCCCCCTTTCACGGCTGCCTGGAGCAGATAACAGGCTCAACTCTGTTAACCTCTGCCACCTAATAGACTTCTCCCCTGTCAATCACGTTTCAAAATACCAATAGAGCCCAGGAGCTCACTCATTCATTCACTCACACATATACACACAAACACGCACACACAAATACTCTACCAAACACACATGCATGCACGCACTCACACATTTGCTTCTCACTTTCTACCACCTTCGTCTGCCTTTCACTTGTGGGTCAGCTGTCCTTGAAGTACACTCCACCTGCACTTGCATTTATTCAGTCAGAAGGACTTGGACTTGTACATGTGAAAGTTCTTTCAAATGTGAATTTCAGAACTTTTTCCCACATTGAATGCACCAGCAGAATACAGTCTTATATAATCACAATATATTCTTTATAGAACTGTATATCCAACTGTGTTGATATCAATACCAGAGCTACAACCTATTTTACCCTCCTGAATTTTTAATCTTGGCTGTGTACATGTATGTTTCTCTCTGGAAATATGCTCCTCTTAACATACACACCAAAAGAACACAACATTTTTGGGTACAGTCAGTTCCTTTTCTCTGGCAACCAATAGCAGTGCAGTAAAACTATGCCACTTCTAATCTATAAGTGTGCCATTTGTTTATATATAATGCATGCATCTCAATATCAGATTGTTATTCTCAGCGACATCAGATGCTCTGTTGCTATTCTCAGCAATTACAGGGTATCATGGTACATACAGTACCATGATGTCATGTGTCTTAATACTATGGTAGGATACTGTACAAACAATAGGATGCAATAAAGAAACAAGAAATATATGATGCAATTAAAAGCAATGCAATGTGATTTAGTAACATGAGATGACATGATATGATACAATGTGATACACCACCACTCAATATGATACAGTACAATGTTTGATATAGTGTGATACAATCTGATTATTGGTCCATAGGCCCTGCACACACAAGCAAAGTCTGCAATCTAATTTCCTTTGATTAAATGTATGCCTCCCACAGTGGAAAGCAGATCATACAATTGTGTTTTTCTCTCTCTCTCTGTATGTGTGAGTGTGTGTCTGTGTGTATGTAGGTTAGTCACACCTCTTGGTGTTTCAAAGCGTGTGTAGTATGGTGGCTGAGAGAGCCCAGTGCACTGCAACTTAAGAAAACACATGCAAATAGACAGAACACAAGCCAATTAAGAAAACATCCTCAACAATTTGACAACACATGCTCCACGAATACAGACAACACTACCAGAATACACACAACACAACCGGATAGACAAACTCACTGCAAGTAGCACAGACAATAATTTGCTTGTGTTTTGTGTATTCGCATGTGCTTCCTTAAGTTGTAGTGCACTGAGCTCTCACAGCCACCGAAGTATAGCCGCCACACTTGCCTTTTCTATCAGCTGGCACATTTCTACAGTATCCATACTGCTACAACAGACGGACGGCTGACTTCAAGCTGTTCCAGATCCACACATGCTGTGCCTCCCTCTGCCCCACCACACTGCAGAGACTCTGGTACCCCAGGTGTGCATTAAGTCGAATCTGGATTAGGGGCACCTTCGGGGGTATCCAGGTATCCCTGGAACCCCCTTATGATGCACCTCCTGCATTTTATTTGCATAATAAGCACAGTTAGTTCAAGCTAAATTTTTCTGTCTGCTGGGTAAGAGGGCACCACGACTGTTAAAAAGCCTTAGCCTAAATGTTAAAGACCGCTGTGGCAAAAGAAAAAAAAAGGAGAAACCAAAGGAGTTGCCTGGTTGTAAGAACAACACAAAGCTTTTAAAAATATGAATTGAGGACTGACCACAGGAATCTTTTCTTTTCTTTCTTTCTTTCTTTCTTTCTTTCTTTCTTTCTTTCTTTCTTTCTTTTCAATTCCTTGTCTCAGTCGCACAAATACTAGGTGAAAAAGTCAGAAATGATTCTCTCTCTTTAGCCTCCCTCTTGCAAAACATGATGATACTGATTGTGGGGCTGTTTTTTTTCATACTCACTGAAGCTTGAATGGAAGGATTTAAAAATGTATCTCTCTGCTTTTGAAACCATTCTTCAGGGAAAAACTCTACTTCGCTTTGATATCTCCAAACTAAAATTTCTCTTATAGCTGGTTTCCTGTACACAATAGCAAGATTCGTCCTTTGTATGACAGAATAAACCAGCACACCGAATACAACATGAGTCGGAACACCTGAGAACATCATTTACATCATTTCCCCTTTCCTGACCACTTAGAAAACATAACAAGGTCAAGCAGAATAATCACAATGTGATAAGATAATTGGGCTTGCACTGCAAGTTTTCAATGTGCAATGTTGATCAGCAACACTTAAAAGTTTTAGTCTCTGACTAATCAGTGAATTAAACCACCACAGTCAACTGAACATCGGTATGTTGCATGCATGGTTAGAAATCTTTAAAGTTTGAACAAGTGCTCACACAATCAAAACCAAGAGGTTGTTTTGTTCAAAAGAGTAAAAACAAAAAAATCACTTGAATAGCTGAAACTGATGTTTTGCTGCTCATCAGGATCGACCCCTGTGTGTACTTGATTTGCACCTTTTAAAAGTCGCTGAAGTCACATGGTAGAAGTTGTAAATTCCAACTGCTGATGTGATTTTGAAATCCCAAAACTATCCCCACAGTGTTGGTCTTCGTGCAGGGTTTGATTTGATTTGGATTTTTGCTACATAACCTTGCTGTGTACTAAGCAGTTCTTCGACACGCAGGCTTACTAAAAAGGAGTAAAAAGCATAGGGTCACAGTTAGTGTTTCAACATTGTATCACCTCACACATTAATCGTGCGGCTGTAATGACTCTCACACAACTGTCATGCGACTTCTTTCCATGTGACGCCTCAGTGTGAATCGTGCACAGATGTTAAAGGCCAGGACACCCCCCGCCCTTCTCAGGGTTTCAGCTATATCTACTAAATGTTTGTGCACTTTAAGGGTAAAAGTCCTGTACTACACGTCAGACAAATACATAAAAGATGGAACAGACATTAAGGAAAATGCTCTCCAAATCCAGATATGCAACAAATACCTAAACACATACAAATGGGGGAAATGCATGCAAAAAGAATTAATAGTGCTCCAGGATGCCTAAGAGGGAGTCTTCATTTAGATAAACAGAAACGTTACAAATACTTTTTGTGTGCCCATCAGGCTTTTTGTACCCTTCTCAGCTAACCCTGTATTATGTTGTGATATTTTTTCATATCGTAGCTAGTTATTTAGATCGAGCCAATCAATCCCCCAGTGTCCAAGAGCACTTCCAGTGTAGCAAACAAGTTTTGTAGTATTTCCCATTTTGTACGGGTTTTGCTGTTTGGTGCATTTCTGAGTTTGGAGCGTGATTTCCTAAATGTCTGTGCTTTTACTCCTATATGTGGTTTTGCATTCGTAGCATTTGTATTTGGAGTGCGTTTCCCTTAATGTTTGTGCTTTCACTCTTGTATGTGCTTTGTCCTCCCCTTTTACAATAACAGTGCAGATAATACTCTGTCCAGCCACACACACACTTGAGCAAGCTGATGCACGTTTACACACCGACAGACATAAATATCTACACACACACACAAAACAGTCCCCTGCAAAGTTACCACACACAGGCTCTCTCTCGCATACACACTGACACACACACACTCTCTCTCTCTCTCTCTCTCTCTCTCTCTCGCTCTCTCTCTCTCTTCTCTGGCAGTTTTGCGTCAGTGCTAAGACCACAGGGACGGTTGACATTTCACTCTGGCTCCGTTTCCATTCCCTGTGATCACAGCCATGCTGCCTCGCCTCCCTTAAAGGTCACCGTTGTTGTTTGTCAAAATCCCAACAAAAACACACCATGCAATGCTCTTTGTGTGTAATGTGTGTGTGTGTGAGAGACAAACACACACACACACACACACACACACACACACACACACACACACATACACACAGAAAAATAGGTGAAGTTTGTGTGTTTAACTTATGGAATCTTGAAACAAGGGTTGTCAGTCATCAAATCTTTTTTTTTCCCAGCCTTAACCAGGGCTGTGTGTGAGCAGCAGGTGTTTGCGTGTTAGTTTGGCTGCTGGCTCACTTTTGTGTTGCTGGTTGTTCAAATCCATTGAAATCTTGTTACCAGTGTCAGTATCTGATTTGATAGTAGTGACAAAATAGGAGTATGCCAACAGGAGATGTGCTGGACCTTCATCGTCATGGCAATAGTGATGTGAAGAGCTGAAAATCTTAATAGTAAGTACATAATTTGTTAGCAAAGCCCTGTTAATGCCCTTTCACACACACATGTAATGTGTTAATGATGTGATTTCGATAGATTAATGAACAGTAAAGTGGGGTAGGGGAGTGCAGATCATAGCCAAAGAGCCTCTGAATGTACATGTACACGTGTGATACCAGAGTCCCGCAGACCAGCCAGACAAAGTTGCTGACCAAAGCTCTTAATTAGAGACATTTTAAAGGTGACCTGATTAGGCATTGTTGCAGCTGATCCACGTTGTAGCTGGTTATGTAGTGCATCTAATGACCTTTAACGTGAATTTCACACACATTTGAGCAAAAGTACATCAGCTGCAGTGTAACCCATAGTTTTCACTGAGCAGAAAAGGCATTTGTAATGTTCCTTTAGATTTGTCTCAGTATAGGCTGTTGCTTTCTTTCTTTCTTTTTCCTTGTTGGACACGAAATAGATTCGGCTGATCAACTTCAGCATCAGGGGACATGCAATGCATGTAGTAACATCATCGTCTACAGCACTCAGACTAAAATAATAGCTGTAGTGTTTGGTTTCAGAGCACTAATTACTTTTAACAAAGTCTATGTACTGCTAGAAAATGTAGGTGGTTGAAATGCAGCTGTTTGTTTCTTTGCCTTTTCAATGTGGACATGGTGTCTGGACACACACACACACACACACACACACACACACACACACACACACACACACACACACACACACCTACACACAAAAATAGACCACACCCTTCCATAC
>JBBMJY010000018.1:8891889-8902628 GCA_037833715.1 Toxotes lorentzi
CACACACACACACACACACACACACACACACACACACACACACACACACACACACACACACACACACACACCTATGACTGACAGTGGACTACACTTTTCCATGATATTGATCAACTTGACCATTTCAGTGAGGAATTGTGTTTGCTGTTATTGTGATATTGCCTAAATGGGTGGTGATTATTGGTCTAACCACGTCATTTATGTGGCATTAGGCATAGCATTTGCAGCTTAAACTGTACATACTATAAATGTTAATATGGAAGGAGATGACCTACTGTATCTGATTTAAGATTTGTTATTGCCCAGGTAACAACTGAATGGAATGCAGATAAAAATAGTATACATATAAAATGCTTCCATTTTGTTGTCATCCTTTGGATTTTATGCATGTTTGGACATAATATACAGACAATTAAATAAACAAAGTTACTTTAAAATGAATTCTCCAGCCAACATTAAGAAGCTGTAAACAGCCATGTGTGGGCACTGAAATTTTGAGTGCTGTTTGGGATGTAAAAAAAACCCCACTGTCTTCAAACACTAACTTCCAGGATCATTCATCTTTGAGAAATAAGTCTAATCTGAAGCTAATTTTTACATCTTGTCATTAGAAATTGTCATGAATATTGACGTCAAAATCCTCAAATGGATGCCTTTTTTTTCTTGTTTCCTTCTCCACAATTTGTTCAAATGCTCATATTTAAAGTGTGTCTCAAATTGTGTCATTGTGTCAGTTGTGTTGCTTGTCTCAAGGATTCCCTCATAAATCATACTCCCCTTTAACTAAACACTAAAATCTATCAATCTATTTTTGTGTATACACTATACACAAAAAACAAAACATTTTTTAAGTGCCATTTTGGCTGAAAAGGCACAAAAAAAACTACACGGAGTGATGTAAAAGCACTAGAAACAGAAGTAGTTGTTTGAAAATAAATTATGAAGGCTGAGAACTTTAATTAAATACTTTTCAGTGTAGGGGTAATTTAGTTTGCATTTCTAATGGTACTCTATCTTTTTACATGGGTTCCTGCTGTGTGTTGCAGTAGCCTTAGGCGTTTAAGATCTGTGTACAATTGTAGTATTTTTTTTTCTGCGCACTTTCTCTACAGACCTGGGGGGAACTAGGAAACACTAGTCTAATATTACTTTATATTCTCTGGTATTTACTCTTCTACATTTCTCATCAAACCCACAGCGCAATGTCAGTTGTAACAGGAGGGAGTCTATTTGATTTAAGGTAATTTGGGATGTCAAAATTATGATATTGTTTATGTGGGCAATGTACTTGTTATAACTGCCATGCAGAGTCACATTTCCTTACAACACTGTGATTTAAACCCGAGGACAATTGCTCGTGGTTGGTTCTTGCAGAGAAAGAGAGAGAGAGAAAAAGACAACTCTGCCCAAATTGCCTTAAAAAAAATGAAGAAGGGAAAAAAAACAATTCAGATGAATGATTGACACAGCAACCAATTCATCACAATGAGAGATGGTGGAAGGTATCTGTCAACCAAAAACACTGAAGGTAAACATGCACACACTGTGCTTGCACGCAGACACCGACACTGACTACTCAAGTGCACAAATACACACATGCGCGCCAAACATGAAAGTAGTTCAATAGCTATTACAGTGTAGCTTTGTAGAAATTTGGTATCAAATGATTGGTGGGATCTGCTGCAAGCGAAAAAAAAAAAAAAGAGAGAGAGAAAAGAGTTGCAGCTGTAGTGTTTGTGTGAGCATGTGTGATTAGTGTGTGTGTGTGTGCATGTGTGCAGCAGCAATCTTGTGTGTCTCTTTGAACGTGCAAATGCCACCCCCCATCTCTCCTCCCCCTCTGTCGCTCACGTCCATAGCCATTAGTGAGGCGGCCGTTGAGGCTGCCTTGTTTTGACAGATGCTCACTCTGTCCAAATGCATCTCAGAGGACGTTATGGCGCTTGTCACACTCCCCCTGCCCCCCCACCCCCCATACATGGCTTGAGAATATTATTCACAATACCTTGCTCACAAGCATACACACAGTTTTGTTATGCCTTGTCCTCAATCTCCATGTTATGATGTTCGCTCCTATGATATTGTCCATAAAGCAAGGTTGAGCTCCTCCCAGCGCCTCCAGGCCTTGCTGTGGACAAACCGGAGTGAACCATGTGGCGGGTCAGCCATTCACTGTTTCTTCCCACTGGGTGCCTCAAGGGCAGGGTTTTGAAGTTGGAGGGGGAGGGTGGATACGACACGAGGCAGAGAAGGTCTCCTGGTCATGCAGGGGACCCACTGCCGTAGCGATGCCACAGCAGTAAACTACCTGGACACAATGAGGCCACCGATAATGTGGACAATTGTTTGGCTTACAGGATATAACAGGACTCATGTTGATGAGCAGGCTTGGGATGTCATATAAAATACAGGCCTGTATACTGTACCTGATGAAATTCACTAATTAAATCAGTGGGTGTTGGGTACACTTGATGAAAAGATTGCCTTTTGAACTGAATGTAACACGGGGGCGGTAGATTGCTGTCTCTTGCCATTCACCATGATTACAGCAATTTCAGCTGATGTTATTGATAAGTGATAAATGTTTAATTTTAGACTGGCGTTTCATGGTAAAAAAAAAATGTTATTAAAATTTGTTTTTCTGCCTAAAGGTTTCTTTCAAAAACTGAAAATCATTTATGACAGCAAACTAGTGCAAAACAACATTCATTTGCACTCCAAAAAAGATAATTTCTCAATGAGATTTCCAGCTTCACTGCACACATTTGCACCACACCCACAGAATTATATTAAGCTTGTGGTTCATGCAATCATACAAATGCACAAATATCCAAGTCAAACTCCCCATGGCTTATAGATTCATGCTTATGACCCTCTCCATCATTCAGCCCTCACTTCCACTAAATCATGCATGCAAGTCTAAAAACATGCCAGCTGCCCCATACACATACATCATTTTATGTGTTTGCCCTGGAGGGAGTTGAATCTGTTTTGAGGGAAGTTTGTTAGAAGTCAGTCTTAACATGTTCCCTCTTCAGTCCTTGTATCTCGTCTGTGTGCTTCTAGCCAGGCAAAGGTGACCTTGCCCTGAGGATTGAGAAGCACAGAGCTGCACCTCTTCTCCCTGTCGCGCCTCCAGTGTGGCCTCACTGCAGTGACTTAAGAGAGGGAAGAGGATGTCTGTGACTTTCTCTTTGAGTGCCTCTGTGAGTGTGAGTGTATGTGTGTGTGTGTGTGTGTGAGTAAGAGCTGGCCAGGCTTCAGGAGGGCTGAATCACACCGTCTGGGCTCTCTGTTGCATGGACAGGGGTTGGCTTAGGGCTGAGAGGGTCCTTTACGCCTCAACACACACTCTCCCAGGTCTGTACGCTCTCCTCGATCCACCTCACAAATGGCAGGGTGATGAAAGGAGACATGCCAATACATCCAAGATTTCAACCACTGCTGGAGAGAAGAAGAAGGAGTGAGGGGAAAAGTAGGAGAAGAGTAGGAGTAGATGAAAGTGAAAAATGTTGAAAGAATGCTTGGAATGCTTGTGTGTGTGTGCGTGTGTGTGCGTGTGTGTGTACACACGTGTACAAGATTGTATGTGCACAGTGAGACAGGAAGTGTGAACACTGTACTCTAGACAATGAGTGCAAATGAACAATGAATCACAGTGAAGACAAGTGGGTGAAAATAAAGAGAGATAGAAGCTCAAGTGACTTCAGGTCCACAGTTAACGGTATATTTTCTTCCACCTTGCCAAGGAAGCGCCTGCTAGGCTGAGCACATAACGACAGGTGGGGAGCAAGGGGAAGGGGAAGGGGGGGGCGACAGAAATGAAAAGGTTGGGGTCAACTTCATCTCTCTGCTCATATTCTCCACTCTATCTCACCTCAATCTGGCCAATACAGACTCAGCCCTGGCCCGGAAAGTTTTCCCATTCAGATTCCTAAAAACCAATCTGGTGAACTCCATTTCCGTTCCCCGCAGCTGACCACAAATAGTCCTCGCGGGCAGTTGAGTTCAATGTGTCGCATCAATACACTGTTTACAGGAACCCCTGAAAGGCTTTTTTTTGTTGTTGTGGAGGACTGGCTTTCTTAACACCCTTGTCCCCGTCTGAACTATCTGCTGACAATACGGATATTAGATGCAAAATGAGCATTGCATTGGTTAAATGTAGTTGTTGAATCACATCCTCAGAGAGAAAAGATTGCAGTTTATATTACAGGTGAACACATGAGTCATTCTTCTCTTGTTCAACGATGGAGGTACTGCAGATAGAAACACATGGAAAACTCTTTATTTGGAAGAATAGTTTGACATCTTAGGAAACACGTTTTTTTGTTTTTGTTGTTGTTGTTTTCAATAGTGTTTTCATTTCTGTACAGAAAATATGACACTAGCAACAGCAGCCAGCTGGCTTAGCTTAGCACAAAGACTGGCGATTGGGAAACAGCTAGCCTTCCTGTGTCCAAAGAAAACACTTAAGCACCTCTAAACTTCACTAATTAATATGCTATGTAGCTTTTGTTTAATTCATACAAATCTCAAAATGTTAATAAAAAGCACTTCTCTTTCTCCTCTTTATGGAGTGAAGGCCTCATTTTTATGCTTTGCTTTTTGTATAGATTAAACAAATAAGAAATATCATGTTAAGCAGTCAGAGATGCTGGTAGGAAACTGAAAACAGCCAGGCTTGTTGTTTCCCCTGTTTTCCGTTCTTTGTGCAAAGCTAAGCTAGCTTTATAATTAGCTCACAGACACAAGAGCGGTATCTCCTCATCTAACTCCTGGCAAGAAAGTGAATAAACGTATTTCCCAAAATGCTGAACTATTTGAGCCAGGTAATCACTTTGTGGTCAGAGATAGAGTATAAAAGGTACAGGTACACAAAAAGAGACACACATACACACACAAAAAAACTAAAACTGACAAAACAAGAAAAAACACACCAAGCACAGACTGAAAACCGATAATCACACCAAACACACCAGAGAAAAACAAAAAAAGAAAGATAAAAGCTAGTACATAAACCAGCATAGTGGCACATTCAGGCACATATACTTCTATTTTGTCTCTCTACCTCCTGGCCTTTCCCAGCATGCCTTGCTGTTATGGGTGACTTGATCCGAATTCCAATCCCAGCACACGCCTCTCTGAGGAGCGGCGATGTCACTGGAACATAGAGGAATAGAAATCAAATCTGTTTGAACTGAGAGTGAGCGAGGGAGAGTGCGCCAGAGGACAAGGCAGTGATAACGGATAAAAGAGGAGGGGGAGTAAAAGAATGATATTTGAATTATGTAACTCAGCTCAGGGATGATTTGGACGATTCCACCGTTGACACCAACATCATTTCTCATTACCTGAGAGCTGTGTGTGCCCAGCGCTTTGCCTCGTCCCGTGAGTCATTTCACACAGCTATCAGAGAGAGGGAGAGAGGGAGGGGGGGAGGGGGAGAGCGAGAGAGAGAGAGAGAGAGAGAGAGAGAGAGAGAGCAGAATGAGGTGAGAAGTTTGGGAGAGGAGGGACAAAAAGGCTGAAAGCACACATTTGTTCAAACTAGAAATATATGAAGCAGGATGTTTGCACATTTAAATTGCTGTAGAAGACTGACTCTGTTCACGGGTATTTTACATACTGTAGCCCGCCTCATATACACATCAACCAACTGCAAGTAAAAGAGTGAATATCACTGATGCATCATTGTCTTGCCTGCTTCGTGCTGATTACAGACAAAAGTAAAACCTTTTACTCTAAAAAGCACATGACTGGGCGTCAACACATTTGCCGTCAAGATGATGTTAATGGGTTGAAATCAATGGCCGATCAATATCTCCTGCAAATTCAACATGGGATAAATTGCATTGTATAACTCCGAGGGACTGGTGATTAATGTTCCAGATGGTTCAATCGGCATTAAGCAGAAGCTATGCATAAAAGACTGGATAGCAAAATGGATGCTGCTTCTGATAAAATAGGAAAGGCTCACTGTATACTGTGGAAGAGATATTACTTTGATAAGCCAACCACATAACGACATTGATGTTTATCCTTTTTGTTTAAGCTGTTTCACTGTCAGCGTGATATTAACATAACTTTAGAATTTGGTTTTGAAACATGATCAGTTATAAACTAATGCAATCATTTCTGTTGCCTGTACTCCTCAGGCATTTAGACCAAAAACAGGCTTGCAATAACGGGGAACACCACCAATTTTACAGATTGCAGTCTCTTGACAGGTGTTGGTGAGTACCACTGCATATGTGAAAAGAAGCTGTAAAGCCTTTAGAGGCTCCAGAGGGGTGGATCTGATCAACTGCCTCAAGTCGCAGCACACTACACACACGCACACGGATTGGATACTTGCACTCAACATGCTTGACTTGTGCCAGTCTTCTCCTCTGCGCTGTGTCTGTGTGGGGGTGGTTGGTGCATGGCACATCGCTTAAAATAGACATTCGCTCTCTTTGCAAGTGGAGGTTGACAAAGGAGTGAGAGGGAATGAAAGCACATGGGGGAGCGAGAGAGTGTGACAGAGACAGGGAAAGACAAAGACGGTAGAAAGAAAGAAAGGCAGACAGGAAGACACAAAATCTGCCGCTGCACCAAACTAGTACTCAAAGGAAACGAACACACACATCTGTACGAGTTTGAAATGGAGCTGGAGATGGAAAATGAATATTTCAGGTGAGGGGAATGAAGCAGTTCTCCTGGATAGTAAATGGGGACAGGTGCAGGCAGCAGAGACATAGCACAGATGACAGACACAAAGCTACAAACCTTGATACTGTACTTGTTCATCTGATGAAACAATAGCATCTGAACAATATCTGTAGATTCAGCATATTACACAACACTGCTCTTCTGCAAATCCTTTTTACGTTATGTAGTGTGAGCCAAGATGAAACAGTTATTCAGTTTTTTGTACTTACTTTTTTGTACTTACAGTAAAATATGAATAATCATATACATCAACATCAAAGGCCTGATGGTTCTTTGTCAGATGAGACTCAAGTTAAGATGACTTTGAATCTGGATGGCAGAAAAAAAAAAAACTTCACTCTGGATGGATGTTAGTACATTCCGTCATTGTTAATCTCTACTCGCCAACGCCTAAAGTTGAGCAGTCAGCAGAATGGAGCTGGCCTGTGTGTCATCTCTCTCTCACTCACTCTCCACCCTCCCCCAGCGGCACACATCTTCCCAGTGCTTAAGATAAGTGACAAGACATCAGAGCCAAAGAAGTGCTTTAATGCCAGGAGAAAACTCTGTGCCCGTACGTGGGTGGATGCCTTGTCAAGTGTGTGTGTGTGTGTGTGTGTGTGTCAGTGAGTGAGAGAGAGAGAGAGAGCATACATGAGTTTCTGCAAGGGCTGAATATTCAAATGTGTGCATACGATACCACTCTATCTCGGTGTGAGTGTACACACGTTTGCCTCTACTGTAAGTTTTTGTGTACAAATGCCAGTGAGTTTATGTTTATATGTGCGTGTGTGTGTGTGTCCCTCTCTTCTTAGTAAGGTTATCCATCACTCCAAGCATCAGATGACATCACCACCGACCCCCATCCTGCAACTCTTACCCTTCCACCCACCCCGTATTCTCCACTCTGATGGGTTGGCTGGGTGCCAGCACCCACCTTCCTCCTCCTCCTCCTCCTCCTTTCCTCCTGTCCTGCATTTAACTCAACTCTGCTGCTCTTGCAAAAGTGCTGAATCATCACCATTGGCCACAGTATATACACAGCTGACATGGGTCAGGTGTGGGGTGTATTATTGCAAGGCTGTGCGTGTGCATCCCCTTATGTGTGTATGAGGTGTTGGATTTGTAATCAATACAGTGACACCCCCCTCCAGCCCCCGTACTCTTGTAAGGCCGTAGCTGCGTTAATGAACTGCGATCCACAGGGGGTACATTATGACAGCCGCTAACTTTATTATTAAGACCACTGCTACAGCCCTGGGAGAGAATTGTGGCTTAAAGTGAACCCTTAATGGACATGTAGTTTTTTTTTTCATTCTCCAAGTAATGTGGACTTATGTTCTGGACAATGGGTCTTAATTGCCAATCAATGTAAGGGGAGGGTTTTATTTCTTCTTCTTCTTCTTCTTCTTCTTCTTCTTCTTCTTCTTCTTCTTCTTTTTTAAATCCTGGACTGAACCTTAATGGAAGAATCCACTAACCTCCAAGACGAAAGAACCTTATTGCTTTTCTTCTGTTGGAGCCGTAACACACTTTCACATACAGTGTGAGCTGATGGCAGTGGTATGCCATCAGCTGAAAAACATCGCTACAATCAAGCTCACTGTGTCACAATTTCACTGACATAGGAAACATATTTCAGAGACAATATTACTTTAAATCTTGGTAACATGAGGTGACATTATGAGTGCTGCCAAGCTATGTTGTTGTGAAGCGTCACTGAAGTTTTGACTGACTACTACCTTTGTTATACTGTAAGGTTTGTTCATACAGCTAGAAACTGACATATCAAAGCGGCTTTACATCTTGTAAATATCAAAATTTAATTCCTTCTCTCTATCACTACCCCACTGGGCTACTATTCATCCTGTACATTGATTCATCTTTATATATTTCTATCCTGTACAATATTTACATCACAGCATGTATGTATGAACAGCTCCTCTAGTTAAAGTAGTGTATTTTTACATATTTTCTTTACAACAGCCCAGACTCTATAATCAGGTATGGCTGTGACTTAGGCACAGTTATATTCTTAAAGATAACTCCTCTAGCAGCGTGATCAAGCTTCACATTATCCTCGCGTTATCTTTTCTGTAAATACAACAGGTGAATTTTTTAAGTCAGTACTGAGTGTCTGGAAAGTGCTGAGCCAGAGCCGTTCCCCGTCCCTTATTTTCTCTTTCAAATATCACCAAATACAAAGCACTTTAATGTGAAGTATATAATCTGTGACTAATGCTTCCATTTCTTGTAGAATATTAATAATCCATTTGCATTTAACCCAACACAAATGATGTTTGTGATTTTATGAATTCAAATACAGTTGCTAGGTTTTTTGGCTTTTGCAAAGACCTTTTTCGTTATGGGAGCAGATGTGACGATTTCCATGTTCTGTATATTATTATGCATATCTGATGCTGCACTTTCTGTTCTTAAATATCTAAGCACATACATTAATGTATTTATCAAAGTGGTGAGGGCTTCTTTGTTGAGCTGTGGCTGAAAAGTAAGATGTTAAGAGGTGGAAAACACACAGTGGGATGTGACATTTATATATACAGTATATGCAGCAATATAAATCTAAATGTTTTTCAGCCAAAATAAAATATACTTTAAAGTCAACACGGAGTGCACAATACATATACCACTCATTATATATACTGTGAGGTTACTAACCTTATAGATATGGTGTTTTAAGAGAGATTTTTCTTCCTTCTCATTTGGCATTCAGCAGTGTTGTTCATGTTGTTCAGGTTCAAAATTTTAATTTGATGAGTGGTGACAAGGTGCTAACACCTTGCTGAAATGGGCTGTCCAAACAAGGTTTAAAATATCAAGCAGCATACATGATTGCTTACTGATTCCCATGTGTCCCCAATCGTAATAGGGTGGTTGCATTCCATATTATGTTTATAATTACAACCGTCACGACACATTAACTTAGTCACTGTTGACGAAATTAATATCAGAAAATGAGTATGGCCGTTTTAAAGGCGTGATGTCGGGTTTACGTTTGATTGAAGGTACAGTGTATTTTTGACTTCATGGTATTTTGTGGTTAATAATTTCAGTGAAAGCCAAATTTGTTGTTACAAATTTAACATT
This sequence comes from Toxotes lorentzi, assembly GCA_037833715.1. Classification (NCBI taxonomy): domain Eukaryota; kingdom Metazoa; phylum Chordata; class Actinopteri; family Toxotidae; genus Toxotes; species Toxotes lorentzi. The sequence goes on from JBBMJY010000018.1 coordinate 8,901,691, forward strand.
CTTGTCAGTGAAATCTAAATTTACGGTTTACTGTAACTGCTAAATCACATCAGACACTTCTTTGTGCAGTGTGCGATTATAGATCTACATATCAGATTTGCTCAAGCTGCATGAAAGATTGATTCTTTACCTAGTAACAGGCGAGATTCATCATGTACCTTGTCCAACATACACAAAAGTAGAAACCAGCACTGAGCCTGAAGTTGACTTACTGATAGAGGTGTTTGTCTTTCCAGCCCATTACAGAAGAACCTGTTTGGAGAAATCTACTAGAAGCAAAACAATTTGTGAAGAACCTCATTTCATAACTTAATGGGCCATATCATTACATTGATTCTTGATTTGCTCACACACTGAACTGTTCCCTCATGGTTCAGTTGACATGATTGCACACAACAAAAATGAGAAAAATGTGGAATGTGTAAATGGTTTGCACTTGTCTTGTCTATCGAAATGTGTTGCTGTCTATTCTCCTCACAATTTGTATTGGTAAACTTCATTCATCTTGTCATGCTCTTACATTCAGTACAGTGAATTAGAAAGGGCACTTGTAATGCTCTCATGTGAATTTGTCCAAACTACATTTTGCATGTGTCCTGGCTTTGTGTGTGTGTGTGAGTGTACATATATATACGCATGTGCAAAATGACCTTAGTCAGTGTTGTCCAGCTGCCCTTGCAGCATGTTGCATGATGGGTGTGTGGAGACAGTCTGCTTAGGAGAGTAGCAGCTGTTTGGCAGTCTGGTCTGCTTGTTCAGAGGAAGGCATATGTGGGTCTGACTGGCGAAGCCGTTCAGGGGTCACACCAGAATGAACCCTTCATTAGGTCATATGGAAACAGGAAATGCAGTCACAAGGCGCTGTCATGACTAGCCCCTAAGAGGGGCTGTTTTCTGAACATTTTTGGTTAAGAACGCTTTTGTGGACATTTTCAGCC
>JBBMJY010000018.1:8902728-8915771 GCA_037833715.1 Toxotes lorentzi
TTTTCCCCGTTTGGGCGATTATTATTTGGTACTTTGTAAATAAAGACTGATTTAAATTTTTGATCTTGCTTCACGGAATCGTGCATTTGGGTTCGGTCTTTGCTCAGTTGTGACAGGCGCAAGATGTATACTATTTCTGAAAGGACCAGAGTGTAGGATTTAGGGGGATCTAATCACAGAAATCAAATATCATTTTCATGATGTTCATGATGTATGTTTTCATCAGTGCATAATTACCTGTAACTACCAATAGCTGTGATTTCTTTAGCTTAGAATGAGTCCTTCATATCTACATAGGGAGTGGGTCCTCTTCCATGGAGCCCACCCAGTTGCAGCGCTGTGTTTCTATAGTAGCCCAGAAACAGAGAAACCAAATACTGGCTCTAGAGAGGGCCTTTTGCATTATAAGACATTATACTAGTTAGAAACTAAATGTTAAACTGTGTCTTCATAGAGTCAATGGAAAATAGCTTAGTGATTTAGTCCACCAGCGGGGTTGTCCTTTTTGGACAAAAAAAAAAAAAGTTTCTTGTATGCTGGCTGTCTGCTGCTGTTTCAAAAGTACCATAAAGTGTCTGACATTTCTCTCTCAAGTTACCACAAAAGCTAATTGGAAATGTTTTGGAATGTTTTAGTAAGTTTGCTCAAGGGTTCACTAGTGGTCCACTAATGACCTTCTCTCTCCCTCTCTCTTTCACTCTCACACTAACCGGTTGAGGCAGATGACTGCCCACCCAGGGCCCATTCTGCTCAAGGTTTCATCCTGTTAAGAGATCTCAAAGTTCAGTGAACGTTTTATTTGCAGAGAAATTCTTGGGAGAATGTTTCTATGACTGGGCAAATTTATTTATAAGAATCTTAACAGTTAAAAAGAATCACAGTCATCTATAGCTGTTTGCTGGACTGTAGAGCAATAAAAAAGAAACTGAGCATAAACTTTGTTCATTAAAAATGTATCATTTGTTGTTGCATTTTGGCAAATGCAAATGCCAAAATGCAACAGTAAGCAAACTCTACTGCTTAGTGAAGCCTGTTCTTCACAGTGACCACATTAAGCAAGTTAAAACAGAAAAACAACAAAACACAGAGTACAGAGGAGTTGCAGCTTAGTTGTGAAGGTGTCATTTTGATGTTCTGCTGGGAATTAAGTTATTTCATGTAACAGGAACTCGAAAGAGTCCCATAGCAGTGAATGATTTATTAGTGGGACAGTATGGGACAGCACCGCTTATCCTAAAAAGTTAGTGCCTCATATTGTGGTGCAGTATTAAAATGCACTTCATAAAAGCAGCCACGTTAAAGGACTTCGAGAAAGAGGCAGAAAGCTCTGGACTCTCTATATTCTGGCAACAAAATCATCTCCTGCCTCAAGTCATTTCATAAAATGGCAGCGATAAAGAGATAGACTGCTCTTTATTGTTTTTAGATTGCGGGCACTTTGCGAACTCTCCTCGCCTGTGTCTAGAATAATGTAAATATTTCACAGTTATGTGCCCGCTAATACATAAAACAGATATATAAGTCCAATAAAGCTGCATAACTGTTTGTGCCTGGCTTCCCCTGAGGGGCCAAACACTTTAGCAGGAGGGAATATTCCCCACTCAGCTGACAACGAGGACACTGAGGCTTCCTTGATGAATGGCACACACCTGCTGAGCCTCGGAGAGCAACAGAATCGAACATAGCCTGTAGTACCATGACAGTCTTCTTGAGAAGTGGCATGGAGTATCCAAGAAGTTCATAGTGCTTATCAGGAGAGTAACTCTTTAGTAGAATGTGTGACAAAGTATGGGGTAAATGTTTTTCTGTGCAATTTAATCAGGTTCTGGACATGTTAAATAACCAGTGAATGAAAATAGAAATGTTTTAAACTCTTCTGAAACAAACGCCTTTTTTTCCAGACTGAGTTCAAATAGGTGTAGCTGGAATATATGCAGGCTCATGGTTGTAAACAAAAAGAGAAGGAAATTACTTTATTGAACTCTTTATCAGTTAATGCTTTGTGGTGTTTATTGCACAGACCAGCTCATAACTAATAAGGAACAGAACAGACAAGGAAATTGTTGCATATTGTGGGCAGCATTGCAACTATGCAATCGCCAAGGACAACAACAACAAAAAAAGCCCCTCTAAACAAATAGCAGTAATCAGAATGGATGCCATCTCTTGGCATTACTTTAAATGCCAGCAGTAGAGAAGATACTCATTAGGAAGATGATGATGGAGGGGAGTATTCAGATGGACTTGTGGTGGAAACACGACAGCAAAACAAAACAATGGGCCTAAATTGAGAGGGACGATTAGCATCATTATCAATGTCATTCATTTTGTTTTGTTTTGAAAACATGACAAGGACGATGAATTATGAATTTTCTGAACTGTTTTGAGAATCGTTAGGCATAAATCAAACCACAGATGAATGGAAGGAAAAAGTGTGACAGTAAGCTATATTTGCATTGCTGACACATTTTGTTTTTATAATTGGCTCTGAGCTGCATTCTGAGATGTTCTATCATTATGAATTTGTGTAAACTTGGCAAATTATCTTCAACTTCAGACACAATCCTGCAAAAGATGTTTGGGGGTAATACTGATGTAAAATTCAATCCATTGATGTTACCTGAAGAAGGTAGTATTTCTTGCGTAAAAATCTCAGCGAACTCTTCAGTCCAGCACTGTGAACAGAGCTCTTAACCTAGATATGACGTACAGTAGGGGTAGTTTGGACTTTACAGCCTTTCCTTGCATTCAATCAAAGTGAGTCGAAGATGAAAAAAAAAGCAAAATTGCACAAAACAGACCCACTGGCAGCCTCATCTCTAACTCTAAGTCCTTGCTTGCTGTCTTAAACGATTACAGAGAAATGAAAACACGCATCGGGATTTACAGGCACACGGCCTGACCTCTCATCCATTTTACCTACCACTGGGACCCATTGTGACCCTAAAATTGCCAATATTGAAGCTCAGTGGGGTGAGTAAGAATCAAGGAGGGGGGGCTAAAAGACGAGACAGCTACAGCTGTGCTCTGCTCTTGCCTCACAGAAACAGGAGAAGAGGGGGAAAAATCATAATCTCACGCTGTCTGATGCAAGCTTAAATGCTCTATTGCTTTGCCGATCACGTTGCGCTCCCATCATCTTTCCCTGGCGTCTTCAAGACAAATCTGGGCTGCTGCCATGCACACGCACGCAAAACACTATGCACGGCAACAACAGCAGCTGAGGCGTGATGAATGACGCTCTCGCCCTGACGGGTCCCTGTCGATGCATGTTCAAGTGGATGGGATTGAATTTAACCATAGAAGTGACAGGCCATTCTTTTTTTGGGGCACGGGGCAGGCTACATGAATGGTTTGTGGCGACAAGGGGCTCTGTGATTGATGCCCCATGAGGAAGAGCCAGGGAATCTGTGGAGAAAGACGAGGGAAAACCACCCTAGTCATAAATGTGAGCGTCTGGAGAATCCACGGTTTGTGGTACTTTTCCTGAACCTAACCTTCCTTATCCTCTTTACCACCTGATCCCTGTTTGAAGGAGCTTATACCTCTTCTCATCCAACTAAAATGGTCCTATTTATCACAGCCTGACATTTCTGTCATCAGTGGATGACAATGTTGTTGGATGAGACACTTGAGTAAAGCTCCAGAGGGCTGCAGTGGAAGATGCAGTTTCTTTTGTCAGTCTGCTAAAGCAAAATGCAGTGTGCACTATAAATTACGTTTTTGTTCATAGTTTACTGGATAAGCCATGCCCTCCTTAGCATTTGATGCTATGCCTGTTGATCTTTCCGTTCTCCCATGATACATAGCTGCTTGGCTGACATCCATGGTCAAGAGAGAGGTTAGATTTGTGCTTTACCTTTGCATTTTCAAACTTGATGCTTCACTTTTAGTGTTACACAACAAAAGGCTTTAAGAATCAGGACTAACCATAGACTAGCTAATAACATAAGACTCTCTTGGGTAAGTTTGGATGGGCTGGCTGCAATCTTAGTTTCCCCAAATTAAAAACAAAAAAACAAAAACAGAGTTGTTAAGCTGTGATATATTAGCATCCAGGGCCAGCTTCAGCACAGTGGGGAAATCCTACACAGTGGATGTGCTATTTTTTCTTACATAACTTTGCCTCAAAATATTAATACAACCATAACCATAATACATTACGCTGAGGAGCTAGTTAGTTAGCCGGACAATGTTAGCTCTTACAGCTTACATTAGCAAACAAACACACAGTTTAATCCATTCTTTATTCAGACTTTTTTTCTTAAAGTTTTTTATTTCTGTTCTTTTAAAGGCTTACAACAAGACTCCACCCTCCAAAGTAAGTCTATATGGAGTATTGTTCTTTCTTTTTAGAGCCTATTGTCCTCCACATGTAGAGAAAACTGAAGCTTGACTCACCTGCTGTGCCTAGTAAATGTTGTTAATCAAACAATCAAATCAGTCAAATCAGACTGGATAATCACTGTTTGGGAAGGGGTTTAGCAAATGATTCATTGGTAAAAGAAAATAATAAGATTTGTAATAACCTTTTTTGCAGCAAAAAATAAACACACTGTTTTCCGCAAGTAAATTTGAATAGCCTACATTTTCAGCACAAATAAATGCATGTTAATCTTTTTAATTTGAGTTTAGGTAGTTGGTTTAAGGCTCCAAACGCTTACTCATATTGAAGAGCCCAACGCTGCAGAAACCTGTCTTAACATATAACCCTCCTCATCACTGCAAACAATTACAAGTGGACCTGGCATCCCAGCATAGGGACTCCAGTGATCACAAGGAAATGTGGAAGGCTCCAGAACAATGGAGGGGTTAAGAGGGTGAGACCCCAGGAAGGATTAGGAGCATGTTTTCCACTATCTTCACTTCTGCAGGCATCTCCACAGACCTCTCCCAGGCCCCGCAGCCCGCTCTAGCTTGGCTCCGTCTTCTTATCCACTGAAGTCCTGGAAACAGCAAAAAAACATTCAGACTTTCAGTCTCCAAATCAGCTTGGGTAATAGGCGAGGATGCCTGATGTCCCCAAGTGTACGCCGCCCACGTCTCTCTCTCTCTCTCCTCATTTCACTCACATATACACATTCACATACACATACATATATATACAAAGAGAGAGGGAGTCTTGCTAATTTGCTAACATCATTGTAGTGAAGAAGAATGCAATTAAAACTGCTCTTGATAATTAACCCAGATCCATCTCCAACCCCATCTCTACTGATTATATAAACGGCCATTACCAGGGAGCTATGAATATTCATCAGTTGTGAGTGGTCTTAAGATGGTAGTCATTTTATCTTTTTGGGTGGGTGGAAATGGGGTTTGGAAGTGGGGATGAGGTGGGGTGGGGGAGGATTTGGCTGTGAGTGATTACCACACAGTTGGGGAGAATGTAATCCATGACTGCGACTTCAAAGCGATTTTGCTGTTAATAAGCATTTTGTTGTTGTCTATTTGACGTTAAGTTGCACATTTCTTTATCTAGTTGTTTGTTGATTCTGTTTGAGGTCCAAAGTGTTTGCAGTACTAACAGTTAAGTATTAAATTAAATTAAATTAAATTTATGTAAATTAGATTCATGCATATTTGCTGTTGCAAAACAATAAGACCCAAATACTTTTTTCATACAGTTTGCAGCAAACTGCTACAGATGACAGTGTGTACAGTGTGCACTGACAGTATGTTTACATATATTATTAACTTTTATCAAACAAGACCTACACACTCTCTAATGGAAATCTGTCAAGCTCGAAGTTTAGTTGAGGGGGCTGACAGAAGTAGGTTTCAGTACATTATAAATGGAGGGGTGGGGGGAGATAATCAGTCTTGTGAATTGTGACCACATTGTGTCAGTGCTGTGATCTTGCCATAAGACTTCAGCAGCGGCAAACAGAGCAGAACAGAGGGGAGAGAGAACAAGAGTGGGAGTGAGGGAGCGGGATAGAGGGAGAGTGAAAGAGGCGGAGAGAAACCTTTCATGATAAAAACTGCCCGCTCACAGTGCGATAAATTGGGAGATGACACAAGTCACAGCACAACAAAAGGGGAGAACATTGGATGGGGACCCTTCACTGAGAAATTGATGAGATCGAGGCTGAAAGAATTGTCTTTGTGAGCCAACACTGGGGCTTAGCTCCCAAAACACACCAGGATTAAGACAACATCCCACTAGAGGTGGAGTTGGCGTGAGCCCATTAGTCCCTCATGATTTCTATGACACTTTTTTCACTTCTTTGAAGCCACTAATACCTTGTCTCATACTTGGCATAGCTCTTTTATTTATTGTATAAGGAAAATAAACACAATAACTCAGACACAACTGCAGTTATCTCCTGAAATAATTGCAAGATACAAGGATTGGATAGTTTCTTTGAATGCAGGATTTGTCAAAAGTGTGATCCTGCCTCAGTGGGCTCTGGATCTGAAAAGAAAATTGGCATATTGAACAGCTCATCACATAAATTCAGCACTCCCCGTGTGATAAAATATCTGATTTATATGAGATCAGTAGTCTACTCCAGCCAGGGGTGCTGCAAGGGATATTGGGCCCCATGAAAAAGATTCTGTACTGAATGCTTTCAGTACACAACATAGGCTATTTTCTTTTTGACAAAAACAAGAAAAGAAAAAGAAGCAGTTAGTTCTATTAGTACATTGTGAAAAAAATATTCAGTTAATGATGATTGGTTAATAATTTAATATTGAATAAAAATGTGCGTAATGTTCTAAAAAGTTCTCAGGGCCCCTGTCAGTTACAAACAGCCCTAACTCTCCCTCCATATGGCGCCCCTGCCTCCAGCAGCTTAATGCAGGCACTGACACTTGAAGACTTCATGCCCTTTCCTTTGACTTTCTTTTATCTATGAGAAATTATTTGTGTATACAGGAAATTAAAACCATGATATCACATTTCCCTTAACATTTCTTGTGGCCCGTCAATGCCTTTCAGCTGTTCACTTAACTGGGATGCAAGTGGCAAAAATGTTGCAACAAATTCATGCAGGTACAATTACAATACACAGGCACTGCAAGTACCTGTATCGGCTACTGCATTACCTGTGTAATCTGATGCAGGTGTGCTTCTCTGCTGGCCGGACGAGAAGTTTTACTTAAACTGAAAGATACTGTCCCGTCCACCTTTCCCAGTGGCTGCAGGACACAATGACACATCAAGTCAAACAGTCATTTGTCATATTAAAGACTAACTGAACATGTGGTACACATATGGTTAGTTAGTTCACCTTTCATAGCTGTGTAGAGCAGCATTAGGTTTGACTGACTCTGGACTCAAACAATGGTAGACTGTCTGTCACCATGAATCTAGACTGATTCACAGCTGAACAAACTTAACACCTTGGCTAAACAGGATCTTGACCAGCCATTGCAGACTTGATATTGAACCCGACCAATTGTCTCATGTGCAAACCGCAAACAGGTTAAATGCTCACTGACCGGTAGACAGAGTTTATTCATTAAGAGATTCACTGACCCACTTACTGAATAAATCACTCACTTTCTACTGTGTCTCTGCTACACATGAAAGTCTATCTGAGACACCAAGAACTGAACCAGCTGAACACACAACTCACTCACATCTGCAGTATTTCTTTTGCACAGTTTGATAAAGCTGCATTACAGCTGAAGGGTTAGTTAGTTTATTCTGCAACTGAGATACTAACCGCATGTTATTTAAGGGGGTGTCTATAGAGGACAAAGAATAAAAGAACAATGAAGATGGAGAAGGTTTTTTTTTTGAGTTAGATGTTATTGTTGTTGAATATTGATCATACAGCCATCAGGGCTGTGTCAGAGCCATGAACCAACCATGTTTATTGTTATTTGAAATTCTAATTGACTTTTATTTGTTAAGTTGTTCGGTTTAACCTCCTAAACTCTGTGGGATCCACCAGTGCACTGTCCAAATCTACAAAGCTCAGTTTTGAATTCTAGTCAAGATCTTAGCTTTAACAAAGATACCAAATATGTCAGACTCAATTACAGCGAAATGATCTGTGAAATGTTGCAAAGTCACCTTGAATATTTCAACTGAATGTAGTGCACTGAAAGTGCAGCCATTAAAAACATACTTCAGTCAGTGAAAGCATTATACTGTATACATTATGTTAAAGATGAAACAATCAGATACAAAATACTGTGTTACAGAGGACGGATTTTTTTTTTTTATAATAAAAAAACATTCAAATGTGTTTTAAATAGAAGATTCTCGAATTGACCATCATATAATAATAAGTGTTGGGATATGAGAGCACAAAGAGAGGAAAAGCTCATTGTTGTTTACTGCCTAAATAGCCTCATATTTCAAAAGAAGCAGAAAGGTTCAAACTGATTTGTTGTGATTCATGTTGTAATTTTGCAGCAACAACAAAGTCCTCCTGAGACAGGCACAGTTCTGGAGCTGTTGCTAGTAATGGAAAGTTTAAGAGGTAAAAATGGGGAGATTCCAATTCCAACAAGCCGACATGCACCAAAAATAAATAAACATTGAAACTACACAGTGTTTTCATCAATAGATTTTTTTTTAAATTAAACTTTCTAGGATTTTTGTGGCCGTATTTATTCTGATTTTCATTTTTTTTTAACATTGACAACACACACTGATTATTACCCAATTATCTTCTTTTAAATTTTAAATTTTTATAAACTAAAGAACACTTTAAAAGAGTGTGCATGTGTGCGGTCTTGTGTGTGTTTTTCCAAGGCACGTGTGCGAGTAAGGGAGCATAAACTCCCAATGTTTTATGTTTTACTATAAATGTCATGATATGTTGACTTATGACGACACTCTCATGTCTCATATGGACACTTAAATGTTTAAACCTCTCCGAGAGCCACATCATTCCCTTCAAACCTGAGTTTTCATCAAACTGCCAAAGAATCCAAGGATGGTTATGGTTATGAAAACATTTTTAAAACCAGTGAAGCATTTGATTCACAGCTGTGTGCAAAGAGAAGTTGTCAAGAGGTCAGTGTATCTACCACATCATGTAGCCTCACACACACTGCATGAACAGAACACCATCTGGAGTTTGAGACAAAAATAAAGGTCTAGCCTGGAGAGTTTATTTAGCTCCACTATGAAATCACCCTGATAATGATTACTGTAAAAAAGACCCAACTTCCACTCATAATAAGGGGGGTGGGTGAGGGGGGATCACAGTAAGCCTTGATTCAATCTTACAGTAACTTTTTTCTTATACATCTCTGTAATGTAATGTCCAAAATTTGCATGTGTGCACATTTAAATTAACACTTTTTTGAAGGACTGTAGATCTGACATAGATGACAGTAGAGTAAGTGGCCCGTTGTGATGTAGTACTGATCAAAGAAGCGTTTGTACTATATACTTTCTACAATGTTATGTAGAAAGGCTTGAATCAGCATAAAACACCAAGCCCCATTAATGCGTTGGCTGATTTATGATCCATCAGACAGTTAATTAATTTGATGAGACACAGCAGAGTGTCACTATCAAGGAGGGTCATTCGAAACAGAGGACTACATTTTTTTCCAAGGATAAAATTGTCAAGGGCTACTATGTAAGAATGTACTTAATTTTGGTCAAACATAAGCGAGAGAGAGAGAAAAAATGTGTGTGTGTGTGGGGGGGGGGGGCAACATCTTTTAAAAACACAATTAGATGAATGGAATAGTCTGTCAAATGTTCCTATTTTCATTCTCTCACAACACTTCCATCAAATTAATCAGCAGAAGAGGACAGTCATATTACACAGCTTCACTAACATTTCTGGACTGAGTGACAGTTTCAAAGAGGTAGATTATTTTGTCAAAAATATGATGGGGGTCTTGAAGCCACTGGAAGAGGAAATGAGGATGTCGGAGTCAATTTTTCTGCCAAATGGAGTGGCAGAAAAAATGCATTCAAAGAAACTCGTTTCTCTCCACACACATCTGTCATTCTCTTCTTTTTGCTAATGAAATGGAAAAAAAAAAAAGTTGAGGAGTGGGCTTTTCCTCTTTACGCAATTAATACACAACCAATGAATGTGAAAATGTGGATCAAAACACCATCCTGCAGCCTTCAGCCCCACAGTCAGTTGCTCTACATACACCTTCATCCCTCACTCTATCTCTCCCTCTCTGTGTGTGATTTATCTATCAGTCTGTGGTAGGATTGACTCTCTGCTGTACAGCAGGCCATTAAAGCCTGGGAGAGATTCACCTTGCCAGGCAGCTGGCTCAAATGAAAAGCTAAAAGAGCACATTAACTCATCAATATGAGGGCATGAAGATGAAAACAGTTGTCAAAGGCCTGCCAGAAAATAACTGATCGCATAATGCTGCTCTATTGTATGTAAGTGAGGTCATGAGAGTCAAACAGACACAAGGAAGTGAGAACACAGAGTCCTGGGAGGCTTTGATAGGTGCACTACAAATTCTCTGTTAAAAATACGGCTGAGTGTGTCATCTTTAAAACAGGCTATGTCATGTGGCAAGGACAGATTAGAGCAGTGCTTTAACTGGGTGTTTTCTTTGCCTGTGAAAGCTCTTTCAGTAACCTTTCAAGCAGTTTTAATTTGTGGTTAAAATACATTTTTATTCATCTAAGAGTCTTGATGCATGTTCGAAATCACACATTGTAGCTCATCCTCATGTTGATCGGTGGCTATTTTATACAGCGCAGATGGTGTAAAGTCAAATCACACAAACGAGTTCAAACAGTTTTTCCTTTTTGTGTGCGAGTGTGGTCTTGTGTGCGCACACAAAGACATTTTCTGAACGGTGCTCTGTCGCTATGCAGCATGAAACACTGTGTGCAGAACACATTAGCGTTGGGTATCCTAGAGCGGGTGCATCACTCAATACCAGTCACAAACCATTTACCACATGGTGGGGGAAGCTGCTTCCACTGCAGAGAGTCCCTCACACTGTCTCCCGTATCATCACATCCCTCGACTCAAACCACTGGAAAAGGCCTGCGTACGTCTTCTACGTAATTTCTGTTTATTTCGCTCTTTTACATTTCCCTCTTGTTATCGGTTATGCTGAAAGCTATTCCAGCATCAATCAATTTACTTAATTGGGCTTCAGTTGGAAAGCTCATATCTGTAACATGTGAAAATTTAATTTTATACCAGAACACATTAGTTTGTGTCATTTTTAGTTGCAATTACATGTTTATCACTAGGCAACAAACGCTGTGAACTTAGAAAAACACCCACGGTCCCTTTCAGCATGTCAGCAGTTTTGTTCTTGATTTTCTCTCCTGTGCCTTATTCCCTGACTTGTTAACACTGAACAAATTCCTGAAGAGTTTATCTCTCTCGTGCATCATAGAACCAGTGGATCTTTACATTTGTTGTTTTACAAGGAGATCATGTCTTGTTCTAGCCACTTTTTGGCACTCAAGCATGTAATGTATTTGCATATTAAATGACAGATCGTTTTTCATCTTCCAACATGAATACAGACCAAAAAAAAAAGTATGATGGTGCCATTAATTAACTTCACAATGTTTTGTTTTTCCAGCTGAACATGTACAGGCAGAGCCTGACAGATATACTCTCTGTCTATTACATCCACATTCCTTAAGGTTTTGTTTTTTTCTTCAACTGAACAAATGTCAAATTAATTCTATAATGCACCACCAAGGCTTATCCTGCTATGCTTTGAGTGGAGGTCATTTCTGCACACAATTACCTCAGAAATGAAGTAGACAGGGAAGAGAAATTTATTCTTAATGTAAATCACTCTCCCACTTCCAACTGAATGTATAATGGATTGTGTAACCTCAGTAATAATCCTGTTAAACAATTCCTAAGAACTTGGGGACAAAGGAGACTTCAGATAAGGGCTGTTTTAGGTATCTCTTCCTCTGGAAAATCCTCTGCGGGACTGAGGTGCGAAGGGGAATCATAATGAGTTGATAAATAAATAAGAAGCCTTGAAATTTTGCCAGTACCCACGCTCAGAAAGACAGAAGGGGAAGAGAGAGAGAGAGAGAGAGAGAGAGAGAGCGAGAGAGATGGAAGGAGGAGAAGAGAGAAAAAGGGTGAGAAGGGGGGAGAAAGAGAGAATTGGCTGTAGAGGCAGAAGGAGGCCTGAGGCTAGGATTCGTCTTGTCAAAGTGAGACCTTAAACTGGGTCCTGAATTCTGTCAACATGATTCTCGCACCATTTCCATCTGGGGCCTGTTTCAGTGAGGAGGATTGCTTGTGTTTGGAGGAGGATGATGGGAGACCTGCGGTCTTCAGACACTGACATTGACATTGGCTCCAGACCCATGAATCAGGGCCAGGAATATGAAGCAGCAGATGTGGGGAAACCGTTTTATAGGCCTGGTATTTTGCCTGTTCTGAACTACGCCAGACAGGCAGTCTGATAAAAGACGACTGATAAAAGACGGAAAAAGGCTTGTGCACCAGGTGCTGTGGGGCAGATTAACACATAAATGTATTTGTGGTTAAAGCTCTACGGAGATGTTACATAACCACTGGTGATTTTATCAGCTGTTACACCTCCTACAGGTCACAAGGAAACATTTAATTAGAATTTCTAAATAAGAATGACTGTAACAGTATCTTTATTTTATTTTATTTTTTTCATGATGGCCTATAACTGTTTTACACAACTTTGTACATGTAGAGATAAGATGAATGCTTTCCTCTGAGGCATTGCACAACACTGGAGAATGTGATGCCGAGTTTAATTGTGCCAATCAGCTGTTATTCGTTTAACTGCTATTAATCAGTTATGGACCACATATAACAATATGCTGTGTTGGTGCTAGTTGTTGTGTTTTTGTTGTTTTTTTTTGCTGTCACTCCATTGTAACCTATGTTTTTGTTCTTTCTTTATTTTTTACTTCTATGTAAGCTTTAAGGTTGGGGATATTGTGAGAGACTCAGTGGATGTCATGCATACAGTGTTTGTTTCACTTCAGAGATTTTTTGGATAGGGAGGCAATTGTATTGGGGTGATAGACACACGCCATTTTGTGTTTTCCACGTAATGGTCTCACTGTGTACAGTGTGCCTTACATATTGGGGCCAATACCAAAAAATACT
>JBBMJY010000018.1:8916014-8943108 GCA_037833715.1 Toxotes lorentzi
TCAAAGGGAACTTTTACTTATTTCATTAAAATTCAGACCAAATAAGAAAAGCACTCATGTAAATAACAATATCCCTATCTTATTGTGAGTAGTGTATTTCCACAGAGCATAATCCTCATTTGTCCACCTTTGCCCTTCTTTCTCTATTTGTTATATTTAAAATTTTCCTTACAGGAAATTACGTTTGTACATTTGTATAGTTTTGCTAGGCATATTTTTAATCAGCACTTTAACACTGAAAGCATCCAATTCAAATGTAGCCATTTTGAGAAGAAATGCACACACACACACACACACACATTTTGTCAAGAAATTTTGGGGAGCAAACAGGCAAAAAGAAATTACATTTAAAACCTTAAACAAATATATTGTGCTCTCGACTCGGTGTCTGTTAAAGAACGAGGGAAGAGAGAAGCCTGGCAAGGTCTGATAAGGCTCTGTAACAGTAATAATAACGTTTTCATAAAGCTCATTAATTGAGAGTCTAGAGGTAATTGCTACATTTCCTGCGGGCTGACTATGTTGTTAATGCTGACGACTGTCAAACTGACAAACAAGTTGTGGAATATGGATTTTCTTCCCTCTCAGCGTGTGTTAATAACCTACCATCTGAGCATTGCCAAGGGAAACTGTCAAGATGGCATCAGTGATAAAATGTTAACATGTGACAAAACGCACCTGCCCGCGAGAAGAACAATTCAATTTGAAATTGAATTTGTACGACTATCACGAAAACCTTTTCTTAATCCTCACCTGAGGGAAAGTAATATTGATTAAGAAGAAAGGAACAGAATGAAAGTTTTTTTTTTCTTTACTTGGTTTCTGTCAGCGAGCTGCCACACAGCCAAAGTGAGGAGAGTGACATCAGTTAAACCAAAACAACTGTACAGTGATTCAATGAGTTAATGAACCATCCTGACGTGATGATAGCGGTGGCCATGGATAAAAATATGTCATCTCTCGAAACTAAAAATCATAACCTGTTACATCCTGCTCAGCGCTGGCGCAGAGTTGAATCAAACGACATATTTGGATTAGTCATCCCTCCACACCCGCATAAACCACCAGATTTTAGCAGTGATGTTGTCATAGCCACTCTATATTTAGATGTACAAGATTTTAATTAACAAAATCAAGCGTAAACTATAAATCTGTGCAGTAGCAGTTTAACATATTCAGGAGCCTCCCGAGTGGAGGTCCAAGAAGACAAGATGAAGAATTTTAATGGTTTAACACAGGCAGATTGCACATTGAATAATCATGATTTGTGAGAAAAGATAAGACAAAGATCATAATTCAAATGCAGTTTGATGGCTACAGCAGGAATTTTTAATGTTTACATCAGTCTTCTTACACTGTTTTTTATTCTTCCTTTCTTTTCAGTCACCTCTTTCTTCTTGCACCATGGGACTGTACAGCTTGTGTTCTTGTTTAGCGGAGATTTGTCATATCTATGTAAGCATTCTTTATAGACACAGTGTGAAAGGCTGCTGGGCTATGAATCAAATGTCCCATGGAGTAAACATGTGCTGTGAAGCTGGCAGCCTTACAGACAACCTTTGCGCTGCCTCTCACAAGCAAAGAGGAACAATAGGTTGGCCAGGGTAGCTTGTTAGGTCGTCAGAGAAATGGGGACAAATAAGAAAGAAGTCAGAAAGCAGTTGACTTCTGGCAAAAGTTCAGAGGCACATTCTGAATGAAAAAAAAAGAAAAGAATTAATTCTGTTGCAAATAAGACGGCAAACATTTGTTAAATCATACGGTGTGATGCAGAAACCATATGATCTCCTCTTCATGATCTGTACTTCTACTCTTCTATCACTCTTCCCCCGTGCAGTTTCAACAAACACTCCACTAATTAGGTCATCATCAGGGTCATCATTGCCATCCCAAACACAGTTCCCTTCATCTCTATCATCATACAAACACCGGCTGTCACCACTGGATGCAGCGGGCATCAGGTGATGGAGGCGGTGCTGGTGTGTTCATGATGTCTGATGTGTGTTGATGAGTGATGCCGTCTGATGGCTGATGTTGGGTGAAGCGTACAGTAATGGGGAGACAGAGGTCAGAGAAACCATTACCACAGTGGAGGAGGAGGAGGGGGAGGGGAAGTGAAAGTGGGAAGGACGCTGTTGTCTTCTCCAACTGTAGGGCAGGGCTGCTGTCCTTCTGTGATGACTGACTGTCTGTGCGCTGGCTTTGCATTCATTATAGTGGGAGACTTTCCCGACACTCATCATAAATACATGACAGAGGTGGCATGGCATAAAATGTTGTTGTGTTCATTCTGGAGGCAAAGGGGAAGGGTACGTTCTTGTTTTATGGAGAGATTTTGTTCTGTTTGTCTCTTTGTCCCTTCTCTCCTTTAATAGATCCATGTTACCAAAGGTGAAGTGGAAAACATGAGACATGTCCGCACTATTCAGTAGCGGGTGAGGACATTATACACAGCACAAACACACAAATATGTAATATGATACACACACGCTGCGACCCATCTTTACTCTGATGAGGATCTGCTTAAATAAAGCTCTAAATTTGCATTCATTTTCTCAACTGACTCAACTGAGACATGAGTTGACCCCAATCCTGTCATGCAAATAATTCTAGCATGGGAATAATAATAGCTCTTCAGATGAGGTGGCACATAATTACTGTGCCTGACCTCTCCTAGCAGTTACTGACTACCCACAACATGCATGAAACCATTTAGTACGTTCCATCTATCAACATGTGTCACTTTGTTGTCCTCATGACAAGGTTATCATAGCATTACACCGACGCTCCTCCGCTAAGATGCCACGTATTGTTGCAAGGTTATAACTCAATGACAGTTGACGTGAATGGATCCCTCTTATTATGATGAGTTGGAACACCTTGATATCCACTGCAACATTAGCGCACCATCTGGAAGGCTAATGTGACGTCCTCTGGAGTCGTGGTTTGGGCCCTTGCTGCGCACAGTCTTGTTGACTAATATTTCTTTGTGAAAAATAAAGAACAGAGGCATAGAGATGTGAAGGACATGGAGGAGCAAAAGGAGGGAGGAAAGGGGACCCTTAGATCTGAAACAGGGGATGACAAGTCAGACAGCGGGTGGATTCATCACACAGCCGGGATGTCTTGTACCGACACTAATTTTGGGCCCAAAGCTGTGGGTAATGAACATATCCTGTGACAAATGGGGGAATCGTAACAGTTGAAGCGTTGTTGGGGACACATTTGCATTCCAGCAGACTGCCGTGACACCACCTGGTGTCTGGAGACGGCAGAACGTGCAAGGGGAGAGAGCATGTCCCCAAAAGCGTGAATCACTGTTGTCCTCACCAGTCAAAGCTCGCCAGTCAGAGGTGTGGGGTTTCACATGTAGGTTGAAAAACCATACAGATGACAAATGCACCCGTGGTTTATGAATCAGTTACCCTGAATGTAGACTGAAATGATTAGAAGGCATTCAGACATAATCAGACCTGGTTGTCACTTTCATCACTGTGGTTTTGTCACAGCTATTTTCTCTCAGACACTATGAGAAATCCGTACCCGCCCCAATTCAGATTAGCTTAATTTTTCTTGATCTTCGCTGACAGTGTAATTTGTGAAAGACCGTCCTTTTATTTAGCTGAACTTTACAGAGACTCAGAGGTAACAATTTGTCCCGAGGCCTAAGAATGATGGAGTGATTGAGTCTTCCAGAACAGCTAAGACCTATAAAAGTTGTCCATTGTCAGTTATTTCTGACAGAAGACTTGTTGTGTCTGAGGACTGGACTTTCTGAACTTCCGTCTTAGTCACTGAAAGTTTGTCCACCGGCGTTTGTAGATTTGGTATCATCACCAAATAACCAAGGTAAAAGAAAAATGTTGCTGAAAAAACTCAAACTGGTTAACAAAATCTTCAGCCTTGAGGGTGGGTTTATATTTTTTGGAAAACAACTCTGATGTTCTTCATCAGGTGCCAGTAGTGGTCACATCATTGACTTTATGCCACAACTGGGGGCATGAGGCCATAGTCCAAGTAGAGTACACGGTGCAATTCAGCAGGCCAAATGCCCAGATTCTATCAACAATTGTGCTGACAAAGTGTGCAGAATATGACTGGCTGTCAGTGTAAGAAGCAAACTTGAGGCCTTGTCACACAGTGAAATGTAGTGGGTTTCAGTGGAATTTTCCACAATCAGTGGCTTTTCTATCAGATTTGTGGATTTGTCAAAATACATCCGCTCAAATTTTTTACATCAACTTCAACTTTGGTGAATAGTGAGCCATCTTGACAGTGCTGACTTTTGAGGGGAAGAAGAGTAGCCAAGCCTAAAATGAAGTAAACTATACTAGCTTGTTAGCCACGTTGCACTATCCACTTAACTGTCTTCTCACAGAGTATAATCTGCTCCAGAAAAGGTTTGGAAAAAATTATGATACATTCAGTAATATAAATATATTCTTTATAGAAAATTGACATGAAAGCAAGATTTGCGCTTAATATCCATGAAATGTTGTCATCCAGAGAACAAAATGCAGGGGAGGAATGAACAAAACTAGAATTACCACCTGACGGTTGTATTCCTCCACCACTGAGTCAAGTTGCAATGTACATCTATGTCTGTGTGTATGTAGTGAAGACCCTGAAGGAATTTAATAAAAGGAACTGAGCGTATTTTGTCAAGCCCAATGTTGATTTCTGAGTTATGGCCAAAAAGCATGCCTGATATCTCCCACTCACAAGAATAGGACGGATGTGAGTTCACAGTGACTTTGACCTTTGACCACCAAAACTACTTCATGCTTGAGTCCAACATTTGTGCCAAATTTGAAACTCCCACAAGATGTTCCTGAGATGTTACGTGTATAAGGATGGACATACAGACGGACAGCTAAAAATATAATGCCTACGCCACAGCTGTTACCAGCGCAGAGTCATAAAAATGGAAAGAGCCTAAGAGAGCTATTGAGACTGACTAGCTCTAGCATGTTCCTGGCTTGCGAGCATGCAAATGGTTAGCTCGCCAACTACAGTAGTTAACATGGTTAGTCCACATTTTTGTGCAAAGATGTGCACATGAATTTCGCTGTACCTCTTTCAAGTGTGACTGAGTCTTAATCTGAATCATTTTAAAGATTCCTCAGAGCAGGAATTAGCATTTTATTAGCTCGACTCAGTATTATACTTATCAACTGATAAAGCATTTTGACACAACTAAATCTGTCATACTAAAGAGTTTGGTTCAAAAAAGCAAAATGCAGAAACACAATTTTTAGCGTTTTAGTGTTTTCAGTATGGTAAATAGGCAAAACCCACTTTCATCTCATGGTTATTAGTTTTGTGTGCCATTACAATTGAGCCAATACAGATGTTTCCTCTCTCTGCTGCCGGGCATTGTGAATACACGGTTGTTGGTGGTCACATGTTGAGAGTACCTCCATACATGGCGCTGTCATTTCATCCTATTGAAACCAATGGCATGCTTGATCCAGGTCCTTTTCATTTGCTTCCACAGATCCCCTTTTCTCACCCATTCAACCTTGATGGCTCCTTTCACACCACTGTCTGTACCCTGCCCCGGTAGCACAATGAACACCAGTCTGCCGCCCTGTCTCCCAGACAGACTTTTATCTGCTGAGAAGCCCACAGCTCGTGGAAAGCCTTTTGTTACCTATCTCCGAGGTGGCTGAATGGTTTCCTCCTTTTATTTGTACCTTGCCATTTTTCCCTCACACTGGATATTTCTCTCTTGCACTTTTCAGATGTGACAAAAGTAATCCTCTGTCTTGGCTGTGGAATACCTTGCTCAGTTTTAGACAAAGTCCAATTGTCTAGAAGTTCTTGTCTGCCATCTTTATCAAAGCCTGTCATGAAAAGATTGAGCACATAAAAACAGCAACAAACATCATGCCTGGCATAGCATCACATGGAGACCAGGTTCATTTGTATTAGAAAGTTGGTTGCCTTAACTGGTTGGTGTGAAAGAATATTTTGAAGTCAACATTTTAAAAGACTGTCAAATCCTTGAACCTCTCGACTTGAACTAAAAGTGGACAAGCCTATTCTAGTCCGTGACGGAATAACACAATGAATCTAAAAGACAGCAGCATCTTTGCTTGCAGTACAGAATGCTGTATTTGAGGATGCCTCAAAAAGCACCTCTGCAACCCTCATCACTTATAAAAGCCTCGCTTTTCTTACTCTACTGTTAAGAAAAAGCCGACAACAATCTTCTCCCAGCAGAGTGAGTGGCGGTGTCGGACAGGAATCAGCCTTTATATAGATTGTAATTGTTTCTCCCTGCTCATGCGTCTCTCTTCCCATCCATCTCTCTTTTTTTCCCGGTTTCAGCCAGGTTTCAACCGTACAAGGTCATTGCTCTTAGGCAGCCGCAACTCGGTTTTATTGTTCCAGCGGGTCAGCGGGTCCGACACACATCACAGCTATTATTCCTCAGGAACAAATGGCCATCCCACGCTTTGATCTATGGCCTTCCTTCTCAGACACTTCCATAATACCCTTGACAGGATTTCTTTTTGTCCTGTTCCTGTTTTGGTGATGATCCATCTCGTTTTCCCACCTGTTCCATATCATTGGTGAGAGTGATTTATAATTGCAGATTTGATAGAGTAGGTGAAGGCTGACATATTTTTGTGTTTAAAATGTAGGTAATATGACTGTAAGTATAAATGCTTTTTTTTTTTCATCTGCCGGATGTTGACAACAGTGTTGTGTGGTCACATCCTGTTTCTGATAAAACTTTTTGCTGAAAGCAGCAAGCAAAGATGTCTCTGCTGTGTTAAAGATTCATGGAGTCAGTGCAGTGTTTATATCTATAATATGAATACACTTCGCTCAAAGTACAGATAAGTCAAGCCTGACATTCAACATTTGTAAATCTTTTCTGTGTTTGAGAAAAACAACATTTCAGATTTTAAATGGCATATTCAACCTCTGGCCAAGATTTCAACCGCATTCAGCTACAACAGCAGCATCAGCTTGTCCCTGATTAATGAGTTTCATGTGACATTTTGAGCCGCTCTTGTCAGAAGTTCAACAGTACAGGATCATTTTGGCGACCCCCAATGCCCCTGTTTTACATATGAATTAGAGGCTTATCATTTGTGGCATTGCAGGCTGGGAATGGACACAGGTGGGTGTGTGAGCAGGGGCAGTGTGGCATTGCCCAGCGGAGTGACTTCTATTTTTAATTTTACATTGTCCGACGTTGATGCCAAGCTTGGAGACCCGCTTTAAAACACTGGGGGACTCCAGTAACAAGCTTTGAGCTCATTACTAAAAGCCCCAAAAACATACCTGCACCATGAATAATGGAAGGCAGTTGGGGGTCTCTCACACAGCCCTATTGTGCGTAAGGTTTAATTACGCAGAACTAGTCAGCCTCAGTGATGGATGCACTGACAGGTAGGCTTTGTGGCCAGGCTGAAAAAAGAAACACAAACACACACACTTTACTGTCACTTTGCTTCCAATTCACTTTCAATTAGTTTCCAATAGAAGCTGTAACTTGAATGACAAAAAATGAAGTAATCCTTTAAAGCCATACCACATGTGTATGTAGTTGAATCTACTGATGTGCTCATTGGCATGCATGCATACATGCATGCGTTTAAGCAAAAACAGTGTTTGGTTTTTATGAACAGTGTGGAGATAGAACAGACTTAAGAACAAGCAACGGTGAAATTAAGAAGTTAAAATATGTAAGGACATGCATGGGCTTCTGTCACCGGGAGGCCTTGAATATTGAACACCAACAAGTCTAAGTTCCCTTGTGCCATATGGGCATTTGTGTTGTTGTAAGACATACAAACCCACTATTATAGCACAAGTATTATCTAGTTGCACCTGAATTCCCTGCAGCCCATCCACATGCATAATAAATCCAGGAAATGTCAGCTGTGAGGCCTGAGGGAGAACCGTGCCATTTGTTTAAGCTCTGGCTTGCGATACAGCCTAGTGCCATTGATGTTTGGATAGAAGTGAATGAATAAAGAATGTTGGCACTTGCATGTCAATCAGGGGTTTACAGGACCCAGAACATGGCGAACCTTAAGCCAGCATATGTTGCTGATACACAATAAGCCCCCAAAATAATAACGCAGACGTTAAGTATTTTGATCAATGCTGCTCTCAGCATCTCACATGCAAGCACCACTTGCACACATACATATTCCCATCTGCTAATGTGTCACAGCAGAAAGTGATTAGCAATTTCATTAACAGGAGCAATAAAGCAGAAGAAACCACACTAACATAGCATTACCAAGATGTCCACCCAAAAAGGCCAGCAATTTAAATATAATTTAGCTGTGAAGTGTGTGTGTGTGTGTGGATTTTCAGTTCTGTTGTTTTAATAGACTTTCTGTTTAGCATCTGACAGCATATTGAAAGAGTAGCTCGGAGCTTTTCCTCTCTGTCCGACTGACTGACTGTGGGTTTTTGGTTGCTGACTCCTGGAGGCCCAGAAGTTTCCACTGGCTTGTTTTTCATTCCCACAATCCCTCTCCCTGCTAGCCAAATCACTGAGCTATGACTACAGGCCTGGTTGGAAGTCCTTATCTGCTATCATTAAAGATGCATTTATTCCATTGCCTCAGGTGCTTGTGGGTGTTTGTGTGTGTGTGTGTGCACTTTCAAATGCCTCTTCCTTGTTTGCATGTGTGTACACGGTTGATGTATGTGTGTGAAAAGAGAGAAGGAGCGAAACAGAGGAAGGGGGTATAAATGTTTGTGTATGTATGTGTGGGTGGCTTCAGGGGGGTCCTGTGTGTGGAAGTGGATAAGGCTTTGTGTGTTTCTGTGCATCTGCCTGTGATGTGTGTGTATTCTCCAAGGTTAACACACTCCTCCCACACTAGGCTGATCTAAATAGAGACAGAGCCAGGGTAAATGGGGATCAGAAGTCAAGCGCTGGCAACCATGCTAAATTATCGGTGGAAATCAACGCTGTCCTCATTAATTACACAAAAGGCCGTTAGTCATTTCCACCACCACCTCCCCACCAGCCCGCCCTCCCAACGCCTCACAAACTAACTGATGCTTCTCCAGTGATTTCTCTCACTTTTGCGCACACATACAGCGTACCCACAAATTCCAGCATATTTTATACTCCTGCACACACGCTCACAAGAAAATGGAACAAGGGCACAGATGAAAGGAGAATCTGTCTTTGCCGCTGACATTGGAGCAGAGCAACCAAAAGATAATGTAGTCTGTGAGTCACGCTCACCTTGAGTCCTCTCCGCCTTTCATTACAGCTTTCGTCTTCCACTAAAGGTAGCCCTGTTGTTGTTATCTTCCCAACAATCA
Source organism: Toxotes lorentzi (assembly GCA_037833715.1). NCBI lineage: Eukaryota > Metazoa > Chordata > Actinopteri > Toxotidae > Toxotes > Toxotes lorentzi. The sequence goes on from JBBMJY010000018.1 coordinate 8,925,327, forward strand.
CTTCAATAATTTATGGCAATGAAATTAAGAAAGGTGTGCTCTGCATATTGTTGTCGATAAGAGGCAAAGTGTCTTCATTCACCGCAAGGAAGAGCTGTGACAACATTTTAAAGCGACTGTTCTTTAACCGTTCTTTTTTAAATGAGAGTTAAAAGAGTTACCGTGTTTGTGCAAAATATGAAAACACTTACACTGGCTTTGTTTGTTGGTTGAAATGCCTCATTTGAATTTCATAGTACCAGAGAGGAAAATCAAAAGTACAAAGTTTGATGATATAATTTGAGGTTAATAAAAATGTCACATAGAAGCATTTGCTATCTTAACTTCCTCTGGCATATTTTGCAGATGCCGTCAAATGGAGGTAGTTGCATGTAGATCAGCGAGGAGCACAACAGGTAAAATGTTTTTTTCCTGTGTTTCTTAAAGGAATAGTTTGACATTTTGGAAAATATTTGCTTTCTTGCCAGTTTGATGGAAAGATTAACACCACTATCATGCTGGATAGAGTCAGTAGGCTGTTAGCTTAGCTTAGCATAAAGACTGGAAACAGCAAACAGCAGAGACACCAAGATGTCACAGCATCTGGCTGTACTGGTCAGAATGAGATATTTACAGCATGGAAGTCCCTGTAAAAGCAAATTTTTTTTTTCTGTGCCACTTAAACAAACAAGATACAGCATGTTCATTAGTAAGCTTTAAAGGTGCTGGTAGACATATTTATGAACTCTGGACAGAGTCAGGCAAGCTGTTTCCCTTTGCTTTGAGTCTGTGCTGAACTGAGCTAATTACCTCCTCTAGCGCTGCACTTAACACTCTGATCTGCTGCCCTAACTATCGGTCAGAAAGGCAGACTATACACAGAAAAATGTAAACAATATTTTGAATGATTTACAGTCATGCTTCTAATGATACATTTATAATGCATATGGATTTTTATTTTAAAAAAATCTTTTAAAAGTTTGCTGTCTCCTTGGTTTTGTTTAGCAAAGACTGGGTTAGTTTAATGGCAGTTGGCAAATATAAAAAACACCATCATCTTTAAAGGACAACAGTCTAATAGAAAAGACTGTTTAACAAACATGGCTGATACTTCACTTGGTCCTTGTCATCTTTCACCTTCGCTGTTTGCTTATGTTGTGTATGAATGTAGCTGATCAAACAAATCGCTATTCTGTATGGTAAAAATTCAGCTGACAGTAAAAACATGAAATATCTTAAATAATGTTGTGAGAGCATCAGTATGGTGCTGCTGGAGTACACCAGAATGATGCTCTGCCACTCTCTCCTTCAAGTGAGGAAAGAGAATATTCACAGTTTGCATAGTCCGACAGAAATTCATATACATGTGTTTGAAGTTCCAATCATCATTAAGGCTTGTGTTATGCAAGGAAGCCAATAAAAAATCAGATTGAATGGTCCAAATTGTCATATTGACAGCTCAGGTGTATCTATTGATTAGCGGGCCATTGCCTTTGAGTGGCACAGTGAATTAAATGTCTTTTTTTTTTCTTTATCTACCACATCTATGATATTGTCTACTTGGCTAGATGTTTGGCCTACTGCAACAAAATCAGTCTAACGTTTGATTGTTTGCTCAGTTATAGAAGATTAATGTATGTAAACTTGGCACCGTAGCAACAGTGGTTAGATAACCCTCAAAGCACGCCACTGTGCGTGTGCACACTTGTGCGAGAACTCCGGTACTTAAACAAATAGCATCACATCTCTGTGTGAGAATGCAAGTTCTCTGGTACTTTTAACGCAAAACAAGTTGGTTCTAAACCATTTTGACCTTTATGGCACCACCATATCCAGAAATTCATGTTGTTTCGTGAATTTGTAATTGTGTGTTAGAGTCTAAAATAAGTAAAGAGCTTTACTTTGGCCATGGTTGTGAGAGGTTAATCACATGTCAGCATTTAAATTCAGTCCCTCCAGATCTGGCATTTCTTCGTGGAAATCAGTCTTCTGCTGTCCTAGCTTCAGTATACTGCACTTGTAATCTGACCATGTTATACTTGAAATGACAAAATTTAAGGGAAGACACAGAAAAGGCTGGTTGTGCCTAAAAATAATTCAACCGCATGCTGATTCCTCTGTTCGAAGGAGTTAGTTGGGGGTCTTAAAGAAAGCTATTCATTATTTCCCAGCTGAGGTGGATTACTCGTCGACGGGTGCTGTTTGACATTTACCATATGCATTTCATTATTGGAACTGACCTGGAAATTAACGGCAGCTTCTCCAAGCCTCAGCTCCAATCCCCACCCCCCCCCACCATGTGCAACTCACTGAAGCACTGACCCTTTCCTCGTCTCCCTCCTGACCTTTCAGTACTGCATTATTTAACGCACACAAATCCCACACAGACCGCCACTGAATGCTAGGAAAAGGTATTGACAGAGACATATGGCTGCTGGTGGATAACATGCATAATTGAGGGGTAGGAAAACAGGTTATATCCCTGGCTGAGGTGTGTGAATCGAAGACACCGACCTTGGTCCTCTGTGCCCACTGCTGTGGGAGTAGATGTCTGTTTGAACACCTACCACTAATTATTCAATCATGTCAAACTACACACCGTAAAACCCCCTGTACAATGGCCATACCTTATCTCTGAGAAATTCAACATGAGCACTGTAGCTCAGCGCACAAAATTGGGGCAATTTTGAAGCCCATCTTTAGAGACTTTTTTTACTGGATTATCAAAGGGTAATGTCACTCTAAGATCCTGTGATCATATGTTTCATTTACTAAGTCTGTGAAAAGATGCCACGTTACAGAGAAGCAGAGATGGCACACTAAAATGCACAAACTACTTCTAATACAGAGAATTAAATGCAAATTGAAGCCCAAGAGCCTGATGCCAGAGAGTGGTGCTGATTTGCAAAAAAAAGCTAGTGATGATATACAGTGAGTTTACAGTAAATGGGGTATCACGGTTTTACTTTGCAGAGACCCTCTCAGTGCAATGATCGTTTTTCCTGATTCTTGGAAAAAGATCAAAGGCAGTGTAAAGCAGCCAACAGGAGGTTAGGACAGAAGGCTATTTGCGTCACCTTTGAGCATGGCCATTCAGAACAGGTGTAAACCCTTTTGTTTTTACAGTTTTGGACAACCCTGTGTTTTGGAAACATACTACTACTTTGCAAACTGCAAATATGTTTTGGAAGGAACATGGGCATTTTTTAAATCAACCCAATAATCAAATGTTGTAGCAACGGAACTATAGCATGATTCTACATGGTATGTTTAGGCACCTGGTTAAGGTTTGGAAAAGATCCTGGTCTTGGTTTAAGACAGAAGAAGTCTGCAGTTACTTAAAGCATGAGAGAGAACATATTGATTTAATGTTCACCTGAAATAGTGATATTTCCGCAACCTTAAGCAAAGTGCTTTTGTTGCATAAAACAAACCACAAATGGGGATCACGGTTTTACTTTGAAATGAATGTATATATAATATACTTTTCTACATTTAAATTGCATCTCTTCATTTCACACATTCCTTTTACACTGTTTTTCTTTTTATTCCTATTTATACACATCAGTAATCACATTGGAAAGGCTTGATCAATAAAGTTTTGAGAAGATATACACTTTATCTATCAAGAATAAATCACATTGTTACAGTCGTTTCATGAGAAGAGGTAAAATATATTTTATTCAAACTTAATTGGCAACAGTGTATATACAAGGGCCTATGATATATGATGAAAGCCTTAAAATATAAGATTTTAAAGGAACTCCTTGTGCAAATTACACAATGAAAGCCTTGGAAACAGTTTGTATACTTAAAGTCCTACATATCAAGACCCAACAAAATAAATGTACCTGATATGGCTGTCTGTGGTGCACTGTCCCAGACCAGAGGACAACTTCCTCCCTGTGGCAGCACTTTGATGACTATCTGAAAAGTGTCACAAGGGGTCCAAAAAAGCAATTTAATAATTAACAAGAGTTTACAAGAAAACCAAAGAAAATAAATGATAGCGTGGTGGAGGAGGACAATGAGTCGACATTAACAATCAGGTCTGCCAGTGAATAACGAGCTCGCCCCCAACATTTTAATTAGCAGCCCGCCGGATGGCACAGTGATTAATGAACACTATTTGATTTCAGCGTTGCTCTGAATTAATAACAAATTGACATTTAATGAAAATTACTTACTGCAATTGGAATTAAAGCTGTTTCTTGCCCCTTTATGCACCACAGAATAATAATAAATACAAATGTTGTTATCCCCAATTGATCATAAACATGTGTTAAAAGAGATATCAAAGGTGATGGGATTGGAGGATTTTGCAAACAACATTAACAGCACCAATTATCTTTTCATAGCCTCTGCTCTGGGCAATGGGAGGACAAATTTCTCTCATCTGTCTTATGTACGTCTTCCATCATCCCATGACTCAGTTGGAAACACTGCTCAGCGGTGACGGTAGGAAATCAAAGGGTTAAAGCCTCAATATGCTTCAACCAAAGTGCTCGTTGGATTGGAGGGGTGGGGGATGGGTCTGACAATTTTTCTAACTTTCCAAAACAGACAATCAGACAATCACATCTACTGCACGCAGCAATTGGCCGGTGAGGAGATGTGTCACTCAGCAGGATTGAAATTCTTCGCTCAAGCTGTGGTTTTTCATACACATATTCCTTATTCACACATCTACCATCACTTTTTGCATGTTCAACCTAGTGAAAGTAGCAGATTTTCAGATAATGTTCAGATTTAACCCCATTTGTATGATTCATTGCACTGAGTCAGCAGAGACACTCCCAATGTGCAATGAGCGTTTTCCCTGATTCTTGGAAAAAGAACAGAGGCAGTGTAATGCAGCCAACAGGAGGTTAGGACAGAAGGCTGTCCGCGTCACCTTTGAGCATGGCCATTCAGAACAGGTGTAAACCCTTTTGTTTTTACAGTTTTGGGCAACCCTGTGTTTTGGAAACATGCTACTACTTTGCAAACTGCAAATATGTTTTGGAAGGAATATGGGCATTTTTTTTTTTAAATCAACACAATAATCAAATGTTGTAGCAACGGAAACTATAAGATGATTCTACATGGTATGTTTAGGCACCTGGTTAAGGTCTGGAAAAGATCCTGGTCTTGGTTTAAGACAGAAGAAGTCTGCAGTTACTTAAAGCATGAGAGACAATATATTGATTTAATGTTCAACTGAAATTTCCACAACCTTAAGCAAAGTGCTTTTGTTGCATAAAACAAACCACAAATGCGAACTCTGGTAAACTCCAGTATCAAAGTCCAAAGGTTTGTATGTCGTCCACCTGCCCTGACCATAAACAGCATGCCCCTCACTTGAAAATAGCTTTAGCTTTACACGCCAATGCATCATACAAACTTTTCTTTTGAAGCATAGTAAAGCAAGCAGGGTTTTTAGACTAAGTTACATTTCACATGTAACTACTCAGTAATACAGAAACTATTACAAAAAAAGTGCTAACTTTTAAGTCAGCCAGTGAGAAGCGTGCCCTTGAATTCTAAAATCTTAACTTTGTACTTGTAGCACTGCATTTGTGTGTTTGCTCTGAGCTTCTGAATTTGTGCTAGCCTCTTGCTGGAGATCAAACACTTCATTTGTCTTGGTAGGGGTTGTGGCGCAGCATCCACCGGGTGAGTCTGTACCCCGAAGCATGGTGACCACCTGTTGGCGCTTCAGCCCATGATGCCTTCGACACAGACATACTAGCCTCAGGTTCTTTTTGCCTCAGCTGCCTCCCTCCCCGGCCCACCACGCTGCACTTTATTTCTGAATGCAGAACCTAACTGACCACATGGAGCTCCAATCAATATTTGTGCTCTTCTGAAGATCAAAAAGGGCTTTGTTTATGTGCATTTCGGTTTGCCGGGTTCTCCATTTGTGGAGCCCCTCTGTGATTACTGCTCCATGCAGAGTCCACCACTGTTCATTTGTCTGCATGAATGTCTGCTCTCCTCTTTATTACTACGCCCGCATATTCGTGGTCTGCACTCTGTTTTTGACTGGGAAGAAGGATGATTAGTTTTGTGTGCATCAGGCCGATATCAGTGCGCATGTAGTTGTGCGTAAGAGTTTCTTTGAGGTCCAGATTCATTTCACCTTCCCAAAGTATTTCAAGGAGTCGTGCTGTTAGTACATTCCAATACCTGTGAGCGCCTCCATGGCAACTATAAACAGCCAGAATTTGTATGGCTTTTATCAATGTTTGTTAAATGCTTAGAGCTGTACATCAGAGGAGTCTGTGTTTCACTTTTGCTAAAGTAGCCTGTTCCTCTCATCCTTTCACTTTGTTTTCTTTGCAAAGATTTCTGCCCCAGATGATTTATGGGGAATATTGCTGTCTTGGATTTAGTTAGGCCTTGGTTTTGTGATACCTGCCTGTTTATAAAATTACCAAAGATGTTGACTGAGATAGTATAATGATGATGCATTTACCAATAATGCTTTTACCCAGAGAAGCAATATTCAGCTCCATGGCAGTGTAGGGGACTGTCACAGCTGTTTAATATTAGGATGTGCATCTTGCAAATCCTCTTTTCAAATAAGTATGATTATTTGAATCATACATTTATTTATTTTTAACAATTAAAAATTAAGGTATTGCACTTTTTAATTTTCCTATTAAGTTTTAAATAAACATTCTCAGTCACCAGCTGAAAGCGTATTTTTACCAGGCATTTCCTATGATCTGAAGTAATCGGAGAATGCCAAAAAATGTAGAATTGGTTTCATACAGTCAAAATGAGTAATGATTTTTTTCCAATTGCGGTGTTATTCTAAACTACATTTCGTGAACACAACCTCTGTGTGCGTGTGAACATTCATTGATTTGCTCACCTAACACCATGGCCACATTCCGTGTTGTTAGAGACTGAGTTTCATGAATAATCAAGAACAATCCATCAGTCAAAGAGCAGGGAAGGGAAATCATCTTACTGTCACAGCATTTAGATGAAAAATCACACCACGCACCACATTTCCACAAAATGCCCAAGACATTCATAGAGGTGTTTATCGGCCAACTGGCGATGCTTCAGAACAAGACGCTTCAAATCGCCCCAGGGAAAGAGATGTTTGGCGCAATTACAAATTAGACATTGAAATAAGACGACTCAATAGCACAGCAGACAAATTGCAGGAGCTTGGCAGTGCTCATTAATTCTAACTATGGGCTCCTCAGCTGCATTGATCATATCCTCCATTTATTCCAGTAAACGGTGAGGGAATGAGTGATATGATATGAAGAAGGCATCAGTGTTCTCCCTCTGGCTGACGCCAAGTCGCCATTGAATAGTAATATTAAGTACAGTATACAGTATGCATGTGATATTTACCACATCTCAAGCCGGGATGGTGTGAGATCACTTACACATGTTGTTCTATTTCACATCCTTTCTAATCGAGTTGGAAAGGTGTAAATAATAAGGGTGGAGCCTAGGAGAAGCCATGCCCAAACATGTCCACTATCATCAGATCTGAGAAGAGAATAATGAATGCAGGCGAAGGGCTGATAATAAGTAAGTGGAACACAGCACAGCCAGCTTTCACAAACTTAATAAAAAGTTATGAGTATATCAAGATGTGGCTGGTGCTTGTGTCCAACAAGGGAGAAGTCAATGATCATTCAGTGCTGATGACAGCAATCAGAAGGCAAGCTCTCCCTGGTTGCTGTGGGGTTTGGGTAATGGTAGTGGAGTACATATCTAAGTACCTTTGGGAACAAGAGACCTGACAAGGTTTAACAACTCACAATCCACTATTAGGCTCTATAAAAACAAAGTTTTGACTCCAGACCTTATGTGCTGAAAGAAAAGCTATTTGAAAAAGCTCCCAAGGTGCAGGAACTTTAGAAGTAGCTGCCGCCATGACACCCTTACTTTTTACAGCTGCAGCATTGTCTAATCGTTGTGTCATATACACAGTTCAGTCTAAAACAAACCAAACCAATGTCAAAATTTTATATACGGTACATGTAAAAAACTAATGTTAAATGGTAAAACATTACACAGTACAATAACGTCCTCTCTTTTTTCATAGCGAGTAGTGTTAGGGATTTCAATTTGAAATGACAGTAATTACATCCCAGTTATTAATCCCAGTACGCTTTGATACATCAACAGTTTGGTATCAGTTTGTTTTCTGTGTGTTCAGAACTCAGCAAGGGGTGTTTGCAGGGATAAGTTAACGACTAGTATAGCGGGAAGGAGGGAAAGACTGGCAGAGTCGTCTCCAGATTCGTGCCATTTAACAACATAATGTCCTTCTTCTGATCCCACAAGCAGATACAGAATCCTCCTTCCTCTTATTTTATGTCCTCTTGTTCATCTTTTTTCTTTTTCTCCTCCCCTTCTTTTCCTCTCTCGCTTTGCACTTGCCTGTGAGCTACATCAGAAAACACTGTTTTTCTTTTTCTATAAAATCATGAGACATGTACAAAAACCACTTTCTGCATTTCTCATTATTTTGAATTTCCCTGTACATAATTATCCCTTCATGTTACCAAACAAAATGAACGCTTGTTATCTTGATTGAGTTTACACTTTGATCGGAGCGACAGAAGTGTACAAGTGGTACATACTGGCCTGTTTTTTTATACAGGGATACAGTAAAATAATACGTATGATCTTAGTTAGGCCCACAGAGTGATATTTTCCTCTTTTAAGGTTAAAATTCAAGCTTGATCCCAGTACACTTCAGCACAGTCTGTGGTTCTTTTAATTCTCGAAAGATTTACTGTTATGCAGATTGCAGCATTTGATGGCAAGGGTCAATATTAATTTCTAAACTCAAATAAAAGAAGGCTGACTGGACAGCTATGCATATAAGATTCATTGTTTAGACCCATGCCCCTGCTACATACCCAAGCACTGGCCATTCATCAAGTTTTCAAAGATTTGATCAAGCCAGGTAGCCAGTGTCTCCAAAGTCTTTTATTTTCACTTCCTCCCTCCCTTTTAGAAAAGTTTATATGTTCATAAATAAAAGGGCAACCGCCATTATCCAGGGTTTATTCATTGTTGATAACAGTGAGTATTAGTAAAATGTAACTGTTCAATGCAGTCTTCTGGAGGCTAGATAGATGTGGAGCACCATAACCTGAGTTTAGAGGAGAGAGATTTATTTTGTTGGGTACATAAGGTGAAGGAGCAAGAGTGGAAATATAGGAGATGTGAATACCTACTGAAGATATGGGAGTATTTCTTCTGCTGTACCCCCTATTGGATTCAGGTACGGCTCAGAATTCCTCTCTACAGGCTAAACTATCAAATATTCGCCTCACACAAGTCCACGAGCTCTCTCTCTCATGCTCTTTCTCGCAGTCTCTTTATTTTTATGTCTGTTCTTTTTATCATTTTTAACAATAGATTCAGCCATTCTGTTTAAATAATGTGATTGAACATGGTAATGGGCGATTACTTTAGGATTTGCTCAATAATGTGAACACTCTAAATGCAAGACATCAGTGCATATAGAATGATAATTACTTTAGTAATTATCAGCTCCAAGTAAATCAAGCCATTCACTACTCATGCAGTGTGAATGTCAACTACATCTTGGTCCATTATAGTAAACAATAATTTGTGATGGGAAAGGATGGTAAGTGTGGTTGTGGAAGTGCCCTGGTGTGGTAAATTTCTAACTATGCAATTGTCACATTATGAGAGAAGGTTTGTGCGTTTGTAGCTGGAGGTTAGCTGTTTGCAGCCGTTTTAAATGAGGAATGCAAATAATGCTAACAAGCTGTGGCCGTGAGACTCTAAATAGCCAGAATAATCTTTTCCCTCAGACTGTCACTGCCACAGGCTCTATCCGTGGTCCTGATGTGCACCCGCATTGAAAGACAGAGGACAGGAAACTGTTCAGGAGATTGCTCAGTAAGTGCTATGTGTCTTGTGGGGTGGGAGCACGGCTTAAAGAGTAAGTAACAATAAGCGGGCCAGATGTTTCCTTAAAGAGGGGGTTTTTAGCAAAACAAAAGCTGTCTAGACTTTGGTGACTTTTGCTGTTAGAGAGTGAAGGTGGTATTCTTCACTTTTTTTTTTTCAGTTAAAGTGTACAATTTGCCACCAGTGTCTCTACTATTCATGCTTTTCCCAAAGATGGCTTTGTGGAAGAAGAAACACCACTCTGTATCATTTTGAGGAGTGGGCTGGCTGTGGCAGGTACCTCAGCAGTTGTCAAGTACAGTGCTAAATGACAGCCCGCTGGTGAACAGAGTTGTCAGAATCCTCCAGTTAAAATTTTAAGCAAATAATATCATGGTTTTAAACTTATCACCCCAACAGATCCAATTTTAAAACTTTATAATGCAAAATTTTTCTAGATGGTAGGAAGTAAAGTTAGCCACTTGCCCATCATTAGTTGAGGTTAGAAACTGTTGTTTGCAGAATGTTGTATCTGCTTTGCCAGACAATGTGAAAAGCTTTACTCAAGGTAACCAGATTTTTTGAGTGGTACTTAATTGTGCAGTGTTTTTTCAAGTTTTTTTAAAGTTAGAGACTTCAGACACACATGCTTAGTATTCCTGCCACTGAATGATGAATATCAGGATTTAATTAACTGAAAGAGAAAGCCCTCATACATTTGACAGGAAGCTCAGCCAGACTTACTGTCAAAGAGTTTTACTATTTATCGCAAATGGTTATATAGTCACACTTGACGGAAAAAGTTCTGCTCTCGAGGGAGCTCCCTAAAGGATGCAGGCAGCATGTGAGGGATTCTGCTGGGAGCACTAAATCCCCAAGGACATGGTGAACATATACAATTCATGGCATGCAGATGCATTAAATCATAGCACAAGCCAGAAATTCGTAAACAAAACACTAGCCAGTTGGAGGAGCTAATATACTATTAACTGATCAGCTGTAGGATTTTGAGCTGCTGTTGATCAATAATGAATATCAAAAATGACTTCAGTGTTTTGTCTGATGCTCCATTTGTGTCTGGCATTGTTTGTAAGTATTGCCCTCTCATTTAGCTCAGTGCACACTCTACATTTATAGTTTCAAAAATTTTTATTTAATGAGCATTTAAATGTGTAGTGGATGAAAAATTCATGTCAGAGTGCAGGAAAAGTAAACTAGTTTGCATCTCAAACAGCTAAAGCCACAACAATTGCTTTGTGTGTAAGTGCTTCTGACTTCTGGGCAGAAATGTAGGCAACATTTCTTCCACTGTGTCACCTAAGTGTTACAAACACAACAGCTGTGCAGCTCCTCTCACCTCCCTATGGAATATATACATAGTTGTTACATTTTTGCGCTAAAAATGTCTTGTGTGGGCTGAAAAGGATGATTAAAAAACATTAGAAAATGAGCAATGCTTGACAAAAAAAATAGACTGGAAAGCTTTTGATTTTTTGTTGTTTAGTTGAGTAGAACATGTAGAGTATATATGTCGAATGAGCTCATAAGATTAAGAGGAAAACAGTCGCGGAGGAACAAGAACCAACAAAACAGAAATAAAATACAAAAGGCTGGAGACCTTTCCCCTGTACAGTGTTTTCACTTTGGGAAATCCAATCTCTAACCTAACCAAGTTGAGTTTTCTGCTTCACTGGCGTGAACAGGCCTGGCCACTCACCTGTAGTGTAATTAAAGCTAAACAAACTCCATCAATCAGCTGCCATTACCACGAAGGGGAAGGAAGAAGGGTGGGAGGGAGGGAGTGAGGGGGAGAGAGGGAGGGGAAGGGGAAAAAAAAGCAAGGCGCAAGGTTGGAATGAAAGCCAGGAGGAACGCAGAGAGAGGGGTGATGAAAGGAGGGATGGAGAGAAAGAGGACAGAAGAAGATGGAGGGTGGAAAGATGGGTTGGAGGGAGGAGGATTGGCGGCAGGAACCGGGAAAAAGAAAACGAAACAATCTGGCCAAATCAGGTTTGGAGTGGAGGGTACTGAGCAGAGTGATTACAGCAACTAGACTGACTCACCCAGAGAGAGGGCCACCAGGGAGCTGACTAGGTGCACAGACACGCACACGCACACAGCCATGCACGGAACAGTGCACTTTCTGTATATAACTTACACACAAACCCTGGTCACACACTCTCTCTGTAAAATTCAGAAAACACTCTATTATTGTCAAAAGCATTTCACATTTGTGGGTAGCAGTGTTTCAGCGCTGCAGGCTTTACATCAGGTCTTATAACCACATTTTACTGTACAAACACACACACCACACAACAGTCATTGTTCAGTTTAGTGTGTTTGATATGCTCTGGTCTTGGTGCATCTGCTGCTGATGTGATGGGGATGGGGGTTGGGGGGGGGGCACGTCACTAACTCTGTCAGCGGTCCTAGCCTCTTTTCCTCTGAAGTGTCAAGCATCATCTGTGCTCAGGTGCTCCACAGTTTATCTTCTTCCTCTCCTCAGCACCCTGCTGATAGATGCTATCTGCGCTGTTATTACCCCTCTAGTAATAAAACAACACTTCTCTCTTCCTGTATCGGGCTGTCAGGCATTACTTCCCCGCCGTGTTTTTTTTTTCACTTTCCGATCAACAACAGACAATGACTCAAATTTGCCCATACACATATCATGGGAGAGGTTTCTGCATCAGGAAGAGTTTGGAACGCAAAGAGAAAGTTGCATTCTGGCTATTTCCTGATTTATGTTTTCCCCTTGGGACTTACTGTAGCCGTGTGCTCTTGCTGCTGAGACTATTCAGTACTACACAGCCAGTGATTTCATGAGTTATCATTTATATGTAGTATGTACCTTAATATATAATATCATAGCGTATTGTGCCATGCATTCTTGGGGCCTGAACGGTGCGCAACACTAATACACAAAAACATCCGCACCCAGTCACCCACTATGCATATCTCAACACCAAGGTATGGTTAAAAAAAAAAAAATAATAATAATAACTCAATCACACGTTTTACAATAAACCATGCATTATAATAGCAACATATAAAGATACAATGTTGTCATTTCAGCAATAAATGATCAAAGAGTCTCTGTCATTTACCTCTTGTGCCGTCTAAACATGCAGATGCCACAGGATTTATGTGCCTGGGTTTTGAGATATTTCTCACTTAGATTTTTGCACCCAGTGCAAAACTACTTGGAACTTCTCTCTGCTGAAGAAAATCCATTGTATTGGGGTGGAAGCTGAAATCCAAAAGTCAGATAAATCAAAATCAGTAACAGTGAAGGTAATTGAGATTTAATTTTTCAATGTGTTTTTTTTTTTTTTTTTTAGTTGAAAATGATTTTGCCTTTGAAACCAGAGCACTTTTTTTTTTCTTTTTAGCCTCAAAAAGCTCCAAGGTCTTTGCTACTCCTGGTCTTTCACTGTTCCCATTCACTAGGTAAATAAGTTGACTTGTCTCAGACTGCTGCTGTGTCAGAGGAGCGGGTGAGAAGATGGATGCTATGTTTGGACTGGGAACAAGCCTAGCTCGTCAGGACATGAGGACAGTGACGCTAGCATCCTGGGCCGTGTGACAGTTAGCCGTGACAGTTTGCTGTAATGACCTGAGCTCCTGCGCTCTCGGCAGGTTGAAGCTTTTGGGGGCGGGAGAGACAGAGCGGGGGGTGAGGGGTGGTGGCTGTGGGTGAGGCGTGCAGGGGGGACAGATGCCAGCTGAAACTGTGGGAGGGGAACGAGTTTCTCTCCAGCCCTCAGGCAGCTAACACTCCAACTACATTACTGTCATATAGGAGTCCATTCTGGCCAAACATTGGCCTGTCACCCACTTTGACTCCCTGCTGTCTGTTCAGTCAACCAGTGACAGCAGTTAAACAGCCTCTACTTGAGGCACTTTTCCAGACTTTAATGTGGCAACTTCTGTTTCAAACTTATACTGCCACACACAGCCCTAATATGTATTTGGGTGTGTTCACGCAATTCTTGACCAGTTTTAAAAAAAAATCGTGCTCACATATTTTTATTGATTGCCGACAAAGGTAAGAAAAATGAGTGGAATTTCCAAAAAACAATGCATTAGGACGGTGCATTTCTGCTTCAGGCAACTAGCATTAGGTCTGTGGTGTGGTAGAGGCTGACACACAGTGACAGAGAAACAAAGTGAGAGGAGGAGAGGGGAATGGCTGAACAAGAAAAGAGGACGGAGACCAAGCAGTAGAGGAAACAGCGAGGAAAAGAGAGCGGGAGGAAAAGAGAGAGAGGAATCAATGGCGGAGCGCCTGATAGATGCTGTCTACGGGGTCATTATTGGCCATTGTGTGTCTTTGGCATGGGATAGCAGAAAATGTGACAGATAATTAGGAGGTGGTGATTTAAAGGGAGAAAAGCAAGCCTTGGCTACAGGCAACACAGTCGATGGACAGAACAAATAAGTCAATAGAATAAACAAAGCCAGCGTGCTCAGTGTACATATGCACCACTAACTCAACAGCACAGCATGGGTAGTGTCAAATCACGGTGGGCTCCACAGCCTTGTGAGTCACCCCTGCATATGCATGCACTACTTATGAGCTATGGGCTATTGGGATCACACATAATGAACCATTCCACCTGTGTGTGTGTAAATGCTTTGCATTTATAACAAGCTTTTGAACTGTTTTATGTATTCACAAAGGTAACAGTGTAAGATTTTATTTGTTTGCTTTTAATAGTGATACAACAGATCAGGGTGGTGTGCCAGATATTTAAAACTACTCAAATGATATGTTTATGAGAGCTTTTTCTTTGGCCTTGGAACAGAAGTTGTTTTTTTGTTGTTGTTGTTTTGTTTGTTTTTTTCAATATCCAGAATACACCAGCATACATAGTGGAATAAATTTGTATACCAAAACAGAGTGCAAATATTGTTGAGGCAGGAATGGATGACTGCCTGTCATTTCAGATCAACCTCTTCCATATCTGGCCCGGTGCAGGTTTGGGATGTTTGTCTGTCTATCTGCTTATCTGTCTGTGTGACTGGGTGTCTGTTTGCCTCCATGTCTGTCTGTCTGTTGGTCTGTCTGGGTTCCTCTATCCAGACAGACTTGGCACACTGCCTGCCCTCTGCCACATGATTAGCCTGGAAGCGGCTGGGGTGAAATTGATTTGAAGTGGCCTCAAAGCATATGAAAGATTGATGCTTCGCATCAACTGCAGCCACTTGAATAGTCCCTTCCCACCTTTCCGATGTCCCTCTTGTCCCTGTTCTGCTCCAGACCTCCTGATTTTGAAAAACAAAACTGAAAAAGAAAAGTTGTGTGTGTATATATATAAATACACACACAACCTTTACAAATATACACACACACATACACATATATGTGAACATTGCACACTATATTCACAGAGACAACCACAGATACAGTAGATGTAAGCTTCTTGTACTGTTATACTGTTTATGAAGGCATCAGAAAATATTACATCTTGTGATTTACTTGTTATATTAAAGTCCTGTCAATCAGTTTGAAAGTGACAGCAAGTTAAAGATCTGTGTTTTGTGTCTTGGCACTGGTGATATTCTTGTGATATGTTTTGATCACAGATTGAGCTCTATATTCGTGCAGGTGTATAGAGCGTGTGTGCATGTGCAACAAGGTATTTTCCTGAAGTGCAGAGTGGGGACCTTTCATTGCCTGTTCTATTTCGATGTTTTCGGTGACTCTTCAGATGTCATAGTGGGATGACAGTAGTTCAGTTGAGGAAGTGTCACTTGCAATCCAGCAACATGCTGCGAACTTTGTATCAAAACTGATTGTTTTTTACTCTACAGCAGATCAACCGAGCTCTGCGCATGGCGAGCACTCTGATATTTTTGACACTTGAATTGGCACAGCTGCATCCACACTTTTCAACATCAACAGACTCCTCCAACCTTTTTTATATTTGGCTTATTTGTTTCATATTTGTCATACTTTCTCCAGCCAGTAGACACATTTAATTACACAGTTGTGTTTCAATTATGGTAGTGAAGATTGATATCTGATTCTTACCAGGATTCCTCCACAACAGCTTTCATGTATGAGGGCCTTTCTTTCTGCTGATTAACTCTATATAGTTATCTGAACGCAGCACGTATGTGTTCCATGTCTTTAATTTGAGGGGCTCACATTGTCAGAGCACAATTATGCACATCTTATCCACTAGTTATCTTGATGAAGTCTTGCACAACCGACACTCAGCACAAATCTCTGAGTCTTTGTTTACATCAGGCTGGTCAGTTATATTTTTGTGTTCTATGCAGTATGCTAGTTGATGTAGCTAAAATCATGAGTGGTGTTGCAGACAGTGATATAATCAGGGCACACAGGTCCTTGAAAAATCAAGACAGTCAAAACATCTACCTTTTTAGATTTACATTATCTAACTCCCTCTTTGGCATCTCTCTTACCAATCATTTCATCTGTTTCCTCATCCACAAAACACCAACCAACAACATGGTACGGCTGGTTATAACTGTGTGGGTTACTTTTCATTCTGGTGCAAATGGAAACAAGAACAATCATAATTATTTCTGGTTGATAAACAGTAAGGTACATGTCAGTTCCTGCAACAATATGAAGGCTAAAAGAGACATTACCAATTCACGTTCACACAAACATTAATCACCATTTAAATTAATTCATTCATTAGAAGAAAAGAAAACCTGCAAAGCATTAAATCACATTTTTATTTTTACTTTTATCTTAATTTTGGAGATATAGTCTGCCTCAGTCTGAGTATATCTTAAAGTGTATCTTTGTGTATGCACATCCATATTTCCTTGTGGGAGAAGCTCCTCCGGACACTGCATGCCATTATGAAACAGTAAGTATGTCATGGTAGGAGAGTGCAATTAAATAGATAAGAGGAGATGATGTGATTGACTATTATTGTCACCAACCACGCACACACAAACACCTGCTGATAATGTATGTGAAGTATGATTATTTGTTCTTTATAATCCAAACCTCTTTCTATAAGGACCTTTGGTATGCTGCACAACACCCTAAAAATACCCAAAGTGTGGCTTTACTCCATCCACACACTGTGTATGGGGCAACTGACTGCCCTTTGCATACTACGCCTTCATTCACAAAATTAGCTGCACTTTATGTTGGCAGAGGGCCTGTGTGTTTGTGTGTTTTAAAATGTTGTTGAACAAAATACATTATCTAAATACTGTACATTTAAGGGACTTAGAAAATGAAAACTTTAATTTTTTTTGATAATGCTGAAAACATATAGAGATATATACACACACACACAGAAAATGAAAGCATAGCAGAAAGAGTGTTTAGGGGCTGCGGGCCAGTCACCACCATGGCACCACACATTGACAGATGCTCCTATTCATTCCTTTCACTCTCGGCTTAATGTCTGACTGCAAATAAATAAGAACATTTAGCCATGTCTCAGTCACTCTGGGCCTTCACTGTAACTTATTGCCAACCCCCAGATGGGCTATGGAGCTGTAGAGTTGAAAGATGAGCATGGGGGAGGGGAATAGGTGTAATTTATCACTCTGTTCAGCTAATGAATGATAGCATCATGTCAGATGCTGTGTTGTCCCTAATTCCAAAGTATCAGCCTAAATGTTTGGGATGTCTTTGCCATCAGGTCGACACCGCTGACACCATTTTTTCCATCTCATAAAGCGGAAGATTTCTGTTCCATTTAAATTAAATAGTTAAAATGTTAAAGTTACTGTTAGTTTTATGAGCCTCGGTTAAAAATGTGTCTTTGGAGAGTTTGTATAAAATAGGCAAGATATTCAGTCCTGCACATTCGCTTTAGGAAACTGTCTTTTTCCTGCACACACACACACACACACACACACACACACACACACACACACACACACACACACACACACACACCCACACACACAC
>JBBMJY010000018.1:8943208-8972290 GCA_037833715.1 Toxotes lorentzi
ACACACACACACACACACACACACACACACACACACACACACACACACACACACACACACACACACACACTTTTCTCAGGCAGGTCCTAATTGCCTATAAATGTCAGTGTGAGTTAGTGTGCGATTGTCTTCTGGTAAATTAACTGGTGGGACTGGCACCTCCTCATTAGACAAGAGACACACAACACAGTGAGAACACAACACACCGGTCAGCACTCAGTTTACAGCTACTGGCTACAACCCTGCTCCCCCCTGGGATTTTATCAAAGACAGAAAGAGGTGTGTGTGTGTGTGTGTGTGTGTGTGTGTGTGTGTGTGTGTGTGTGTGTGTGTGTGTGTGTGTGGCTGAATGCATGCCCCTGTGCATATGTCTGTATGCGCGTATACATTTTGTATTCACGTGTTTGTGCCTGTGTGTGCATCTGAGTCCTCCTGAGGGAAATTAGTCGTCTCTACCCTGCTCTGTCTCCAGGTTCATCCCTGATGTTTTCTCTCCCTGCCAGGACACTCCCACTCCCATTGGGCCACACTGCAGCTAATTGCTAAATACACTGGCTGTTGTTTCAGATGTTGGTAACATTCTCTGCCATTCTGGCTAATTGGGAAACAGTATCCAGACATAGGTCTCTGTAGTTTTATGTGAAATGATCACACAAACCTTACTTTGACCAGCAAAGTTTCAATGCAGATCCAAGATTTTTTTTTAACAAATATAAACATTTTCTCTACTTTCTTACCTGATTCAAAGCAAGACTAAGAATCCACAGCCTTGTACACCATTTTAATTAAGCATGGTATCATGCTACAATTAGCTCCTTGGCACTAACACAAAGTACAGCTGAGGCTGATGGGAATGTTTGTAGTTTTGCAAGTGCTTAATCAAAAACAAAGAAATGGACAAATTAAAATTTTGACCTGATGATGCCAGGGGATCACCTTCTCACACATGCTTTATTATTATTATTGTTTATGCACAGCTTTGGTGGACAAATATACCCTCACAGTTCTTGTGCTGCAGGACAAACGTATGTTTATTGTTTACTTGTTTATTGTCTGATGGTCTAAGGATAGAGAACATTGTGTGCTGTGCACACTGTAAAGCACCTTGAGGCAAATGTGTGATTTGTGACGGTGACAAAACGCAGCACAGCAAAATGAATGAATGATGAGATTAAACCACATTGGTTCACTCTGATTAGATGGGAATGCTTTACCAGTATCAGTGAAAGCTATGGGCATTTTTCCTTAGTTCATTCACAAACATTTTTCAGTGACTGAATGGATCTGTGGCTTTTCTCCTTGACCAGCATCACTTTGTGAGAGCTCACACAGAGCACAGCGCCTCTCTTCACAGCACTCAGTGAACTTTAGTCTGTTGTTTCTGTTATTCATTCATTCAGCAGTGATAAGCACCTGAGCGTCTGCAGGTTTCAGACACCTGGAGAGAGAGAGAGAGAGAGAGAGCCCTGGAAGGATGAAAATACAGAAACACAGCAAAAGGAGACAGCGATCATGGAGAATACATAATGCAGTTAGCACAGCTAACTAAGTAGAATTGCTTCAAATTCACTATAATATATCATCAGTGTATGATCAGTTTAATCCAGGAGTTAGTTTTTTTTGGTTTTTTTTTTGGATAAAGTTAAGCTGTTAAGTTCGACCTTCCCTTGCCCACCTTTTCTTAGGTTAATGTTTTGCAGTGATTCACTGAGCCTTTGCCTGGAGAGAAAGTCCTCATTAGAAAAAGAACAGTTCAAATCCATAGAATAACTCTTGTTACCATTTCATGTTGCACCAACTGATTAGTGTGTATGGTTGGGCAAAAAGAAGGGATGGCTAGTGTTGTTTTCAATAGTTTTTTGTTGTCACGTTGCAGGACTCATGTTAGTCAATGAGAGAAAAAGATTTATTTATTGCCTAATGTTAATTTGACATAACTTTCTAGCTGATAATGTGTTTTCTGTCATTTCTGAGTAAAACAAACAAGCACTGAAACAGTTGCTGCTCCTCGAAACATCTGAGTGTGAGAATAGAAGGTTTTCAGACTCAGCAGCATGTATGAGCCATCTGTTAGACAGTGAATGTGTCTCTGCTTGCCTCACTGTGACAGCACTCACTGTGAATTACACTGTTACCGCCAACTGTCTCTCATACTGAAAACAGGGACGTCTTTATAGACTGTATGCTGATGGAACACAGAAAGAAAGACAGAAATAAATAAAGACAGAAAGAGAGAAAAGAACGAGACAGAAAGAAAGAAGTGACAACATTCAGACTGCCACATAAGTGTCTCCTCTGTGGGTTTGGATGCAGGTGTGTGTTTGGCCTCTCGGGCTGTTTGTCTGTGTGTCTGTCTTTGTCTTTGTATGACCCACTGAATAAGGACAAAACACACATGTGCACACACAATACACACAAAAACAGCTTGTGTTTCAGTTTCTGTGAGGAAGAAATTGGAATGTATACACAAGTTCAGCAGATGTATGCAGAACCAACACTTTAATTAGAAAGTGAAGAAGAAATCTGATGCCACCTTTCATTAATCTTTAAAGGAAATAAAACGCTTTCGGACAAAGTCATGTTTTTGTTACTTGAACTGATTTTTGCAATCTGTTATCTGTGAAGTTGATTCAGGATAATAGAATAGATGTTTCCTAAACACCTCACATGCAGACCAGGGATTGGGGCTACACTTTACCGATGTTCACTAAATGTCTCACATGCAGGCTAACAGGTAGACACTAGCCAGGCGGCTGTGCACAGGGAAGCCTCTAGTCTCCGCTCACTCACTGTGGTGCACACAACTCAGACAGGTGTGTGACCAAACATTTGTCTGAAAAGAGTGAAATAAGTGAGAGATTTTGTTTTTGTTATAAATGAGTTTTAATACAACACTTTTCCTGAGTCAAATTACATATACAACAAAGTATATATAAAAAAGTACACAATTAAGGTGATGAAGATTAACAAAATTTCTTTCAGTCTCCATAAGACACGCAAACACTGAATCACACACACCCTGAAACACACACAATGTGATGCCTCAGACAGAGAGAGAAGATGTGTCTGAAGTCTACAGACTTTCTTTCTTTATTCTTTATCTCTTTCTGCATTCACACACACACACACGCACACACACACACGCACACGCACACGCGCACACACACACACACACACACACACACACACACACACACACACACACACATACACACACACTCACACACACACAGAGGCGTCTCTCTTCTGCAGCAGCCTTTCAATACTCAACTGTCACTGAGACTGTATGGTGACCCGATCTTATTCTGCTGGTACACACGCGTGCATACACAAACACACACACCCTTTGTCTCAGCTCCTTAAATAGTCTCTTTAGATTTGTGGGTGTGCATGCCTGTGTATGTGTGTCAATAGGAGAGCATAGGGAAGCCCTCTGAGTGCTTTTACTTGATCCTTGCCATGTTATTACTAATAGAGTAATTACTTTGTGTTACAATAGGCCACCGGGTCATTCCTATAATGCCAGTTTCTCTGTGAATGAGACAGAGCTGCAAACAACTGTTATTTGCATTATCGATTAATCTGTTGATTATATTCATAATTGTATCTTGTGATTCCAGTTTTTCTTTTGTGTATAAAATATTAGGAACTTCCCAAGGCCCAAGGTGACGTCTTCAAATTGCTCATTTTGTCTGATCAACACTCAGAACCCCAAAGCACTGAATATGTGCCATAAATTTCAAACTTATTTTCTGAATCTCTCCTATTTTTTTCTAAATGTCACTTAAAAAACCACACCAGTATGAGCACAACGTGTCTTCGTGTAACATTTGCTGATTTAATTTCACGTTTTAGAAATAGGGGTTCTGATATTGAAACGGGCTGGATGAACATTTCTGCATTGTGTGACTTAGTACATGTATGAAAGTGGGGTAGCTGTGTGTTTTGGGGGTGGCAGCGGTTTGTGTGTGTAGGACAATGTTTGTACTGTGGGGGTATGCAGACAGATGGCTGGGACACTTGTACGTCTGTGGTGGAACAGTCCCACCATTGTCTGTGCGGCAGAGAAAGCGGATTGTTGTGGCGGCCCGTCACACTGTAGTGTCTGTAAATCTCACATGTTCACAGCACCAAAACTCACTCTGACACCCCAACTCTTATGCTGCTGCCTCCTCAAAAATCAACCACAGCAACCAGTAAAGGATCAGATCATTTATTTGCAAACCTGGTGCTTATTTTCAGTTTAGGACCCCATTTTTAAAGCCAACCCCATTTTAGACATAAGGGTTTATTAATCAGCACAAACCTCTGGTTGATGTTTTAAAGTTTCTTGGAAAGAACTATATGTTTTGATAGTGATTAAAGGAAAACTTGATTATTTTTAAATGCTAAGCCGGCACAACCAGGCACAAACATGGTCATATCCTCAGGTGCCACATCCTTTGTTTTCTGCTTCTATGCTGATGATGTCCAGCTCCCAAAGTCCACATAGTCTCTTACGCCAATGTTTAAAAATAAAAAGATGGGGGAAAATGGCTGAGCAGTACAACCACTGAGTTTACCACAGCTCTACTCGCTATTTCCACCCCCAGATCACCAAACCAGATTACGAAAGCACCCTTCTTCCACCTCTGCAACATTATTTGCCTCTGATCCAACTGGCTCCAGGCTCAATCACTGCAACTGTATCTTCTGTGGCAACATTACAAAAGCCTTTACCAAACTTCTGTATGTGCTCACCAGTGTCCACTGGAGACCAGTTCTCCAAAACGTTCACTGGTTTTCCGAACCAACAATAAAATCCCTGTCATGGCCTCAGTAACTTTATATCTCAGAGCAATACAAATATGACTTATTAAATGTAGCAGGCTTGATCACAATCTTTCCTTTATGTCTGGACAGATTTGTGTAAAAACTAATCCTTGTGGTTCACACAAGCATCCATCCAAAAACATTTCCGTTATTTCCCCCAACCTAAAATATCAATGTATGTTTGTTTGCACTGAAAAGAAACAGACATATTGAATGTGACACCCTTATTCTAAAAGTGTACAGATGGGATCCAACACAAAAGAACTTTGAACCAATTATCATAATCCTTTTTTTTCTCTCTCTCTCTCTCTCCGTTTCCCCTCATGATTAAACATGGGAGAGTTAAATCAGACGATTAGCATGCTGTCAGGGAGAAGTCTAACTGCTGTTGTGTTTCACAGTGTGAGAGACAAAGCGCTGGCCTGCACACCGACAAGCCTCCCTGGCCAGCTACAGTAAACTGGTAAACACACGTCTGTTTGGCTCAGCGGGGGATGACAAACACCCGCCGAGGAGGCAGAGATGAGAGGGCGGGAGGAACTGAAGAGAGAGCTCGTTTTGACTCTTTGGCTTCTGTGTCTCTTGGCGCCCAATGTCCAGAAATCTGGGGCCAAACAAGTCGTTCTGAAAGGTCCCGGCACGACTGCCAAAAGTAGATAGGTTGGAGACAGAAGGAGAAGGGAGGAGGGGGGTAAAGGGCAGGGTTTTTTTTAAGAGAGGGAGATTGGGCAGTGTACTCACCTTCAGTTTGTTTTTTAATTTTTAAGGTTGAAAGGAGGGAGGGAGAAGTGGGACGCAGGGGACTCTGATGAAATTCATTCCCAGTAAGAAAGATCAAATTCTGCTGTGGATGTCTTCACAAAAACATTATTTTGTGCATAAAAGTATTTGTTGGACAACAATGATCAAGAAAGAGAGACAAATTATGTGATAAGAAGTGTCCTGTACTTCTGATGAAGCCTTGGCCCACATGTTCAAGTGCTATTGAAGAGTTCATTTCCCAGATTATAAATCCAAAACATCTCTATCTGCATGTGAACCGTCATGTATCACTGTGTCAAACAGTAACACAGCCTGTCCCACCACAGGAACTTAACCAGAAATAGCCCAGCAGTATGAACATTGGAATGAGCGGTGGACATTTCTTGGAATATTTACTGACAACAAAAACAAAGCCATGTGATTTATGATGGGGACTTTATAAATTGTAAATTTATTAAATTGTGGTTGTATATTAAAGCAGAAAAAAACCAACTTGCCTTTCTTGGGTTTTCAGTCTCCCTATCCAGCCCCGTCTCCTTTGCACAATCAGAAACTATGTGATGACTCTATGTGAAAGCATTACTTTCCAGAATTTGTATAATAACATAATCTTCATGGTTCTTCAGATCTGATGGAACCACAGACAAGAATTTACCAAAAGGACGTTTAGTTCCTGGAACGAAAAGGTTCAGTTTGGGTGAAAAGGGTCAAACGTGTCTCTACATTGCTGTAAACCTATATAGTTTACAGCAAGGTTGTATGTATGTATGTATATATATATATATATATATATACATACATACATACAACCTATTTTTCCTGCCCTCTCTCTGTGACATCTGGAGGTCATTGGAGTTGACGTCTGTCCACTGAAAGACATCTCAGTGAAGCTCTCATCGAGGCTGATCGGCTTGGCCGCGAGCCTGCCGCGCCACGTTTTGCCATCCTGTGTAACCATGCCGACAGGATTGGGCCGGGGTCCAGGAAGACAGTCGGCTCTGGAAGCTGTCAGCAGCAGCTCCGTTTGACAGCATGCAAATGTATGCAAATGAAGAGGTCCAGCCATGACACCTGCACACAGGAGGAATGGACCGTGCCCTTCCCAACAGAGGACTCAGGATGGTGGGTACACTGCCCAGCACACACACATCCATATACGCAAACACACATACCGCGATCGTTCGGTTCCCATCAGTCACTGTTTTAACTCTGAGCTTTTTTTTTTTTTTTTTGAATTATTCTTCTTACTCATATTCAGAATTGTGGTCCAAAATATAATGCTTATATAAACAGTCCCACTCACAACAGATTTTTAAAACCTTTTAAAAACCTTTTTCTGTGAAAGAGATGAAAGTGTGCCATCAAAACACGTCCCCCACTCTTTCTCTGTTTTATCGATGTCCATTGATGTTGAGTGGAAACACTGATGATTAGAAATATATTCTTCTGTGATGGACTTATTCTTGTACGATTGTTGAATATCACTGAGAAAATTCAGTTGAACTCTGCCTGTAACATGTTGTTCATGTGCACATGTTGTTCATGTGAGTTTTTCCCTCATTACTGACTTCTGAGGCAGAACAGCCAACATACATTCGCCACCTTTTAACTTACGCAGGAGGTTTTTTTAGACTTCAGAGTAAAGTATTTTCGATTTACTGTTCAATAGGTCAAAATCATGTACCTGTGTGATAAAAATTCACGACGCTGCTTGGCCTCTCCTCGTTTCTCTGAAGTGTTTTGACTCCGGCGTTGACCCTGCCGGCTGGTTTTGGCATTCCAGCAGGCTGGAGGAGAGGAGGAGTGAGCTGTGGCCCCCAGCAACCCCTGCACACACACACACACACACACACACACACACACACACACACACACACACACACACACACACACACACTCACACAACCATGTTGGCATTCAGGGAATCTTTGTCGGAGGTTTCCAGCTAATCTCAGTGTGATTATTGCATTAGGAAAAATCACAGATTCCTGCTTTGCCACAATGCAATCAGACCCACTCAGAAATGACATTTCGGTCCAGGCCCCAATCTTTGCCTCAATTATCTCACCCTGAATATACCAATCAGCATGCCTTGTTTCAGTGCCAACTAATGGGACTCAGTCAAATTATCGCCAAGGGAATTTGACTTGGAAATGGAAAGGGAAAAGAGAAAGAAACAAATAACAACAAATGTTGGTTATTTTTGACGAGGACACTGATTGTGCCAATTTGCCAAATCTAACGACGCCTGTCAAAACTCAGATAAGAGCCTGCAAAAAGGAGCAGCTAGTCAGTTTTGTTGCAGCATTTGAGGAGCACTTTGCTGTGACACTTAGCACTGTCTCCCCATTAGCCAAAGAAATGCCCTTCACTGGAACTTTGAAGATAATTAAACACATAATGGATATCACTGTCACTCTCTGACTTGTTTGCTCATTTGTCTGAGTGTGGCTGCCGCAATTGAGACCCTATTAAAAGGGAATAAATCGCCTGGTTACTAAGTCATTTCACCATCTAGGAAATGGTGTATGTGTGTGCGTGTGTGCGTGTGTGCGTGTGTGCGTGTGTGCGTCTGACTATAAGTGGCTCTCTCTATCATGAATAATTGATTCCTTTCCTTCTTCAACAGTCATTGTTTGGGCAACTTGCTGAAATGCCCATTTGATTTGACAAGACAAAACAACAGGGTGTGAGCCTCTATCACCCATTCTTGAAAATACTTTGTATAAAATCTGTCATCACAGTTTTGTTCTCTTTCCACTTCTTTGCTCTCTATAAGGATTTACAATTCTCCTCCATGCCCTGTCCCATTACCACCTCTCTCACTTTATGTTCATTTTATACCTTCCTGTTTTCTCGTTTCTGTGCTTCGGCCATCACTCATGTTCATTTTCTGCACCTCTCTGTGTCTTTGTTCTGTACCTATAGAACGCCAGTGACTGTCAAGGCCTAAATGTGGGAGTTTATTTATGTGTTTCCTACACTGTTTGCATTCCCATGTTGCTTTACAGATGTTGCTCCTCAGGGAAAGAGCCAGCAGTGTTGGACCATCACACTCCTGTGTTCACAGACAAACATCATAGTAATGTTCTTTGTATAACAGTGTATTTCTCAGAGGCAAACAGAAGAAACAAATCTTCATATCATTCTGTAACAATCATGTATTTGCTGTGTATTTATGCTATGGCCTTGTGCCTTGCGCAAATGCATTTGCGCATGCTTTTGTATATTTTACGAGGGTATAATTTATGACTTCTGTGCTCATTTGTTTAACATGTAACTGTCAAGGACAGGCCTTGTGCACAATGTAATGATGTCTAAGCCGACCAGTAAAACTTTACTACTTCCATTATGTGCACTTAAACCAAGGAGGGATCTGCAGCTTGTAGGATTACACAAGGCAGTTTATTCCAGTTAAGAAAATGCAGCCAGAGTGTCTTCTCCATTGCCTTTTAGACACTGAGCTCTACTATTTGGAATAATTAGCATTTATTACATTTGTTAGGTATGAACATAACAAGGAGATATTACTACGTTTTAAGTTGATATGGCAAACTCACTAGCAAACAGTAATTATTATTATTGCCTTTTTTACACACCCAATAATTACAATACAACATTATTATTCATTTGGTGTTGTGTTTCTGGCCACCAGGCAAATGTGAGTCAAATATTCACTCTCTTTTATCTCCATATTTGGTCTCTACCAACTCTACCACCTCCAAATTTCTGGCTCTTAAGCTGGTAAATGCTCCACTATGTTCACCAACCAATTGTGTTTGTCTGCTGTTTAATACTGAGTAATGTAAAGTGGGTTTTAGAACTTTTTTGGTTGAAAATGAAGCTATGAGAGTAGTGAGAGTGAAACCAGTGCAGCTGCAGGCTGGACAACTAAACAATGAGCTGAAACTCTCTATGAAGTTCCTAAATGCCCAGGGATTCAGGTAATGAAAGGTTTTGTGTGACTGATCAAACTCCCTGGCACTCACTGTGTTGCTCGTTGCAGCACCTTGCTGTTGATATAAAAACAAAAAAAAAAAACACTTTCTAGTACTGTTTGACCTAGCATTCAACTCTCATTATTCTCAGTCGGGTATTACAGCATTTGATCAGTCATTTTACAGGAATAGTTCAAAGTTTGAACTACACTGATCGTCATATCTCTTTGTTAAGTATGAAACAGAAAGATTGGAAACAGGAGGAAACAGCGTTTCATTTTTATTTATTTATTTACTTTCTTACTTACTTACCTTTGGCCAGAGCCAAATTAAATGTTTCCCCCTGTTTTTATGCTAGGCTAAGTTATTAACCTGCTTGAATGGAAAGATGTGAAACTAGTATCAATCTTCTCATCTAACTCTCAGCAGGAAAGCAAATAAGCTTGTATCCCTTTCTCCCAACTATTTCTTTGAATACAACTATTTCTTTGTACAAACTGAATTCTCTGCTGACCATACATGGGTGCAGAAAATAAATATCAGTTAGGATTGTTACGACTGAAAAAATTATCGTTACATTATGATCACAGCTTTAAACAGGGATATATTCTGTTTTACTCCTACTATGTTAAATATGTTTATAAAAACATACAATCTGCATTCAAGCCTACAGTCTTTTCCTCTCCTCACCATTATTTTTACTTGTAGTTTCCATTTTAATATCCAATTTCCCTTTCTGCCCACTACATCTGTCCCCTCTGCCATCTTTCACTTTCTCTCTTACAACCTCACATGTTGATTCTGTCATGAGGCCTTGGGATACAGTGTCAAGCATTTCTTTCTCATCCTCTTCATCACTTTCATCTGAGCTTTTTCCTCTGTTCCCAACCCCCATTTCCACCACCCCCTCTCTGGTTTTGGCCTTCCACGCTTGGAAGAACAGTGTGAGGCGGCATGGCCTCCATGCGGCTGACTGATTATTGTAATTCATACACTTTAATTAGCTGCACAAACCATTAGCCACAATTAGACTATTACAGAATGTTTTGTGGCAGGAGCCAGCCCCAAGATTGGCTTTATCTGCTGGAAGGGGAGAGCGAAAAAGAGGGGGAGAGACCGAGAGAGGGGCAGGAGAGTAAAATGTATTTAGCTAAACATTAATGTGTGTGTGTTTATTTCAACTACAGAAAGCTAATTCAGTATATTTTAAAAACCCAAAGTACATTATTTTGGATGTCAGGTGTGTCAAAGGCTAAGAAGTTTGAATTAGAGGCAGAACTGAACAACAGATTTATTTTCGTATTTCTGATTCAACAGGAATCATCAATTTGAGACGTGTTAAACAGAAATAAACAAGCAATTGCAATCAGAGATGGTTACTGACACATGCGGAGACTTTATCTTCTATCCTTCTTGACATGATGAAATCTTCGTTTAAATGGCACAGTCCTGTGACAACGCGTACACCCCCACATTTTCTCTGTTACGCTACTGTAAGTATGAATCACTAGATCATTTGTGTCACATTTGTGCCTGAAATGGCAGGGTGAGTTGCATTATTATACCTTTGAAAGCATTACAGCACGCTTGACATATCACCTTGATCCCTCAGTCAAGATTACAAAATATATACATCACCCACATGACAGTTGACATTACATGGTTGAGTGGATTGAAGACTATATAAAACAAATGTAGTGTGCACAGAATTATATGAAAGAGCATACATGAAAACCACCCATTTGGAATGAGGGTGAACACTAAGACATGGGAATTTCAAACAAATTAGTTATTTTCATGGAGTAAAGCATGTTGGAAGTATGTTTTTTATGTTGGTGACGGTGTAGGAGTTGCTGTGGGTAATCTGGATGTGCAAAAGCTCATTTTCCAACAGGTTTCCCCATTTCCCTATTAATCTAGAGCTATATGAGCTAGACTGTGATCATAACAATCTCAGCTCAACCTCCAGTGCCTTTCAGCGTACCTACCCATGCTCCCAGTGTACAGTGACTTTTTATGTTATTGTTAGGCCACACTGCAATTGCTGTAAATGAAGGCACAAAGGTTGCACTGATGGCTGTTAGACCTAATGCCACCAATAAGCTCTGCCATGCGAGAGGAAGCAGCCCTTCAGCGCTGACAGCATGGCTCAGTGCCTCCACATTGGATCTATATGTTTGAAAATGGCAAAAACCCTCAGGGAAAAAAAATATTGCAAATCTGTTTTACAGTAGAGCGTCACAACATAAAAACAACTCTAAAAGACTTTGGATCTATGTGAAGTGTGACTGAATTGAATGCTATTTTTCTATTTCACTCTGAGGTAACAGTTTATGTTGGACAAGATATAAAAAATTCTTTCATATTTGTTTCACATCTCCAATCTAACATGCTAACCTGGTTTTGGTTGAGAGAACTTGTATAAACCAAAAACACAGACAATAATGTGATATTATATTACAAAAAGAGTTTTTGGAGATGTTTAAACCCTACAGAGAAAACTGAAATCAAACTTGGCATTCCAACATCAAGAAGTGTTTCCATATAATGCTTTGTGCTGCTGAGAGACGTTAAGTCGCTGTGATTTGCGAAGCCAACATGGTGCTGGTAAGCTGGTGAGATGGTCATATCCATTTAGTGGTGAGCTCATCTATCATTCTCGCTCATTAGTGTTTACATACACATTCCCACCAAGACACACATGCCACATAAAATTCTGAGGTTTAATCAAACTTTGACAGTACAAAGCATCTGTGCAGCGTGCAGTTGGGAACCTTTGTGCTAACTTTGTTAATGATCGTCCAGCCTTTGGCATAGTGTCTTCCCATATCTAAATTGTTGGGTTTTCTATGAGCCGTCAGCAAAAGTGGCTCCATCTTGCCCTGTTCTCACATGGCTACATTGCAATTGTCTGCTCCAGTGAAGCCTATTGCCGTGTGGGAGAGGTCTGCTCTTTCATGGACACACACGCACACACACGCACACACACGCACACACACACACACACACACATATACTCATACACACCACTTTTGCATCTGGCTGATCCACTTTGCTGAAGCCCACAGACCCCCGACTGCATGATTTATCTAAGCCAGCGAGTCGCACCATTCAGGGTGTTGCAAACTCACTCCAGCTCCTCCAGCACTCCAGTCTATAATCGTTTACTCTCTGTGCTAAGACATTAGCAGTATAGCTTTTTGTTCAGGATTTTTATTGCACAGTTGTATTTTTTCGACTTGTTTACATTTAAAGTCATTTAAGTGTTGTTCTTATCATGAATAACTTCAGTAATTAGTAAATCAGCAATTGTGTATCATTGCATGACAAGATGTTGAAGAGGCTCAACACTAATAGCTTTAAGATAAGAAGTTGAAATGAAAGAAATGTTGCGAGAAGATTTACGTTTGAGGTGTAGCCAGAAACTGTTTTTCAGTTGTTCCTCTTCAGTTGATGAGTCAACTGCAAGACCTGGTGGAAGCTGATAAAGCACAGATCTGCGCGTGATGCAAGATAATTAACGGAAATCTGACATAAGACGAAGGCTGATGCCTGGTCGCTTTCTGTTGTCACTAATTATGACACAAGGAAGACATGGACAATACAAAGTAGTAACTAAAAGAAGCCTAAGGCATCTGTGCAGCTTTCAACCAATCCAAACAGAAGGAGCATGCAGACTGCAGAGATTTGTGGTTTTATTCCAGAATGAGTTTGATGATGGGCTTATAATTAACTTAAACTTTAAATCATGAAACTGAAAATTGAGACATCAAAAGCTACTTTTTCTAGAAATTTGAATTGCAATAAGTTTCATTACTGTAATAAGCAGATGATGACTGATCATTTTAGTAAGATATTGATGCCTGTTTTCCTTCTCTACAGTAATTTGTCTGGACAGGCTCCTCCTGTCTTCCAGTTATTTCAGTTGTAGACTCACATTCTTAACAGAACTGCAAGGCAAACATAAACAATTGCTTTTAATCACTGGCTTTAATCAGTTCACTGTACTATCTGAGGGACCATGACAATGACATTTAATGTGCAAGTCACCATTTTCATTTCCATTTTTCCTCATCTGTATTTTCCAAACTTGTTTGTGTTGATATTTTGGTTATGTGCAGTTTCTGAAATAGCCAAAGGCAGTTTTAGGGGAGCTGCATGAAGGTAGTGGAGTGCTTCACTGGCTCTTACACAGAATCTTGCCTGAAGTCCTGAGCAGGAACAGTGGTCACTCTGACGACTGAAACATCACCTCTGTGCTAATGTGCCTGACTGGCCCCCAAAGGCAAACAAAAGCCTGTGATTGGACTGTTGCTCTCTGTAGACAATCACCTCACATTGGCCGACAGAGAAGAATACCTGTGACAGTCCCCACAGTAATGTAGGGTGTCAGAATCACAAAGGCCATAGTTGTTGGTATTTGCAGGTATAATAAAACTGCACCAATTAACTGTACAGACAAAGCCCAAACCTTTGTCTCACCTTGAATTCTTCATCAGATCAGATATTGGGGGAAATTCCAGCAGCTTACCATACATTAAGCTTGAGTTTCCAACCCAACGGTGGGCTTGCCACACATTAGCTTTGCGGTCATGCGAAGGGCAGATGCTACTGAAGGGGAGATAATTGGTGGCGAGCTGTCTGAAATGTATAATTAGACAGGACAAGACACTCCCCCTCTTTTCTCTCTTCCCCCACCACTCTGCCTTTTCACTGCATGATCTGAGTGTCTTAGCACAGGCTTTGATCTTGGCTAAAGTTTTCTGAGCCCCTTCAGATAGGATCAATTTGCTTTAACACGCATCACTCTTTTGCTTTCTCGTCTGGCACAGAGCAGCTGTTTGCAACACATTCTATAGCATGCAAAACCGCAAGAGGTGTTGTTCCTCTTCTTTTTTTTTCTCCCAGCTTCCCCTGCTCATGACTCTTCCAAAGGGACTGTGTCTTTGTAGTCTCTGAACTACATTATGAATGATTATCCCTTTACACCATTATTATTCCTGAGCACACCATGGCATATCAACTCAGACACAGACTGAATGCCTGGACTCCTCAGTTTTACATTATGGCTTCATTATAACCACAGTTTCATGCCTTGAAGTGTGCGGCAAACACAGAACTTCATCCATTACGCTGGAAAGCTGTGATGTTAAACAGTTCATTTACCAAAGGTTTTATTGGTGACTGAAAAATGGTGTGTGTTGGTGATTGCTTTTCAGTTTCAAATATGTAAATGGGTTTCAAATATGCAAATGGTTTTCTGTTTATGATTTCTGGCTGGAAGAGACTCACAAGGGTTTGATCTGAGAGTTTAATGTCATCAGTTGTGCCCCTTGTACCATGGCACATTGCCATCTCAGCCTCCCCCCAGTCCAATAACCAGCAGCTTGAGTGTAATGAAGGAGAGTTAAGAGACTAGAGGTCATTTGGCCTATTACTCGTGGCCTCAACAAGACAGAAGGGACCGGTATGGGGAGGGTAAGGAAAAGAGGGCAAATATTTTGATTCATGACTCAGACCTTAAGAGGAGAAGGTTACGGGAATAGTTCAGCATTTTTGATGCCACACTCATGTTTGCATGGCAAGTATGCAGCTACTGCCAGCAGCTGGTTAAGGTAGCTCGGCTTAGCGTAAAGACTGGAAATGGCAAAACAGCTACCTTTTAACACTACACCATATTAACAAGTGAGCTTTGAAGGTGCTGGTAGGTGGATTTTGTCACTTTTGGACCAAGCCAGGTGAGCTTGGTGAGCTAAGCTAACTAGCTGCTGGCTGTATTCACACTTGCAAAGACATACAGAGTTATACAAGGAAGGAACATGCATTTCCCAAAAATCTGAACTGTTCCTTCATGATTGGACATTCTCTTTTCTCCTCTCTCGTTCTCCATCAGCCTCACCACATGAAAGTAACCGCACTAAACTTTTAAAGCAGCTCTAAACTACATGGCTGTGTTGGGTGTACAGTAAACTAACTGTATACACCCACACCTAATGGTTGTGCCAAGCTCTGAACAGGGAGCTATTTCCCTACCTCTCCTCCATTGCTCTCCTCTCTCCATCTGTTCCTGGGCTGAGGCAGGGTAAGGAGCCAGGGAGGGCTACGAGCTGGAACAAGTCTATCTGCAGCAGCAGGCCTGGCCTCAGCAGCCACAGGGGCTCAGACTGAATGCTAGAGCCCTCTCTTCCTCCATCCAGATGCAGATGACTTCGCTTTTCCTCCGCCTCTCTGCCGCACAATAATACCCTTTTGTAGCACAAGGGCAGAATCCCAGCTTTGTCCAGTCAACCTTAATTTATGGCACACATATTCTGGACGCACATATTGTTGCACAAGCTACAAAGGCATAAGCTTTCAAAGAGGCAGAGAGGAAGTGCTGGCAAGAGGATTCTAGCACTTTCTTTGTTTGAGAAATGGTATAAATCATTCACCAGAACATGGCATTCACAACTCCACCGGTGCATTGATTTTCAGAACTTCAAAGAAGTGTAGGGAGTCAGAGGTGATTTTTTTTTTTCCTCATCATCTTATTACATTTCTGCAACTTTCTATTTCAGTGGCCATGGACTGCCAATCATGTTTTGGTGTGTCCTCAGGTGTTACCGTGACCCTTATTTACAGATTTTAAAAAACATTGTGGAAACATCCTGAGTAATTTCTATATAAAAGAAAAGTTCAGTTTTCCAAAAAAAAAAAAAAAAAAAAAAAGGTGAACATCACTTCAATATTTTCTCAAATTTGCATTCCTTTCCGTTTTATTACAACCTCTCTTGGCATGTATGCAAGAATCTGTCTGCTTTAATTGAAAAGACATTTGCCCGTGGCCCTTGTGCAGTCGATTCTTTGCCCTATCTCACCTTTCTTTGTGTGTGTGCTATGAAAGAGAACTGTATTCTTCTGTGTCTTTCCTGTAGAGACAGTTTTTGTTCTCCTTGACCTGCCATCCATAGTCTAATCTAAAGTGACTGACTGCCCCGTGATGCAGAGAGCACCAAGGTAGACCTTTCAGATTTCTGCTTTTACCGTGAACATGGAGAGAGAAACAAAAGGCTTCAAGGGAGAAAGCAAAACCCTCTGATGAACTGACTGACATCACCTGTGATATGCGAGTCGAAACTGCGTCGGCACATGACTTTCAAGAGGAAAAGTTCACCTCACTGAACTGACATCACCGAGCGCCTTGGCTTCGGAGGAATGCCATATCCAGCAGGAACTGCATGGGTTTTAGTGAAGCTGTATGTCAGGGCTGAGGTTTAGGTGCACGGCCTTGGAAAACATGAAGTTTTAGGAATGGAGGGTGAGGTCTGTAAAGTAAAATCAATGACTTGGGCTGCGCGTTTCACATCTTAAAACATATCTTTTTTTTAACAATCCTCCTCATAAAACCCCTCCGATGAACCATATTTAAAGATTTTTATTAAGAAAGCAGAATGTCATATCTGTTTTCTTTTTAAAAGGGCAAAGATGACCAGCGAAGCTAACTAGGGGAATATGTTCTGACAGCAGGTGCACAGAGACAGTATTCAACATTAAACACAAGCACAAGAACAGCACATTAAGTACGTGAATTGACTATCCTGATGCAGCTCGAAAGTGCTCACCAAGTTTCATATTCAATCACATTTTGGCCTTTTGCTGGGAACTTAAAATCAATGTTAGCCTTCAAACCAAAGTGCATACATTAAATGATTCATGTTAGATCAAGTAGCTCTGTCGGAGAGCTGCAAAAATATGCTTTTAGCTGTGCAAAAACATATTGGATTACTGTGCCAACGGGGACCCTTATTCTGATGCACATCTGAGGAACATTACATTTATTTGGCAGACAGCTTCATCAAGATAACCAAGATAACCTTCTGTCAGACTAACACATGCTATGCTATTCTATATACAGTGTGTGTGTGTGTGTGTGTGTGTGTGTGTGTGTGTGTGTGTGTGTGTATGTATATGTATATATATAATCTACTACACTATATAATCTATACATAATATATAATATACTCTGTGTGTATTTGCAGTAACTGTTATAATTTGTAAAGCTCGTTGCAAG
Organism: Toxotes lorentzi; assembly: GCA_037833715.1. NCBI lineage: Eukaryota > Metazoa > Chordata > Actinopteri > Toxotidae > Toxotes > Toxotes lorentzi. Next base: position 8,960,771 of record JBBMJY010000018.1, read on the forward strand.
ACCTCTATCAAAATGATTTGATTAACAAAGATGTGACCGAAACCCTTACCTAATGTTGCCAAATTATTCAGTTGATAAGAGAGCTGAAAAAAAAAACAAGCTCCAGATTGGAATTTGAAGAGACAAATAGCATGTGAATGATGCCATGCATTATTATGTCATCTCCATAGTCATCTAATGGCTATCTGGCATTAATAAAGGGAGGGAATTATACTGGAGCAGATGGTGAGAGTACATCGCTGGCTCAGGAGCTATTTATTAAATGCATTATTAATTATTTTCAACATGATGAGCTCAGCTGGCTTCCTTCTGGATCGGCTCTGAGAAAGTGTTCTCTAACCTCCAGTGTCATTAGATCGGTTCTACACACACTATCACCAACATGCTGTCAAGTTACCAAGACATATGCAAGGTCATGTGCAGCTCTCGTGGATTTCTGTTAGTCTCGTATTTAAATGCATTTGCTATGAGGTAATAGTTCCACATACATGTATTAAAAAGCTGTCACTATACAGTTGGGTTGGATTGTCTGGTTGTCTGAACCCTGTGGCAAATAACCAGTCAAAACCAGTGTATTTTATATTAGCACACACACACACACACACACACACACACACACACACAAATAGCCCAATTATATCCATTCAAATGCACACACACTCTAATGCCTGAGGTGCAAGCTGGAGGTAACAGTTTCCTCACCTGCCACAGGCAGTGTGCTACCTGCTGCACTGCTCCCCACCCCCAAAACAGACACACAAACAGAAGCACCTATCCACATGCACACAGGTGGCCAAGGACAGGGAGTGTCACGACTCCATATCTCTCGCAAACCCAAGTTCACGCTCTGCTGCTCCCACTAGCCAACTATCATCTCCAAACACCTTACATAGTATCTCTGCTCCCTGTGAGTGATTTATAGACCACGCTGCTTTTCACTAGAGGAATGTTTTGTTTTTGTTTAGACAGTTGGATAGGAAATGCACGCTGTTTGATTCACAGGCTTGGAAATAGGCACAGACAGGCAGACTTGATTGTCTTCAAAATCTCCCAACACAGCACCAATACATTTTAATGTCTCAAGTCATGTTATAATTGCCACATCACTTCGCTGTGAATCCTAAAGGTATTTTAAAAATAATTATGTCAGGAAATTTAGTCTGAGGAGGTCAAAATTGCAGTAATGTATGAAATCAATATTTTAATCTCACCTATGCTTTCTCTGAAAGCACAGAGTGGCCTTTAATAGAGTTGAAGAGTAGCCTACAACTGTATCCGCTCACAAACTTCTGAAAGCTTCAGGAATGGGTAAAAAGTCACTTTTATGACAAAAATAAAAGGAGTGGTATTATTGACAAAATGCTGAGCTCTTAATTCTTAGCAAAGCAATTTTAAAATGCAAATATTCTGGTTAAAGAACCCACAATGGTCTCTAAATATTAATCAGAAGCTTCAAACTTTGAACTACAACATCAAAGCTGACGAACTATTTCTTCAGCAATTATGGGAAGAAAACAACTATTACACAGCAAAAGGCAAGATTTACAAATGATCAAGGAGGGTAATGAATACTGTACATACCTTCTCTCTGTCTCTTCCTCGCTCCCGTTCTCTCACCCAGTCATGGCCTGAACTGCAGTTGAACCGAGTCTCTCGGGATCCTTGGTCAGCCAGATCGTTAGCTGGCTGACCCAACAGGAAAGAGGAAAGGAGCGAGAAGGGTGAGAGGAGAGAAGGTTGGATGAATAAAAGGAACGATGGGTGAGGCGGGAGGGAGGATGAGGGTGGGGGATGGAGGTGCATTACATTCATGGTGTGAGCGCAGAACAACAAGGTTACTTCAGAGCACGATACACTCTGCTCTCAGTAGTGCACCCTGCCTGTCGTACTGCATGCCGAATCACTTATCCAGACACAGGGAAACCTGTGACCCCCTGATGCATGCAGACTACGGTGTAATAAAATTCTCTCAACTCGCTCAGTGCTTCACCTCATTCCTCCCTGCTCTGCACTTCTTCCTACTCATAAATAAATAGCTGGATGTCTGGGATCACAAATACCCAAACAGCCTCCATGAATATTCCTGCTTTTCTACTCCAGTGTGTGATCATGCTCAGATTACACAAGCAGCACATCTACAATGAAACATAAGCCTATCCAGCCTGTGAGTGAATGTATCGAATTGATGCATCTTCTACAAAGGCAACATATCATCAATCCAATTTTTCTTTAATTCATACGTCCATGGGAATACCAAAGAGAGCCTGTTCACATTCTACCACCCACTCTACCTACAAGCTGTTGAATGGCCCCTCAGAGCACAACAGCTAATGGTGCATGCTTTTTTTTTTTTTTTTTTTGGAGATGCTTTCACTATCACCTCTGAGTATGTATTTTGTCTGCTCACTCCTTCTCTCTTTGTTGGTGCAGAATATAACAGCATGATTCCCTCAACACTGTGCCATGGACATGACATATCACAACATATCACAAATGCATAGTTTATTCATAGGCAATGGATGGCAAAGGAGATAAAGAATTTCACAGTCCGTACAGCAGAAAAAAATACTCTTGAAACAGTTGGTCTTGTCCCTGAGGGTAACTGCTGGAACAGGTGGTGAGCTGACCAAAGGTCAAATGAGGCAAGAAACATGAGTGATCAGACAGTCACAAAATGCCCTTACCCCCAGGTAAGACAAACATATTTGGAAGACAAAATAAAGATTCATATATTACTCAAACTGCCCATTGTAAACGGTACTTACTTCACAGTTGACAGACCAGCTGGTTCAGCTTTGACCAACCATATTTGCCATAGTTGTTAGCATTCATATCTTTCCTGCTCAGCGGCAGTTTATTAGTGACACTACAGGTGACTCAAAGTGGTAAACGTGGTATAGTGTAAAGTAGTAGATAGTTTAGCTCAATATGACTTCTATGAACATCTGTGTTGGATCTGTTGGATCTATTTTTTTTAGCAATGGTGCCATGTTTCCAAATCTCAGATATTACGTTTGTGGTGGGAACATGTTTTGACCAAACCAATGGAACGAGCTACAAAAATATAAGTTGAAATAAACCGTAGTTTTCCTTTAAGACAGTGGTTGGGATTGACAAAATACACATTTTCCCTCTCTACCAGGCAAGTTACTGACAAATCCATTAACAATTCTTCACCTTCAGTGTGCTCATTCATATCTAAACCTGGCCTGGGCTTATCTAACACTTGCATGCATATTAATTTGCAGCTGTACGTGTAATGATCCAGTGCTGCTGAAAATTCAATCAGGACTTATAAAAACGAAGTGGCCTCAGACTAGCTATCCTGTTGCTTGACTCATGCGAGCCTTGCTCCCTTTGATCAGTCAAAGAAATACAGTAGTTTTAACTAAGATTATTTTGAAGAAATTTTTGTACATAAAATTTAGCATCTACCGTATTTTTTGCACTATAAGGCGCACCGGATTATAAGGCGCATTAATTAAGCGAAACAAAATGGTCAGATCTACATGCGCCTTATAAGAGTTTTTTTTTTTTGTATAAATTCTTCTTCTTTGTTCTTCTCATTATGGGAACACTACGGAAGCCCTGAGAGAGCAGTGAGATAAAATAATTCTGATGATCCATTTTGCAAATCTGATCCAAATTGTTTGCTCTCCTGTTTTCATGAACTAAGAAAAGTTGGGGGGGGGCGGGGGGGGGGTGGCTTTGTCAATCTTTCTTAAGTTCCTTCATTCATCACAAAAACATTTTGGGTTCTAATACTCATTTCAGCAACAAGAGGCTGAAGTTCACCATTACACCATTTTTTTTTCATCTGGCAAACCTTTTTCTTTAACCCATTTCACAGATGAAAAAAAAAGGAACTTCAAAAACATTACCCTGGCAAACCCTTTGTTCTTCAGTCCCAAACACAGGAGAGAAAACTATTTAGATCAGACTTAAAAAATGGATCACTGTAATTTTTTTTCTCATTTGCTTCTCAGGGCTTCCATTTTGCTCATTCAAACGTAGCCAAGAGTTTCATGCAAAAAGCCTTGCAGGGACTTGCAGTCATTTGCTTTGTGTGTAAAATTCTACATCTGTTCATGGATTTGTCATGTAATTCTCGAATGTGAGCCAGAAGGGGCTTTTTTGTCTTCCACTTCATCCGTCTTGGTGTGGGAGATTTATTCAGTCATTTTCAAGTTTCCCGATGTGAAAATGTGCAAGATAACGTTAATGTCTCCTGATCCTCTGCTCCTCTCCTCCGCCATTTCAAGGAACAGATTTGAGGAAGGAACCAGCCAGAAGGGTGTCATGGTGAATTTTCCAGGGCTGGGCTTGGGGCCAGGCTCTTCCTCAGATGTGACAGTTCTGGGCTTCGGTCTGGAAAAGCCTGCTGTTGCCATTCTTGCCATATTACCTGGACAGTCACGATGCTACCGTAGCATGAAGACGTGAAAACCAGACTTTGGAAAGGGAATGTGCACTCCAGCAAGTGCTCGGGGAAGGAAATCAGGCCAGGCAACGGTGGTCACTGAAACCTTTTTCGTTGGATCAATAAAAAGGATTAACATGAAAACGCACACCCATCCACATGCTCCTATTTTGTCTCTGTCTTTTGACCAGATGTGTGTTGATTCACATGTGAATAAATATATTGCAGTCGTAGTATGCTGACAACATGATGCAACATGATGGCTGTTCAGTGACCTTTCACTTCAGTTGCATGTTATACCAGCACAGAAAAAAGTTTATTGAATATCCATAGTGGCTTGTAGCTGTTTTGTAACAATTTGTTAATATCATCACCTGGGACATCTCAGGGCTGACCTTGCATAATGGCGTTACGGATGGGTATAGTTTCCTCTCACCACAGTTCATCTAGCTATTAACCAGCTTTTTCCCATGGGGCACTGAGCTTCTCTGGTCCACAAGGTAGCAACAATCTGTAGACCCTGCTGCAGGGGCTGATTTAGTTCTCCTGGGAGCTCAGAAGGGAGAAGAAAACAAATGGACTGGAGGACAGAAAAAGGAGACAAGGGACAAATTAGACCATAGTGCTGTTGCAATGTGTAGGGACAAACACAGAGGTAAGTGGGCAAGAGGTAAGTGGGAAGGGAGTGGCAAAGAACAGAAATAAACAAAAGATATTTGGGGTTACAGTGAGGAATATTTAATAGGACATAAGAGAGAAGGGGTGGCAAAAGGTGCATGGAGAGTTACGTCAGAAGAAACAGCGGAGGATGGACAAAGCATGAGTAGGTGAGAAAATGAGAGGAGGACGAGAGAGGGACCAATTAGGCTAACTAGTGAAGATGTTGGAAAAATTTGAGATTAACCACCGTTTATTTGCTTTCTCCCCTTGCGCTCTTTACAGTATCTCTGCTCCCCTCGCTCCTCTCTCCTTCCCCACTGCCATTGTTTCCCCCTCCCTCTCTTCTCCCCCCACCCTCTCTGGCAGAGTGCTCAGGGAACACAGTCCTCTGTCAGGCCCCCACACCCTGTCTTCTGCTTCACAGGTAATTAAATGGATTTCCTGTCTTGTAGTCGGCAAAAGAACATGACCCTGCACTCTGCCGGAGCGTGTCCAAAGGCACTCCAGGGCCGGCTCCCTGCACCATCTGCATCTCAGTGTCCGAGCAAAGCAGTGGCCCTAAACAAACACATTCCACCCTTGGGACTGTCAGGCCACAGGCTCCCCAACTAAACACACTCTGCACATACAGGCAGCGGTAATGAACTATGGGGAGATAGAGCAGTAAATACCAAAGACCTAAACTGGTCATAGTACTGTACCAACTCAGCTGCGGTTTTTATTCAGGTGAGACCAGTTAATGCTGTTCAGTTTCAGAGTGCACCCCTGTTCAGTATCACTAAAGTGGTACTGACAAGTCCTTTCCATTTAATACATTTGTTTTAAGGCAACAAAGAAGAAGAATGAAGCCAAACAAAGATGTTTGATTAATGAAAATGAAAATTAAAAGCTCCGTATAAAGTCCAGCTGCTTTTTGATGGAGCGGTTTTGTTGTTGTACCTTCTACCTTCCACTTTAAAATTCTCCAAAATGTTCTTTTGGATTCAAGACAGGGGACACGCTTGGCCAGGTCATAGTTTTCACTTTATTCTTGTGTGTTTGGGATCATTGTCATTTTGTAAAATTCCTTTCCTGCTAAGCCTCTTGAGACTTAGAGTCATCTTTTCATTCTGTATTTGTGTATACAAACTTGTGTTCATAGTGCCATCTATAAATGTCATCTCCCCTACACCTTTTGCACTCATGTATTAGCACACTCCCACATCCATGTTTCACGGTCGGCACTGTGCAGTCAGTGCGGTAGTCCTGGGCAGGTCCACACCAAACATGCCGGACCCCATCTGATCCAAACTAATTTATTTTGGTTTCATCTGCCTGTAGAATGTGCTGGCAATATTAATCAGGCACAATGTGAAAACTTTTCTTCTCCTCTCAGGATAAAAATGAAGATGATATCCATTATCGTAAACGGCTTGAAGGGCAACTTCAAACACCATTCAAATATGGGAGAAGGAAAAGAGTCTATAATCATCTGTTCAAATTCAACATTCATGGTGTACAAGAGCAACAGAACGTGCCTAATCGAGCAGGGGGAGTTCCTAAAATGCACTGTTCGCCTGGCCAACGCTTTGTCCTGTTGCCTTTCGGAAACGAGGTTATTGACCAGCAAGTCGTGTTGAATGAATCATGACACCAAACCATTCAAACCAAGTGATTTGAGGAGGCACCTTGGATTTGTATTTGTTGTGTAATGACACTTTTTTTGCTGACTGATCTGGAACAAATGCTAACAATAACATTAGCTTCTCGTTAAAGTGTTAACTTGTGAAGGATTCAGCTACATCGTATTTGAATGAGTTCAGAGGAATTATGTCTTAGTTTTAACTCATGCAAACTCCTTTTTTTTTTTTTCAAAAAAAAGTGACAGCCCTTGGATATCATAAATCATGAGCCACACTAAAACCCAAACAGCAAGACTGAATTTATGATATTCTGCAGATGCTCATTCTGTGACACAATGACCTTGTTCTACATATATGTCTTTCTTCCTTCAAGTAAATTTCTCAGAAGAAAGCTGAGGATGCCGGAGATAAAATGCAACCTGCAGTATGAAAGCCAGCAGCTCCCAAGGGCAGCAACTTACCATCCTACCCCCCACTGTGAGGAACTTACCCCATCAGCAGGGCCTGAGTGCACTTCAAATAGAGGCCCAAAGACTATCGGCATGAGAGCAGATCTCTCTCTCATCCTGCTCCACTTCAAGCATCTTGACACCAGACTTCATAGTTCTGTCACGAAAAAGAATTACACCTGACAGTCTGCTAACGGCCACGGGGGAATGTGTGTGCATACAGGAGTCGGTCAAAACTGATGCCAAACTCAAAATGTCTGCTTGAAATCAAGTGGTATTTGAAAGTCCTATCTTTATGTTCTAAATTACATTACACTTTCATACAATTCTCATAGTCCTCAACTTTGTTTAAGTCACACATTACACTAAAATATAACTCTTTGCAATTAAAAAAGAAAGTTTTTAGCGCCTAGCCTATGTAGACCCATCTACCCGTGGACTGTGATCTAGATCAGTGGTTCCTTAGCTGGGCATCAAAATCCAAAAAGGGTTGCAAGATAAATCTGATGTATCACTAAATTATTAACGGGATAGGAAAGAATCAAACACTGTTTCTTCACTGCTATGTTTTTTCTATATTCTTTGTAATACTGAAAGGTTTCATCGATTCAGCCCTCTAAAATTTTGATAATTAGACAAATTACACAATCTCAGAGGGGAAAATTGCTCCTTGGTTAATACATATCATACTAAAGAATTAAACATTGCTTTTGCATTTTTAAGGGATACAAGCTGAAGAGGTTAGGAAGCACTCATCTAGATAATAATAATATCTGAATAAAATCTGGATGTCATAAAATACACCAAACACCACTATCAGTGGTAGAAGAAGTATTCAGATCCTCTAATTAAAGCTGCTATATTTGCTCAAAGGACAATGTAATGTGACAGGGGTTGCATACAATAACACACAGAGAGCTATCTCTGCAGCCCCCTTGGCTTTAAGGGCTGTTGTAGTGTTTTTCTGCTTATTCTTTTAGCTTTACACAAATTTACTGTTTTGGTTCATTCTATCCAAACTAAATCCTTTTATCAGTGTTGTTTTCAGCCACAGCAGGAAGCTATTTTCCATCAAAAAGCTCTAAAAACCCACACTTTTCTACAAATCCAGTACCGAACAACAGAGTTGGTGACTGTGTGGCTGGTAACCTTAGTGGAGCATTTAGCGCAGACCAAAAACAGAGCTTAAAGTAGAGCACATATTGAACTTACATTCATAAGATGGCCAGAAAACTGATGCAAATCTTGCACTACATCCATTAAATGAACAGCTCTTTGCTAACACATTCCCTACAACAAAAGCCAGCACTGTGGTCACAGGTTGTTCCTGCAGCACCCAGGTGGCCAAAAAAAAAAACAGATAACTCAGGTTTAGGTGAAAATAGTAATCCAGCAACCTCTACAAGTAGAAGTCCAGCAATGAAAATGTTTCTGAAGGTGTCCAAACGGACACAATGGTGGCGCTTTTGATTCATTCTTTCTGATCTGCTATGTTATTGCTGCACATGGTACGCCTGCAAACGTTTCATAATAGAAGCCCTGTTCAGAAATGAAAGGTTTCTGTCCACTGAAATACTAGAGGGCTTTTAAATGAGGAAACACGGTATCTATGGTAAAGCATTAATCTGTTATTCTCTTTTTGGCAGAGCAGGTTTTTCCTCCAGAGGGGAGAGGTTGCAATCACAACAGGTCACAGCTCAAAGCACTGTCTGCCTGCAGTAACCACCCCTGGAGACTGGAGGTGGACTTCGCTATTTCCTTGGCCTAATGACCCTGCCATTAGCAGGCAATTGAGATGAACCAATAGAAATCACAGCTCGCGCTCAGAATTCATTAACTGCAAGAGTGTGACGAGTCACAAGAAGCACATTGAGGCAGAGCAGGGCAGCACTGCTTGGCTTTTTTTTCCCCACCATGACCGCTGAACATAAATCAGACAACGAGACACCGTCATCGAGGCAGAGCACCCCTGGAGTCTCTCTACTAGTCAGGAAGGAGTATGCAAATAGGGACCTTGACCCATATCAAATTCCAGAGCCCCATTCGTTAATTGCAAATTACAGACCCCGGCACCCCAATCAACAGCCTTTTAAGGGAATGATTTCAGACTCATTTTTGCAATCCTCAGAAAAATATGAAAGGCCAAGAAGGAGATGCACATGGATGGATTTGCGATGCACACAGCAGCATGAATGGAGTGGTATCATCAGCCAACGTGTAGGCAGTCAATCCAGTTTTCCAGTGGACAAAGTGAGCGCTATTATCAAGGACAGTGGAAGTGGTCATGCTGTAAATTAGATGATTATAAAGATGTAAAGATGTATTTCCTGCCTGCCAGAAGGCTCAGGACTATCGTCTCGTCCTCATCCTTAGTTAGCCAACAAATGAAAGCGCTGCCTTGTGGAGCCAGTTGTCTTATTACCGCATTAGAATGGGCCAGAATGTGGCAATCTTCCTCCAGCATTAATATAACATGACAGGCCAGGAGACATCAGTTTGTTAAATGCAAATCTCCCCGGTGTTCCTCCATGTCTCCATCATTGTTTTGTCAAGTGCCCTGCAGGCCCAAAGACAGCAAATGAGTCCCAATTCATATTTTGTTTCCTAGTTTTTCACACCTCAGCTGTTTTCCAACAGACTGCGAATGGGGGAAGACAATATGAACAATTTACATTTTTCCCATGAATGTGGAAAGGTGCATTTTGTTTCTTTACATTTCGGATATGTGCCTTGTCACCTAAGTGATTGTGACAGGTATTTTGCTTTCATTATTTCTACTATCTATTAAATCAGCAAAACAGTCTCTTGGTGCCTCATAATGCAGTCAGTTGGAGGAAGAACTAATCATGTCACAATGCCTATGGCGACTGAAACTTTCTGTATTAACCTGAGCAGAGAACTGCACAGACCACATGCAAACAAACACACGCCTGCCGACACACCCACACACATATCCTCTTCCCCACAAATGCTTACTTACTTGTCTTCTTGAACAAACTCACAAACAGAAACACAAACACACACTCAGACCCATACATTGCTGAAAATCAGGCGGTTGGGAGCTGTGAATGAAGCGATATTGTAACCTCAACCTATATGGCACTTTCCCACTGTGGGTTCAGCCAATGAATTATCCCCTCCAATAAATCCTGTTTGCAGGATAATCCTTTTCCCATCTTCTGGACAGACACTTTCTGTAATGAAATGGCCCCAGGTCCTTCCCTGTAACCCAGTACCCATCCCGGCCCCCTAACTCTGCCTGTCTCAGGGGAAAGAAGGGCTTACAGTGTGGCTTCAACCCCACTCAACCTCTGCTCAGCTTCAGTGGCTTTGTCACTCCCCCACCTGCCCCCACACCTAACCCATCTTCACGTTACTTCTTCCTCTGCTTGCTCCAGGTGCAACTTCATTTCCTGTAGAGCTCCTCTACAGTAACTGTGCTTTCCTTCCCTTTTCTCTCCATTTCTTTTCCTCCTCCTGTTCAGCAAAAAAAAGATGGAGCCAAGCTCAAGCAATCTCTCTCCTCGTCTGATGATCTGAGTCTGGGCAAACACCAGCGGAAAAGCCTCTGCCGCTGTAATGAGATGTCTTGCTGCGTCATATTCGCTGTCTCCATCTTCTAAGAACCCAGTTTTGCTTGTGTGCTGGGTTCCTGGTCAGCAGGGGGGCTGTATCTGGCATTATGTAGCAGTGGGAAGGCAACCTAAGCCAGGGTGGAGCGGGAGGTGTAAATGACATCGGTGGAGAACCGAAAGGATGCTCTCTGGGGCCTGAGATGGATGCAAGATGCAGTGCAGAACTCTGGGAAGACTAAGCCGGGGTTTTACCCAGTAATTGGGTTGCTTGGAGCAGTTGGACATCTGGGCAAGAAAAGATTTGTAAACAATGTTGCACGTTGGAGCACTGGAGAAAAAGTCCTTCACCAAAGACAAGAGGAACCCTTTCACATACATATAGTCATTAAATGACTATATATATATATATATATAATGACACCTGACTGAGATTTAAGTCATTTCACAAACCCAGCTCAGAGCTAACAGGATCAGGCTGTTCAAGGCCTTAGAGCATCAAGATAATTGCATATGCTGTACTTGTACCACTCACCTGAGATGTGCTGAAAGAGAGAAAAAAATAGTCTCTCTCTCCCCATCTACAGGTAACACAACTGTCTCCACAATGTAAAAATATAAAAAACCCAGATTCAGTCAGATTTCACTAAAGAAATGTTTCATATCTCTAATACATGTGCTTGAAAACATCTGATGAGGCCTTTAGACAATATATTTTTAAATGATAGATAGATAGATAGATAGATAGATAGATAGATAGATAGATAGATAGATAGATAGATAGATAGATAGATAGA
>JBBMJY010000018.1:8978859-9026972 GCA_037833715.1 Toxotes lorentzi
TGTGTGTGTGTGTGTGTGTGTGTGTGTGTGTGTGTGTGTGTGTGTGTGTGTGTGTGTGTGTGTGTGTGTGTTTTTTTCTAGTATGTTTCCCCATACAGGCATCTCTTGTTAGGCTTTTCTGTTCTGTCAGTTTCTCCTCACTAAAAACACAAAACATCATGTTCCTCCTAGTTTTTTTTTTCTTTCCGTATCATTTGAGTGATAGATGTACAGCACATGAATACCACTAACTGTAGTTTTTCTATTTAGGGATCTTAAAGGCTTACTGAGCTTACAGTACGTGAGTGATGAAACACAGTTATGCAAGCTGCAGAATTCTTTAAAGAGTAATGTAGCAGAAATCTGTTATGGAGCTGCAGTAAATGATACCTATCTGATGTATTCCTGAGGGATCAGTGGACTGAAGCCCATTGTATACGTCATTTAAATTCCAGCTGTTGACCTTTGTTGAAATGGGTCTTTTATTTTATTATTCCATCTCTGACACTGTCCTCTGTATTGCACCTTATGAAAAACAAGTGCTATAAAAATGTTTGTGCCATGAATGCCTAATGTGATTGTAAACATCGCTGTGACACCTCCTCGTGTTCCATTCAGACAGTGTAAACAACTGGTGTCACTGGCAGCACGGCTTAGAACTGAGATCTGTGAAGCCAAGGGTCCAAACGCTAAGATCTCCTAGTATCTGGCGTCCTCTGCCACGGTTTGTGTGTTTGTGCGTCTGTGTTGTGTGTGTCTCCCAGGCTAATGGATTTACTGGAGATGGCGTTGGGTATTTATTACCATGTGTAATTGAATGCAATGATTATCGTTGTTGTGTAATGTGATTTTAATGTGGCAGCAATGGTTATGTATAAGGCCTAATGACTTTGCCTCCAAGGGGGTATGGCTCCCAATTAAAAAAAATCAAAATAAAAATCTGAGAAAATGGATCAGAGTGCGATTTTAATTCCTCTCTCTTCCCCTTGTTTTCTCACGACAAATAAATTTAATCATTTCATCAACACGCTGCTCATTTAATCAAAGTGTCTCCTCAATAACAAGCTTGCCCTTTTTGAGCCTTTGTTTACATGGGTGGTCATTAAGTCAAAGGTCTGTGCACATCTCTATCTGTGTTTGTATTCTGAAGGTGCCACGTTCACATCAAGCCAAAGCTAAGAGATCGTAATTGCTAACACATTTTGCATGAATTGAATTAGCATCTGATTTTTTTTTTAAATTCAGACAGTTAAAAGCATGATCAATGTGAACTGTATGCGCCTGAAGACAGAAGGATCAATAACCGTGAACTGATTATTAGAATCTTCCCCAGCTCCACACATACTGTACAATTCATGGTACTTGTGAGTTAGATTTCATGTGTGTTAGGGCCAAATTGAACAAACTGACAACCAAAAAAAAAGAACATATCAGAGGACACACGACAACACATCAGCTGTTATTACACTTACGCTTATTGACCTCTGTTTAGCTTGCACCATACTGCAGGAAAATTCAAGCATCTCCAAATGAGAAGCTCTTATAAGCAGCTGCTGCAGAAATTGAACTCACAAAATACACATGTCAGTGAGTGAGCACTCATACGCAGACATACACAAACACATTATAAAACACCTTCAGCTCTCCGCTGCACACATCCCGCTCACTCTCACTACATTGTAAATCTTTTGTATTGCACGCACATACCCGGTGTGTACACTTGCAAATGTGAGTACGTACACACACAAACACACCTGTGCGCGCACTCACACACTACACACACACACACAATCACATTACACAAAGCTGGGGCTTTGCTTGACATTATTAGTTTTGCATTTGGGCGTTCTGCCCAGAGTAACAGTATGGATTTTTGCCTTGGCTCCCTATAATTGGATGAGTTAAATTTCTCCATTCATTACATGTGCATCTGACCTCTGGACCCTGGCAGCTCCTGTGTTTTATTAGCACTCTCATCCCCTGATAATAGGGAACCCTTTCCCCACCAACACTCTGCCTCTCACACACACATTGTCTCCTCCTTAACAAATTAACCCTTTGTGTTCTAAGTGTACATGTCTGAGAGAAACACGTACACACATACAAAGAGAGAGCAACATGATAACCATGTATAAACCCTTAAAACTGTCCTTCAATGAACAGACCATCTGTAGAAAAATGTCTCGTCTTCCATGTAGAGCTCAGTGGTCAAAAAAAATTTACAAAGTCAAAGTTCTGTTTCATTTTGGTATTTAACGATTCTTTGAGAGCGGGTGATGTCTGTCTTCGGACATTGTCCACTACAAGACTGGCATTTTACGTAATTTCCTAACTTAAATTTAAAAACGTGCTTTTTTAAAAAACTAAACTCATCACTTAAATCAATGCCTGAAAATGGCGACCAAAGGAAAAACAATGAACTTGACTACTACAAAAAGCGAGTTTGGATTAGTACGAAAAGGTACAGATGTCCGTATAGAGATCATACAACATCAACCAAGGTACAGTTTCTTGAAAATGGGTGAAAAAGAAGAAGACGGTCACACACATTATCATTGTGGTTCCGTTGGAGAAGTATGATTTCTCAGTTTCTAATCATTCCTGCTATAGTCATATCATGGTCATGTATATTTCATGGGAGCATGTATATTTAAAACAGCCATGTATACCATATGTGGGCATGATGTATGGATACTGACAACAGTCCTTGACATTATATGCACAATTACTCTTTGCCCCTGCAGTAAATCCTCAGGTTGAGCACAGTAAACAAAAAAAAAAAACTAAAAAAAAAATTTGTTGGGGGAGGGGGGTTGGGGGGGGGTTGGGCATGACACAAGGTCAAAGCTATTGTGGACTTCATCTGGGGGCTTTATACAAATAACACGGATTGAGAATCCATTTGTCACTGAATATTTCACGGAGATAATGTGTGAGGCAACAAATATCCACATCCAGCAGCAGTGGCACAGAAATCGAGTTCGTACTGAAGTTCACGCTCTCACATTCAGATCTCCCTCCTCCCTATTGATCGCAGCCATCTTTCAAGGCCAAGAACTTAAAGCCTTGTGTGGCACATTCAATGACCTGCTGTAGACAGTAATGTTGTTGGCTATGGCTCTCCGAGGACCCGATGCACAAGTATTCGCCTGACTACTGGCTTTTGGATAAGAGTTTCTGACAGCTGCAGAACAATGCTAATGGCTGCTCTCCTGTAGCAGCCAATGAGTAATCAGCTCAGCACTCTGCTGTTAAAACTTTACAACAGTAATGTATGCAAACATGAATTCCATTTATTCCCCACCAGGTCCCAACAGGCAGGCCTTAAAGTTGCAAACTGTCTTACATCACAAATTACTCTGCTGGCACTTAATGCATTTTATATCACTCATAATCCTGGTGTTCCACACTAATTAGTTGGAGTTGCCAGCATGCATATTTCTCCTCATTATTTGGTAGCATCAAACTCTTTTCCTACCCATTTTCAGCACTCTTGGGTAGAATGCAGTTTTCATGGGTCCTTTTTTTATCATTTTTCTTTCTTTGCAGGAGGAAAAATCAGCCACCAGTGATGACACAAATTCTTCACTGGTGGCAGATATCTTTCTTAGCAGACACTGAACGTGTAGCTGTGTACTGTTTTAAGAAATTTCAAAAGTAATTAAATTCATTTCTAAGTGTACGAGGCTGGCAGTTTTCACAATGCTTCTGTACGTTTCATTAAAGCACTGGCAGCCTAGAGGTCAGTAAAGGTACAGTAAATGCAGTTAGCGACATTGTCAAAGTAAAACTCCTTAAAGTACTCAAATCAATCAAATTCACTATCGCTTTTCAGCAACACAGTAACAGCAATATCAAGATCTATATATAAACAAAGAAGCATGTGAATTAATTTTGTGACTCACTCAGTCGTCTTGAGTTTTTTGTTGAAAACAAGTTTCCAGAGGAGTCTTATTTGAATGTGGGCTGTCCAGCTGTGAACCAGAAATTGTCCTCATATCCCCCTGAAATCACCACGGGTGCTGTCATCCTGTCCTAGCAGTTTCTCCATTAGTCACTGTCTGTGGACACAGTCCAGGATTTGTCTCTAGACACATCATCACAACTCATCATATCATGACTGCAGTTTGTCTCTCGGTTGTTTAGCTCAAGGAGAGATGTGCTCACTTACTGAGCCGCATAATATCATAAAAGTAATACAAGTTTGTGCATCACTTTTCCATTCACCGCTTTATGTTGCTTACTGTTTAATGCTGTAATTAAATCCCTTCACTTTGTCTTCTAAATGATCATTTCACACAGTTTTATAGTATTCTGCACTGATTCTGCTCCTGGAGATGTGAAGTACTTAAACTGAAAGTTGTTGATATTAATAATGTACTTCACATGTACTTTATAATTAATTTAATAATTTTTAGATAATAAATGTGGCCGCTGGGTACAGTTTAAGGTGATTCTCAGCCCAAAATCAATCTTAGCAGAATCAAACACTCATCTGTAGGCTGTAAGCTGTGTTAAGTTTGTAGTTTGCATCTTCGCAGAGATCAAAAGCAGTGCTTAGCTCAAAATCATGTTGGTTACAATGGATTAGAGCTGATTGAAGATGTCATGGCATAAAAAGCATCAAAACATCCAACAATTAGTCCTATATTTGGCAAAATACAACTAAATACATTGCTTCTGTCTCGACTTCATGAACTTTTTGAGCTTGTGACCAGGCATGTGTGAGCTTTGCACATATTAGGGTTGCTTGACAAGAAATAGTTTGCACGACATGTTCTTCAAGTACTTGGGAAATCAAAAGTGTTTAAGTGACAAGCCATCTATCCAAAAGATGGTTGAAATATGATTTTATTTAAATATGAGGATGACAGCACACATTTCAGTCAGTCTCGCTTGGAAGGCATTCAAAGAGCCATTCTCCGTTATTGACATGAAAAATTACAGAATCTTACTGGCTTCTCTAGGGCACCTGGTCAAAGCCACTCTACTCTGACTCACTGGCCAGTGAGAAATGAAGAGAAATGGAGAGTGGCACCTTCACTTTCACTATTGGAATCAGATGTAACAGCTGTAAATCCAAGCTCTGTCCTCCATGAAGAAGCTAAGCACAACCTTTAAGGTCCACCTTTGAATCCCACAGGGGATGGGTGTGTCAGCCTCAAGTGATTCGGGGACAAAATCTCTCCTGAGCAGACTCTCTTCTGTCAGCTGAGTATATTAAAGGAAAATTAGTGTGCATCATTGATTCAAATCACCTTGTTGGACTGACAGAAACAAACAGTTGGGGACTGTCATGGATCTTCCTTCAAGCGAGGGCTTGATGGATACACACTGACTGAAGTGTGGTGCTGATTCAGATATTGACCTTGGCGATGCTGTAGATGTCAGGATGTCTCGCACATTCTCATTGACATTCAGCTTATAACACCAACAGCGCACACATGATATGTGATGAGAATGGAAAAGTACACAATATCAATATCTGAAATATGCCCATGTGTATCTGTTTGTGTGTGTATTCATGTCTGTTTATTGGATGGTGTTTGAATTAATGGCCATGCGTGCTACACTGCAGTAAACACTGACATAGTTGGAATGATTTTCTCCGCAGAGCAGCAACGCACCTAGAATAAACAACTTGTACATAACATGCTGAAAAACATGTGTTCACTGAAATTATCGGTTATTCATCCTCTCTGAAATTAATCTTTTTGCCCAAATGCCACATACAGCAGTATATAATACTAAATTATCCTAGAGGAGCAGCTCACCCAAATCAGGTTATCTTTAGACGGATAGTTTTGTTTGATTTGACAAGGTTTTGAGATTTCTGTTTGAAACTTGAAGCTGCAACCTAAAAACAATGGATGGAATTCTATATTTATGGAAGTACTGAAAACGGGAGAAACACCTTGAAAAAAGAGGCTTTTCTCACAGCAGAGCTGTTTGCAATCACACAGTTTCAAGGACTGAGCAACACCTCAGCTGTCTGATGAAGCTAGATTTATACAAATGAAGCACCCAAGTCTCTGCAAGGACACTACAGTCACTCTGTCCCTAAATTCGTACTAGTTCTGGGCAAGTTTTAAAGTATATAGTGCATTCACTCTTGAAAAGCAACAAAATAAAGCGCACCCCGAATAGACAGAATACAAACTAAAAATCCATTCCTTTGAGAGTGTGCTTTGGTGGACAATGTAATGCACAGAGGAAATGGAAGAGCTACTCACAAGTGGAAAAAGTAATTGTGGATGGTGATGAAACAGCTTGATCTCTGCCCTCGCAAGTAATGTATAATTTCCTGTTCCTGTAAAACTGTGAAGTGTGCTGTTTTTTTGTTTTCTCTCTCTCTCTTTGTTAACAGCAAAAACAGTATGAAAATTAGTATTTAGTATATAGTTTTTAGAAGTGCATCATATGGGACTGGGACAAGGTTTAATGTAATTTTTTTTTCTCCACAATTTTTGCATCATAAATAATGTGCTTTCTGCACAGCAGGGTACAACCAGTGGTCGGTGAGATAACATCTGGGCGGATTAAGATCTAGGTGAACTAACACTTTAACCATTACAATTACCAAAAGGTGATTTAACCACTATAGAGGGCATATCTATAAACATGTATGTACATTTTCCACTTTGTGTATTAGAGTGAAAAGGTTTTTTGTTTGTTTGTTTGTTTTACATTAAAATAGCCTTCGCACTTGCTTTTAAAGTCAAATATGATATAATAGTTCTCAGTTTTTACATTTTAGAGCAAATGCGCATTTAACCCACAGCAACCCTGCAACAAGCACAATTACTGGGTGTTTTGCGGGTTCCTTACAGTTTCTTCAGTTTCTTAAAGTTTCTTTAAGTATCTCTCACTTCTGGAGCCAGTCTTTTGGCCACCGTGTGACAAATAAGTGAAGGGCATGTGTCTCTGGTCCAGGATGGGTACGTGATGTCGGCAACAACTTACATCTGATAGAAACGATCTCGCTTCTTTGACACGTCTGAATTTATCGCATGACTTATGTGACTCAGCAACAGACCAGAATTGGAATCCAAATGTCTTGACATTTAATTGCCACCTGTAGGTCACTGGCTTAGCAATCCAAAACTCAGCGGTAGATCAACTCATCAGAGTGCTGACAGATTCCCAGCTTCTCTTTCACTCCAGGTTCTCTCTCTCGCTCTCCTGGCACCTGATGTCAGTGCGGGGTGCCATGCGGGCGGTGATGACCTGGTCAATAATCAGTAATAAAGATGGTGTGCTGAGCATGATTGTGGAATGATTGGTCTGTCGATAGTGTATTGAGCCGACACACCGAAGGCCAGACAGATGCACATTTTGGAGGCAACTGAACGGGAGCACAACATGGTTTGAAATACGGCAGCTATATTAGGGCAATAAACGCACTGCTGGATGGAGGCTATAGACTACTCTAATATTTTTACTGTAATTAAGAATCCATGTTATTGGAATTTGTTTCTTAACATTACATATACAGTTATACTGACACAGAGACACTGTAGGTCACGTGAGGGCCCATATCATGAGATCACCTTACGCTGTGATCGAACGGCATTAAATGCCAGACCAAGGTTTCCATTCCCTCTGAGGCCAAGCATGTCAACAGTAAAAATGTTTGCTATGTTGCTGTATGCATGAGAGCACCCTTCAGGTCATATACGGCACACTATAGAGAATAAGAAAGCAGAAAAGGTTTGATACACAGACATGTGTTATGCTACAAACCCAACATGTCATATAAAACCAAGCACTGAACCGTGGTCTTTTAGGTCTTCAGTCTCCAGCATGAGCTTATTTTATCTGCAAGCATGTGCAGTCTGAGAAACGCAGAAAGACTTCCATGTTGTAGGTATCATCACTCAATTATCAGCGAACACAAAATGTACTTTCTTTCAATGACAATACAAATGTGAAATTTGTCAAAATGTACTGTCACCTGTAGCAGCTGCTCCTGGCTAAAGATTTTTTTCTGGTCTCCCTCCTATCAGAAAATTTGTCTGTAATAGCAGATTGTATCACAGCATTGCCAGATTCCCAAATCGACCCTCTCAGTTCAAATGAGTTTCTCTTTTCAGACAAATCTCAGGCTCTGAGGGATGTGGGCACTGTCTTTAATGCTACTTAGATGGGCCACAGGGTTGCAAATTTTCCCCACTGCACTCCATATTCCCCAGAGGAAATTGAACATTGTCATGGATGGATTAGCTCTGTAATGGTGAGACACATAGCTTGAGCAGGGGAGACCAGCTAAAACACACTGGGCAAATGAAGGAGAGGGAAAGAGGTATGAAATTCATTTCATACCTCTTCAGGCACACTCACTTGAGGAGTGCCTTTCCGCAATGCTAAGCCAACACATAAGCAACTTTTGAGCAGTTTTTAGGTCATATAAAGCTACGTTTAGAAGTCACAATCCACTGCTGTCATTCTCCGGTAACACACTGACCTTATTCCACTCATATTATCAACAATATATTTCACTACATAAACAAAATATATATACTGCACCTTTCCTTCAAATCATCTAGAGTTAGCAGAGGTAGCAAAGGTAGTTGGAAATTCTGAGTTAGTCAGTGGTAGCTATTTTGTCTTGGAGAACTGCACACCGTAAATGTATTCATGTCTTATATAACACAACATGATTAGGCCTGTGACAGCCTTGCCTTTTTGCCGCTGACCTTTTTACAGGCAAGAGATGTAAGATAATATTACACATTATTTTATATTAAGTCTCTGTTGTAGCATGACCTTAAGCTATAGTTTCTGCTGCATAGTTACCACATTCTACTGAAAAAACAAAAATCTCTGTGTAACTGCTTTATAATCTTATGAAGAAACAAGCAAATATGTAATGTACGATTGATCTATTGCTCTACCTAAAAAGTGTTTTCAAGACAATACAGTATGTCAACCATCCAAACTCAGTATTTGTTCCATGTTTTCGATTGTTGAGATGAAATATACATTTTGACCCATGAAAATGATGGAAACAGAGCAGTTTCAGAGACATATGTGACGCAGCCATAAATAATTCTGGGCAATATGTTAGCCACAGCCCAATATTCGGGAGACACTTTAATCCAATACTACTTACATAAAATATAACATATGGTCTTATATTACAGAATCATTCCAGCGTTCATCTCACTAACAATTACTATGTTTTCATATTAGTTTTTTTTTTTTTCACTTTGTGCTGCTTAAGTGTCCATGACCAAGACACTGAGATGATTATGAATAGAAAGCTGATTATTATATGGTATAGAAATGAGTCTGGAGGGTACAAAAACTACATAAAATGCCTCAAACGCAAATGTATGTTTGTGTGGAATGTAGGTTTCAGTACATTCCACACAAACACAGATCTGACTGAAGTTCCACACCAAACTGGAGGAAAAATAAAATTAAAATCTTTTCAAGAAAAACCTCTCTCTTTGCTCACCTGTATGTGTATAATGCTGTGTATGGCCTGCCCCACTCTTGCTGATTTGCCTCATTCACCCACCACACAGCTATTCACACTGCCTGGAATCTTTGCATTCCATTTGCTGTCTTCAAACTTGTATCATAAAATCTACCCAGGGAACCACAAGCTCCATTGACAGTAAAAATGCCAAGAAGAGCAGCAGAGGCAAGCAGCAGCAGCATTAGCAGCTAATGCTACAGGCCCCAGCTCCTTCTGGTTATAGAAGCAATGTGCTGTTTTATTTAACAGGATACACACCTGTGCAGAGCCATTGAAAATACTAAATTCAGAAGGATGATACTGACCCAAGGACTGAGGTAAACAATACCCAGTGAGCAGCTCTTTAGTGAAAAATTCATCCTCCTTAGGGACTGAAAAGAGAAAAAAAACACATCCAGTGTATCCGTGCCTGTGTTTACTATTGTGTGTGGTGTTGGATTATTGTAGTCACACTTTTATTATCAAAAATATCCAAAATCCTAATTAAGGCAAAATGAAACTTCATTGAATCAGGTTTGATTCCCTATGTGTCATGTCATATTATAAAATGTATGCGTATTGTTTTTGAATCAGATCATGGACAGTGTAAATAGATACGTTTCAAACATAGGGAGAAACATAATGTTGTTGTTGTTTGTATGCTTTACAAAATGGTCACCAGCAATGTAAAGTGTGCATAAAATGCAGTAAATACGCCACAGCACACAAAACATTGCTATGGTTCTTTTTTTCTCTCCAACACACGCAGCCAGAATGACAGTTTCGGGAATGAACTTTCTTTTCTTGCTTGGTCAGGCTGATGGTTCATAGTGTATATAAGATACCAACATAATAAAAATGGCAAACCTGGGAATGTAACAGACAGTAGGTGCCAAAAGTTATACTTTTTCTGTCTTGCCTCTATCTAATTCATTTACTGCAGAGTCTGGTTTTCTGGCAGGGTGGTCAGAGATAATGTTAATCTTGGTCAGCAGCGGTGGGAAGCCATGCAGCTCCACACAACACAACGGATTGGAATGATAACACAAATATAGTCAGAGGCAGACAGAGGGGACTTATCTCCACGCTGAAAAGTTTGCAAGTGGCCATGTGTGACAGTACAATTCTTGAGTTAGTCTGTTATGTTGATTTTATTGCATGTTACAATCTAATGCTAAAAAAAAGACCTAACCTGGCATCAAACAGGGTTACAAGACAAAAACCCAAAAAAACCCAAATCAAAACCCCTTTTAAACGTCAGGTGTCTGTTAAAAAGCGGATCCTCGCTGCATACAATAAAAACTGATTTCAAAGTGTGAATGAAGGACAAACACAGGTAAGAATGAGTGCGAGCTGAAAGGTGATACCAACCACTGAGTTAAAGAGAGCAGTAGAATCAATAACCTTCTCTCCGGGTCTTTTTTTATTTCAGGACAGGGATCATTCAAGTTTCTAATTGACAACTCATCAGACTCCCCGCTATTATGACTTCATTATATCTGCAGAGATAAAAATTAATGAGAAGCAGAGGCACTGGATGGATATGCCAAACTTAGCATTCATTTACATTAAAGAGGGAAACTCTCACTTGGCCGGAAGCATATCTGTAATGACTTTAATCTACGAGAACTTCTAATTTAATGCCATAGTTCATTCATTGTTATTATTCTTTATGACCATGTATATTTATTACTTCAAGCTCCCATCTTCCAATACTGGTTGATGATCCCTCATTACATGCATTTGTTCTTGATGTTTACTTTTTCTAAACTCAGTCCTGTACGATTTCTTGACACCCCCCCCCCCCTTCTCAGTGCTACATTCCCACCTCCTCTCTTGCTCTCCCTCCATCTCCTCCGACAGGGATAGGTTTCATTACTGTAGCCAATCTGGGCCCAGTGGACAGCTCCTCTGCAGCACTGTGCACCTCAATATAATCCTTTTAATTAAAGCCTGCCCCCCACCACCACCGCCGCTGCCCTGCTCCCGCCTCTGCCCTTTTCTCACATGGCGCCAGCCTTTTGTTCACCCAGGCACTCACCCACTCGCTTCATGTCAAGCCACGCTCTTGCCATTTGAAAAGAGGAGACGTCACCTTTGTCTCTTCCCCTTTCATGTGGCTTTAATCTCTGCCGCAATATTGCAGGCAGTGTTGTGTGTGTGTGTGTATGTGTGCGTGTGCATGTGTGTGGCACAGTGACTGGTGCTGTCTGTGAGGTTGATCCAGCTTAGGACTCATCAGGGTTAAATCAGCCTTTAAAAGAGCTTGATTGCCTGTGATTGGGTGCTGATAAGAGGCCAAAGGGCGGGGTGGCATTTAGGCTGAACTGTGCTGTAGATTCTCTATATTGATTTGCCATTATGAAAGCCCTTCCCACCTGTTATTCTTCTCTGCAGCCCTTTGAATAGAGGGCATCATTTTCAATCACGCGGATCAGTCAGTGGCTCCGGAGTTTGCTCTTCTCACTTCAGGTCATCATGCTATGATGTATCTTGTAAAACTATTAGAGGAGAATGCAAGAATTTAAAAATATGGAATATTATTATTCATGTAACCTTTCCAAACCCAGCTGGACAACTTTACGATAACTAACTGACCACAATGGAGTAAGAAAAAGATACATGCATTAGTCTAAATTTTGATAAATGGCCTCAGACATCATACGTTTGTGGAGATAGCTCTGTTTTTTCCTCACCTCTGAAAACTCCCAGATTAACTTCAGTCAGGCTAGCTCAACATGACACCAGTGACATAAACCTAAAAGGCTCAATACCCTGGAGTATTTACTATCACCAGCCATAATGCTTCTTCCACCTCTCTACATCTGTTTCTCCATTTCACAGTTATCAAAAGGAGCTTTATCCAGCCACCACCACACCCCAGCCCCCAACAAGCCCAGCTTGGCGCTTGTCTTCTCATATTCCCCCACTTGACTCCCTGATTGATAAGAAAAACTCCTTGGCCCTCCCTCCACCCATCTTGCCCTTGACCTGTCTCCATGCACTATTCATTGGGGTTTTTAAAAGTCACATTGGGCTTGCTTGGGTTGTCCGCTGTTTGAAGCCGGGGGCGTTATCAATCTCTCTGCAGAGAATCTCTCCACTCCCCGGCCCCCGACCCCTAGGGTTTTATGCATGCGTGCCGGGTTGCGAGAGTGAGTGCACCCTGTCCCAAGTAGACAGGGCATTTATTCACTCAGCTCTCAAAGTCTGTCGGTGGTTGGCGGCCATAGCTATAACGGTCTCGGCCTCGGTCTGTCTCCCTCTCTCTCTCCCCCTCTGTCCCATCTTTCAGCCTGGGATGTTAGCATGCGCAACAAGCAGCCATGGCTTTGGCCCTTTGACAGGCAGACTGTGGGGAATAAGACGAGTGAAAACACAAGAAGACAAAGGAGAAAGAGGAACAAGTCAGAGTGGTGCCCTCAAAGGGTCAACTGAGTTGCTGGCGCCGCCTCATTGAGAATCTCACTGCGTTGAGCTTAATGACCATGCATGGATGAACGGTGGAGGCCAGAGCGTTGCCGCAGAGAGGACGCTGTCACGGAGAAGAAAACCCAAAGAGCCAAGTGCGTGTGTGTGGGGATCAAACGCAAAATTACAAATATGGCAAAGGAGGAGTCTTTACATCGTACATGTGTTTTGACCTTCTGTGTCATTCACAAATCATGCCACCATTCCCTCCATGTTGTCTCTCATTGTGTTGTGATCGATTGAGGGAGACAACTGGTTATTCACGAGCACCTCCGTGGGTCAATATGGTTCTCCCTATCTGCCTTCAATGGGAGACTGTTTCATTCTCTCATTAAATGGGATTCGACACTGCCACCCTGTTCGCATTTATTCTATCTCTCCATGACAACCAATTAATGCATGTTCAGACACCCTCAGGAAGTGCCCCCTACAACAACCCAGACAAAGGATACGGAGGCATTCAGCTAAACACTGGATTGCAGCGTAGCCTGTTGTCTCCACTGCCCTCATGAACCGTAAAGGGTTAACTTCCTGTGGCCACACTTTCATTTCCTGTAGTGGGCTGTTCATATTGGTTGGAGGTGTTTATGTGGAACTCTCTTTCTCTGTTTATTACACTGCCAATGACAGATCAGGCTCTCTGACCCCTCTGGCTAGCTTTAAATAAAAGGAGTTTATTCCAAGGCAATGGCCCCACTGTAGACCGCTGACATGAAAGCGCCTGAAGAGTGCCAGGAAAGCAAAAGGCCAGTTAAAGGGAAATTATATTCCTAAACAAGGTTTGACAATAAATGCATGAGTGGGACATAAACAAAAGGTACTGTTCCTCCTCTTATTGCTTTTCAGCAGAGTGTATGAAAAGGCACAGGGGATTTGGTATGCTTACTGTGCCATGTTTACTGGTTCTACTGAATATTTTTGCTCACCTTTGGCTTTCCTCTGCTACATCTGACTCAACCATATGTTGTTTAATGGCTGCTTTGTGGTAGATCTGTAATTCAAAGTCGCATTAACCTCTCTTGCTCATAGAAGCTTATGAAATATAGATATGGGACAGGCAGACACCCTGTCAGTTTAAAGACACAATTAATCATTAAAATACACAGAACCCATTTTGTTTTAGAAATGGCTCCTTTGGACTTCTTTCGAGTGCATATAAGTCCATTTTTCTATCAACATTATAATTCCCACTTACAATTGATGTAATCTTACAGTATTCTACCCATGTGTGTCGATTCAAAAGTTCTAAATTAGCCATAATTTTGCAAGAATTCATGAGTAGATATGGCCATGGATCAAATGTCCTTAGCAATGTCAGCTTAATGGATCTGTTTTAAATTACAATAACAGGGCAGCAAATTGCCCAAGGATGATGCAAGAATGAAAACAAAATGATGCAATAAACGACCCAAGACGTAGAAACGCTGGTATTGTCCTTTCAATATGATCTGTAAGATTTATTAGATCTTCAGCAAGAATAACAGCCCTGAAGCAAAAATGCTCAGTAGCCTTTCAAATCTTATAATATAGTGTTGAGAAAAGAGGGAGAGGATCCTTGTACGCTGAGATGTTTTGTATCATTACAGGCAGCCATTATGTCAGGCACTACTGAGCATGCTCGGAGCTGGCCAGCAGTCCATCGGGGGGCGTTGTTATCTCTTCACAGAGTCGTTTCACTCTCCCTGTTCCCCCCAAAGAGTCAATGTTGCGGTACATCAGAAAGAGCCTTCGCCTCATTAAGCCATTGATATTCTGTGATGCCGGCGCCCTGCTGAACACCATATATAGGGACAGCTGTGCCAGGAGAAGGACACAGTGTGTGTTTTATGAAGAGACTCTACTAATACTGAGGAAAATGACATTATCATGTGGATATGGACCCTGTGTACTATGTGAATGTGTGTGTTTGTGTAGGTGTTCTTGTGTGATTAGTGTGTTTCATAGAGAGAGTGAAAGTGATAGAGACAGCAAGTGTGTGTGTGTGTGTGTGTGTGTGTGTGTGTGTGTGTGTGTGTGTGTGTTTTGAGGGTGGAGGACTCAGAATCGCAACCGCAGCCCGGGGCTAACCCACTGTTATAAATACAGCATTCTAATGGTGGCTTTATGATGTTGCCTGTGTGAGACTATGGCCCCCGGGGGACCACTTCCCCACAGCCCCTTCTCCTCCCTCATCTCCCTTCCCCTTCTCCCTCTTTCTCTTCTCCCCTACTATATTCTCCCGTTTCCCCTCATTCAGAATTTACGGCCTGACTGGGTGAGATGGGAGCTGTAAATTCTCCCTCCTCCTCCGCTGAATTATTTATCTGCGGGGCCCGTGACACAAGCAGCAGATGAGGACCCTGGTTAAGGAGATAAAAGGTGGAGAAAGTGGAGCCTAATTGACCATGATGGTGGGGTAATGGAGAAATATTCGAAGCATGTTTGGGCGGGGAGAGTTTACTATGTGCACAAGCGTTATGTGCAGACAAAAAGTGGTGTTTTAGTAAATGAAAGTGACTTACGATTGTGTGTTTGTGCGCTAGTGTTTGTATGCGTGCGCTGCACAACAGGATTACAACACAAATATCATCAGTGTTAGGAGCTTAAGACATCATGAGATATGTGTGAGTCAGCAGCAATGTCAATGAGTCATTTGTTTCATTTTCCGTCGCCAAACAAAACGCAGACCTGAAAACAGCATGGAAAGAAAACTCTTTAATTAAATCATCCAAGCTCTCAGCAACACACTCTCACCGTGTAACATCTCTATCTTGCCTTTGTTTTCCCTCTACTGATGCAACCACTTCCTATATATTGCACTGTTCAAATGATAAATGGTGATAAGAGCAGGCCATTAATACACTGCACTGCAAAAGTCAAAGGGGACGGGATAGAAAAGTGTATGTGATGTTCTCCTCTCTCTCCCCCCTCACCCTTTTGCTCCTACAGTTCTAATAGCTCTGCAGCTTCTATCAGGGTGGCCTGATTTCTCACCCCCCCCCATACAAACTGTATTAAGCAATGACACGGCTTGATCACTTTGACCCCAGGATGTCAACCATCCAATTCTGATGACTTCCAAGTTTCCTTCCACCAAACACCACTGGCTTGGGGCCAGGGGCTTCTTTAGAGTTAGGGTGTCTGACAGGGAAAGCGAGGGACAGAGGGGGCTGCAGGGGGAGAGAGGTAAGTAGAAGGATATCTGCAACACTAATAGATCGTTATCTCTCCCCCTCACCATTGGCCTGGAAGAACACCAGGAGCAGCATGTCTACCGAGATAAATAAAAGAAAGCCTCCAGATCGATCCTTCCCACCCCTCTGGTTTTCAAGAGGCCTTGCTGTGACCTTTCCACAAGATAAGGTGGTCACGAAGGTCAACCCCCACCTCCCTGCAGCCCATCTCTCTAAGGCAAACGAAGGGTGGGTGGTGGAGAATCAGGATGGGGAAATTTGTTCTCTAACACTCTCCATCCACCACCCCACCTCCAGAGGGATCCCACGGAAGATTGACAGAGTCACAACAGTGGATTGATCAGATGACGACTGTCAGCTTGACCTTTTCTGAAATGCATCAGGGGGTCAAAAGATGGCACGTTCCCCCGCTCGATGCAGAGGTAAGCGGTGCCACATCCCAGGCGTCACTGTCTTATTTGTGTCAAGTGACAGCAAGGGAGCAATCTAAAGAGCAGTGGTGCTGGGATCACGTCTCTGTTATTCCTCAGTTGAGAAAGGTTATAGAAACAATCTATAGGAATTTAGATTCACTGCCTGTCATCAGCATTCCCCATAACAAACTAGTCTCTGCTCAGGAGGAAACCACATTCACTCTCAGACACCAGACAACGTGCTGTTTAGGCCATTTTGGTTAATGTGTAAATCGTTACCTGGTAGAATGTACATTTCTGTTGACAGCTGTTCTCTTGATGGTTGTTTATTGTGTTAAGATGAAGACAGGAAGATCATTTGGTGCTTGAACAAACAATCATCAAAAGCCTCTTTGCCAATGTCTTTCTCATGCTGTCACCCAGAAAATATAAGCTTCATTTACATTAGTTTCGCTGGAGAATTTGGCTCCTACACCATGTCCTAATTAATGTGCAGTTGCGTTCCCCTTGTTTTCACTTTGCGAAAGTCGATAACCTGAATTCAAGAGGCTCTTTGAAGCCAAACAGCGTGTTGGTGTTTACTTTTTTTCTTTTTGAACAGTAACCCTATTGTATGCTCACATAATACACAGAAAGCATCAATTTATTTTTCTTTTCATCCAGCTCAGTGTTGTCAGGTTTGATTGAATAGGGACAGAGTGTTCTGTGCGCTGTAGCTCATAACCTTGACACAAGTAAATAAAGACATAAGCAAGAGTCTAGATTAGGTCTTATCTTGAGTAAAGGTGCTGCATGGTGTCAGGTGCAGGGGCTAGGTGATGAAGATAATAACGTTTTTTTCAGGTGGGAGAGGACACCTTTAATTCCCTCTGTGCCCCTGTGAGGAGAGAGTATCCCTCAATGTCTTATCTCTGCCTCATCTTTCTCTCCTTGCTGAGCGAAGAGCCTGGACACATCTTAGAGATAGTGCAGCAGCATTTACAGATTGCAGGCTAGCGCTTTATTTCCAATCAGGTAACAGTAGTCACTGCTACTAACAAATTCAGGGAGAAAAATTTTTTGGAGCGTTTCAAAATGATAACATGAGTGACTTGCATTTCTTATTTCCATGCAGAATGTACTGTGCATAATGTGTGGTATGCTCCTGTATCCCCAGCAATGGTCTGTGCATGCCCAGGTTGGCGGTGACTAGAGCTAAACACTTAGTGTAATTGAAGAAGGCAATGTGCAGAAATCAAGACGGATCGGTGCTGCAAACGGAGGCCACCTCCCTGGAGCCTCAGTCTATTAACACTGTCACTCTGCTCATCAGCCCAGCACCTGCCCGCTCCCCCTCCTGGCTGACTTTAATCATTCTCACTAATAAAAGCCATTATATCACACAACTACTGTATCCCGTGTAGCATCGCATCCGCTGTTGACATGAACGACACATAGGCAGCTTGAGCAGAGAGTGAGAAGAACACTACCTATGAACACACATGGTAAACCTGACATACTTCCTGACTGTGGACCAATAGGATCACTCAGGTGAAATGATGAGCCTCAGCCAAGGACAGGCGGGCTGATATTTGACTGTCCCCCTACCTGTCTTAGAGGGACAGATAGCCCATGTGGATGTTTAGAATGATTACATGCAATAAAGATGAATTGCTCCTCCTCTGTGTTTATGACTTGGCGTCGGTGTGTTGTCAGAGGCAATAAGGCAGAGATGGTAAACAGAGACAGGTGCATTTGTTTATTGCTAATGGGAGCTAGTAAAGCTACAATGCTAATGTCCTCTTCAGTAGCAGACTTTGGGCATCTGCTTGGTAGGACGTCATTATTGTCAATATGCATTAGTAATCGGACAAAGCAGTCACAGCAACTGATATGTTTTTCAGAGTTGTTTAGTTGAGTTGCATTGACCCAGTTAATAGTCTGCTAAAGGTAGGATGATGCCTAAGTGGAATTTGTATGAAACTCAAAGGTTTGGTCAGTTATTTTCTACTAATGGAAAAAAATGATGATTTTAGGTTATCATGATGTGCGTCTTAGTGTTGTAGTTGTGGCCACAATTTCCTTCAGGACCGTGTGCTCTCCATGTTAATTGCTGAGATCGGGTGAGATCACTAAAGAGAAATTAGTTGAAGGGAGAAACACAAGCAGTCAGGTAATCAGACAGATTTTAAAGAAAGCTCTAGCCAAACTCATGTGAAAGAGAAAATGAAGGCGCCCAGTAACATTACCACCCAATCTGTCCACCGACAGCCTACATCACAGTGTACAGAAAAGCTCGAGCTCAACATTGACCTGTACTTACTGTGGCTGTGCTTGCAGGTTATCCTGCGCAATAACGGATCATTACTGGCATTTCAAATGCGTTCACTCTCTGATTTACCTCCAGATTAAGTGGTTTAGATCATTTGACCAAACTGTTGGCTTCTCAACAACCTGTCTGATCATCTGATCTTATGATCCTTGTTGCTGTGTTGTTGCTATGTTCACAGATCTCAGCAAATATGTCGGAAGATGTTATCAGAACTGATAGAAATGATGGCCACGGTTGCCAACATTGACATGAAGCTACAGTCAGCATAGGTCATAGTTTTAAATGTACTGGCAGGGAAGGGGAGTGATCTAACTCCCAGGAAGAAAGGAAATAAGCACATTTCCCGAAATGTCAGACTACTCCTTGAAGTCATAGTGTTCTGTGAAATATTTGCATTAAATATTTGCTTCTATGTGACGTTAAAGTTCCAGCAGTACTGATCCCATTGTTCAGTCACTAAGAATCACTTCAAGACTTTCAAACACGAGGAAATGTCTAGCTCTTCTGAAATTTGAGAAATGCCATGCTATACATAAATGCCACTCCAGAACCAATATTACTGTACTGTCACAGCAGAAAATGATTGCAACAACCTCCCCTTGCTTCTTCCTGGAAACAAAGATTGGAAATCCTGGTCTTTTCTCTCTTGTGAAAGCAGAGATCTGTGTCAACACTCTTTGAAAAAGACATTTCACTTTGCAGTGACCTCACTAATAGCAAAAGTTTACAGTTATTTGTGTGTTGTCAGGGGGAATGAGTCGTCAGTGGCTGAGGTCGACAGCGAGCCAAGTGCCTGAACACGGGCCTCTGCTGCTTTGATGGATGTAGGGAAGAATACAGTGAAGTGATGGCAGAGAGAAACTCCCCCCAGCACACGACACCCCCTCCTCCTACTCTCAGCTGCCCCATAACGGAGAGTGCTTTCGAAGACAGCGAAGCCACAACGTGATGTCAGAATCGTGTCTCTGGGAAATGAAAAAAAAATCAGGAGGCAGAAGAAAGGGGGAAAAAAAAGGGAAAGAGCAAAAGAATGAAGAAGCAGGATGAGCTGCCAGTGCAGTGGGTTGGTCAGGCATCAACCCAGAGCCTCAGATGCAACTCAGGGAAGGAAAAGGAAGAGGAATGATTGCAGAGGAGGGGGAAAAAGAAAAAAAAAGAAGAATCTAGGGAAGAAATCAATATTTCTGCGACGTGGCCACTCAAGCCACTGCCAATGACAGCAAACATCATGAAAAGATATGGGAGCAGGGAAGGGGGAAGAAATGAAAAAGATAAGAAGAGAACAGTAAAGTAAATGACATCTGAAGCTATTTCCTCCAGGGCCCTGCCTAGTTCTGAGCCTCGAGGACTCAGCAGAGTTATGGGCAGAGTTAAATTTCTATTAGCTCTGAGAGGAAATTTAAGTTCTCTGTCTCTGGAGGAAGACTGGAGTAGAGACGCAAAGTGCCCCCATTGTCATGTGACAGATGACAACAGCGCGACCTTAAAATGAGTCACGAGGTTCACCACTAAATAGTTACTGTCAGTGCAAATGGTTTAAAGTAGGTGTGAGACATTTAAGAGCATGATGTCTTAATTTAAGGCGGTGAGCCTCCAGAGCTTTAAAGCAAGCAAATTGTGCAGTTAGGTCAATATTGATATCTGTTGATGAGAAATTTTATTCCTCGGAGCTACTGACACCTGACAGTGGGCATGCTGATAGCGATGGTAAAAATAATAACTGCGATGGTTCTGTTGCTTTTACAGCCTCTAGTTTCACAATTAGACTCTTTCTCAAAGTCTCTTCTGATTGACATGCTGCAGCCATTAGTGTTATGATCCTCTCCAAACACCATAATATATAGAGACGCATAAATGAACCACGGGTCAAAATGATTTCTCATCCCTGCTCAGGAGGCTCGATCAAAGGAATCATTATGTGGGTTGATCTCTTCTTAGTTCCAACCTGTCGAGTGTGTCGAATTAAGATAAAGGACATTTTGTCATCACGTAGGAGGAACTTTTTCCCACCAACATTTCCAACTATTACTGAGTACGTCATTAGAACCAACAGTCTTATTTTCAAAAGTTTACATCACCATCTTTATGTTAACTGGGTACACAGTGGTTGAGGAAAACTGTCATTTTTGGAGAATTCATTGTTGTTGATGGCATGAACTGCATGCATCTCCTTCCTCTTCTCCCTGCTGTGTAGCCCAGAGGCTTTCCAGAAAAAGATAAAAATGCCTTGACTTAAAACAGAAGCAGGAAAAGAAGCTTATACATGTTGCATGACTAAGAATGCTGTTTGAAGCCTGATAATAACCATGTATAACTGGGATTATTATAATGTGTATACCTTTCTCTTAATTTGAGATGTATTTTTTCTTTGTATATAGACATATTTAAGTGTATTTGCAATATATGCATTGTATGTATGTTTTGTACTTATGGATACAGTAGTCTGCATTGAATGTCTGTTAATGCAAATCTGCATGTTTTGCATAAATTAGTTTCCATACTCTGTGCAGCATATGTGTGTGTGTGTGTGTGTGTCTGGATCTCTATTAATTCACATTTACAGTTATATGGTCCATATGCACTCACACATGACTATTTATTTGTGTACTGTATGTATTTATGTAGCTTTGCCTCTTGCTACACTGGTCTTTCATTAATGTCTTGTGTACTTAATTGTTACTGTAGGACTTGTGCCCATGTGTTACCATTAGTTTGACAGCACTGTGTAACCAGGAGCCCACATAAACAGAGGCTCATTGGATTTGTTTGTCTCTATGTTCATCTGTATGGTACCATACTGCCTGATCTGGCTACATGAGACCCCTAACAATGAGGAAGTAAAGCCTGTCTCAACAGAACAGAAGGATTGATATAAGAAAACACATCATGTGACTGTCACAAATGTGCAGAGGAATCAATCAAGACTTGAAGTTTTTGAAAGCACACTAAAAATCCTATTTCTTCATAACCACCTGCCTTGCACTGAGCCTCCCAATTCTCCTGCTAAATAAAGCTAATGTCTCACCACAAACAGTACAGTACACACGCACACACACAGTCCTATTGTTTCCTCTGCTGTTTTCCCGGTGCATTTTATGTAATAGAGGGGGGCCTGACTTTGATGGAGCAGGTGATTTTAGGCTGTGCCGTTAGCAGCGGAGAGATAGAATATCTTCCTAAGGCCTACAGATAGCACTTTTTATGAGCTGCTCATTGCTGGAACTACATCAACCTGTCCAAGGCCACCACAGCATCGGGGTCTTTAACGCCCTGCCTCCATTACCCACCTCTATCATTCCCTTTATCATATAGGCCTGGTTCTTTTTTTTTCTCTCCGAGTGTGTTTGTGTATTTTCATGAGGAATAAAAGACATTTATTAAACTGGACAAATGAGACAAATTGGAAAGTGCTGCTTGAAATTGTTTTCCATTATATGCTGAAAGAGATGACCACAGGAAATGGCCGATATAAAACAAACAACGTGGTCCTCGTAAGAAGACACTGACGTGAAGTATGTACACGCGCTTTCAAATGCACTCACACACACATTGATATGAAATAAAACAAGGGGATAAGACAACTGCTTAAATAGCCAAGTGCACTCTGGTCAGCTTGTGCAGCTGCGTGCTCCCACACACACTCTGGACAACTCACCCACATGCACGCACAAACAGACGCACACTCGGCCAGTCACCCTTTTAATGGAGATCAGTAGTCAGTTTTGGCATTTAACATTACCATCAGCTCTTCCTGCTTCATATAACCCTTCTCTAACCTCACAACCACCCACTTACCGTCATCACAGCGCTCTGCTTGCTGACCCCAGATCACTACATCAGTAATTTTTCACCCTTACATCAACACATAGGGGGTGGGGGGGGGCTGAAGAAAAGATGTGGAGGATGGGATGCTATATCAACAGCAACGCCAAATTATTGCCAATCAGATTTTATTCACAGCTCAACTGCTAGACAAATTGCGGCTCATGCCGTTTGCCATGGGTCAGGGCACTTCGTAATTTCATTTTAATAAGTCATTTTCCAGGTTGGGATGACACTGCAACACACACAAGTACACATGCTTGAGCACACACAGAGAGACACACACACACACACACACACACACACACACAGAGACATATGGCCTTACACAGACGTATCACCACCCTCTCATACAAACAAGACTGTGTGAGCATGTCTTGGAGGTTGATATTTTAGGGAGTGAAAGAATTGGATACACCGCCGGTGATCTTGAGAGTGACTTTAGTCTTAGAGAAGGGCAACATGAAATGGAAAGATGATTGAAAAGGTTACACAATATTCTCTCTGTGTGCTTTTATTTCTTAATCAACCATCAGTAAAAAAATAAATAAATAAATAAATAAATAAAATGCTGCATGGACATGGATTAAATTAAATATGCATTAAGGCAACAAAGATATTTTTAACCTTTTGCTTTTTCTTCCTTCATATATTTATTCTTATTTACAAAGTTAGATGCAAAAAGGTTATGAGTAGCTCAAATTGATAATATATAACAGAGCAGTATATTTTGAATACAACTGAAATTTTAATGTAATAGACTTTTCCTACAATGATAATCTTCTCATCAACAATAGTGTAAAGCAAATGAGCATGACACCATGAAAGTGCAGGCAGTGTGAATGCATAACTGCTAAATTATGTTGGTATATAAAACTTGCCAGAATTTTGTCTTTGGGCGTTTGATTTTTTTGGAGATTACTGTGCACCCATCTGCCCCATTACAATTCTCCACAAGGTGTGAGTTGAGGCAAATTGATTGGATTAATATATATCTGGGCAAATAAACAACTTGTGCCTTGGGGGGCTTTCTTAGCAGCATTTCTTTAGAACTCCTCAGGAATCAAAGGTACTAATATCAACGGCTGCCATGTGGAATAACATCAGGCACTCATGAAAATGCAAGTCCCATATATATCAACATCAAGAAGAGACCTGCAAGAGTTACCGTGTCAGTGATGAGATGTACATGCAAGTCAAATCAAATTCCCGGTGCTGCAAAAAAAAAAAAAAATCACTTCTAAATAGACCATAAATTCTTGATAAAAATGTGCACTGGATTCAAAGGCTGTTGCACTGGCTGCCTGTCATGTTTATAACTGGGTCTTTGAAGTCGGCTGTCAGTGGTCGATGCTGAACCATCTTCAGAGGTGCGTCAGTGCTCTCCCTCCTGTTCTTTCAAGTTCCCCTCCAGCGGCCAGTTTGTGGGGTGATGTTCATTCTGAATGTGCAGTTGCTGCTCTGGAGATAGGGCTGGTCAATTCTTCTGTCAGAAATATCATCCTCCGAGCAAGACATGTTTGCGTAAAGTCTAGCCATCCTCAAAGAGAATGGAAGTCTGGAGGCGTATTCAGTGGGGTGCAAAACACAGGGTTTCCAGACACAGAATTTTAATGTACTGTATTTCTCTTACTTGTTTCCATATTGAGAAAGAGTTAAAAAAAAAAAAACACAAAATTGAATTATTTTGTGCACACGGGGAAAAGCAGTACACCAAAGCTCATCAGACCTACAGTAAGTAGTCGAATATAAACCTATACGATTATCTGTTTTCTGATTCTGGTTCCCATTTGCTTCCTGCAGAATATTCTGAACCCAGTGCAGTACGAGAAACTAAACAGGACATTTGATCTTCGAGAGAGAGAGAAATACGAGGTCAGCACAGTCAAGCATGACGGCCAGCACAAATACCACCAAGTCAGGAAGATGCAGGCCAGGGTGAGGAAGTGAAGATAGCAGCGTAACTAAAGATACAGCCTGCAAGTAGAGAGCAATAGCCCTCAACAGATAGAGAGCCCTAGGGCTAGAAGATAGGCCCATAGCATTGGAACATTTGTGACAAAATAGCTGACATTATCTTTTAATTAGATTCACAGTGTTTACTAGCTTGTTTGTACTCTCATTTATACATTACCTGATATGGCTTTATCTCATGTAGGGGTTATAGAAGTTGATGATGATGGTGGTGCTAGTGGTGATGTAGAGACGGCGAAGAAGCAATGCTCACGCCACGTCTTCTCTAATATAACTGAACTTTTCCCACATAACCTGATTCTAGTTTACATACCAACCCTAAGCAGCCTGAAGGATAACTTTCGCACAGCTCAAGTGATTTTTAACAATCTAAATGTTCCAAAGGAGGAAACACCAGAGATGGCAGAAGGCAGACCGATTGATCTTTCTGAGCAGCAGCTTATGTGGGCAGGAGTACTTCACAAACTCACTCCTCCAGTTCATGTGAAATATTCTATAATGTGATGTTTGCACACATACATCAGTTTAATGGAAGATGCAAATTTCCTCATTAAAGACAGAAGCATGAGTCCCCCCCTAAACAGAGTCTATCCATAATTAGCTTGTTCTGAGGCCAACAAGCTCAGTTAGCCTTTGTCTCAGCACTGTGCATAATATAATAAATGTTGCAAAGTTGGGCTGTTACACTTCCAGAGATACTCTTTGGCAATTAAAAGTATATATTTTATGAGACGTATTAGGGAGAGTGGTGTCTCAAGTGCTCAGAGGAGATGCAAATAGTTTTCTTCTTTTCTGTTTCTGATTCCTTCTCTCATTTTTGCAAGCTAAATCAGAGTCACTGCCATTATCACCACACCACCTGTGCCGCAGCACTTATTGGTCTAGATCATAAAAGAGGATGAAGACTTGACAAAAGGGGAAAATAACATCAAAGCTGCTTAGAAAAACCCAAAGTTCAGCCACAAAAAAAACAGACTTTTCCTATCCTGCATAAAATAAATGTGATTCATTTCTGCCTCGGCTCCTTCTACTGTTTGTGACACTGTTTGTGGATTGGTGCTACTTTGGGAATAATTTCACCACAGGGGGCTTTTACGTGACCACATTTGTATTAAAGGAATTGTTTGATATTTTTGGGAAACCTGCTTAGTCACTTTCTTGCCTGGAGTTAGATGAGATAGATTATCTCTCATTTTCGTACAATAAATACGAAGCTACAGATACATTCATATTCATGTTACCTAGTCAGCTGGTGACATTTTCACTGCAGACCAACAACAGTGAGGTAAACCTGGCCCCAAGGTATTTCGAAGCAACAACATCATCCTAAATTTGTGCCTCAGTTGCAAAACTGTGCTCACATCTAGGATCAGTTACTAGAAATAAAATCTTAAAAAGAAACTTTGCAACCGAGACAGAAAATGCAAACAGATGGTTTCTCATTGCAATTTTAAACAACAGGCTTCCTATTATGGGCTATCATTATAGGCTATTTACATGTTTTTGTTCAGACTCGTTGAATCTGCCACTGTTTACATCTGCTATGCTGTCTTCTGCTTAGTATGTCTCCCCACAAGCTGTTGTGTGATTGGGGTGAATGCTCATCTGCTAAGACACTTTAGATCTCTCGCCGACATTATCCTTGTTTACTTCTGCTGTTTCCTTCTTCCTTTTCAGTTTCTGTCCCCAGGTCCCTGCTTACTTTAAACGCAGGGGTGGCGCTTGTTCACCATCTCATGTAAAGCTGTTAGTCGGTCTCAACATGATACTTAGCATGTACATCATGCCTTCACCTGTGCTGACTCTACACTTCTATGTGTTCATTTAGTCTGTCTACATAGCTGAAGCACTGTGGCCACACTCATGTGTCTTCATACCTGTCGAGGAACGAAGATGCATGCATTATTTGAAATAATGGTTGTGGGTTAATGAAAATGACTCGGAGGACCCTGGGTGTGCAGGATGGAGGTTGGGTTTTTGATTGCATTTTATCACCGCCTTAATAGCTGTCAGATATGCTGAGACACAAAAATGTTCTCCTCCATTTTTCTTGTACATTTTTCACTGACCCTTTCAATTGAGATGGTGTGATGTTTTTCAATGCAAATGAGTCTTGATATTTTATTTCCCTTTATAAAATATATGCACCTTAAATTGCGCGCGCACACACACACACACACTTGTAGAGAGGCACATCAAGTGTCCAAGCACACCAAGGAAATCCATACAAATTTTTTTTTTTTGGTCAATCTGGGATTCTTTAGCACTACTAAATAATGCATTTTTCTGCATGTGGTGAAGGGATAAAATGGCTCTTAACGTGAGCTCCCACCCAATACAAGGCTCTCCCTGTCAGGGCCCAGGTGAGCCGCCTCTGAGCACGCCACCGTCACTGTGGAGGTAACTTTCATGCTCTGCTGGGCAAACATTTTCCAGGTCACATTTTTCAATTACACTGAGAGGCAGCCCACAGGCAACCAACCCCCAGCAACAGCCACCCAAGCACGCACGCACACACACATGCACATGCACACACACACACACACACTCTGACACACACACTTTCACACATGCTCTCACATAAACAGACTAACCTCCTCACCCTTCACCATCCCATTCCCCCACACAACCCCACATCCCGTGTTTAGCATCACAGAATCTTCTCCTCCAGTGCAAATCTTCAAAACACGCAAACACAGCTCAGGTCTTGGGAGAAAGGGCAAAGTATGTTAATAGCAGAGGCTGCAAAAAAAAAAAAAAAACCCAAGGTGACTGCAAAAAACACTTTGACAAGAGGGTTTTTGTCCAAAAAAAAATGTCCATGTACACTTGGCTGTCTACTCAATCATAACCAATCATGCCTAATGAAGCCAGAGGCGAATTGTCCATCAGTGACCAGGCACAGGACCCTTTGCTCTATTAAATCTGTCAAGGTTCCTCAAGTTCAGCGTGAGGTGTTTATCTCCTTAACTGAAGACTTTGAAGTCTCTCCCTCTGTCTGTTGCCTCAGGCATGTGGTGAGATATGAGGAGAGTCTGCCTCATCTGCCTAATGCTGCTTGTGTAGCTAATAGTCCAGAAAACACTGCTCTGTGAGGCCGCACACTAGCACTTCAAATGATTCATCTTCGGCTGTCACCAAATGAGAGCAACGTGCAACACTCTGCCACTCTGTCACTCATGATTCCAGCCAATCTGAAGGTGTTAGAGTGGTTGGCAGGGTTTAGATGGTGGCAAATAGTTGTGTCTATTGAGGAAATAAGGTTCTTGGGAGCTACTTTGAACCACGTCATCATGAAAAACTGTTTTTAAAGGATAAGTCTGGTGACATGCCACATTTTCATCTATGTCAACAAATCCCATGACAACATCAAAACCAACGATAAATTGATCTTACAAACAAGTAAAGTCTGTGAAGCAAAAGCCTGATATAGCTTATTCCTCTGTGCCATATAATGCTCCAAGACTAAAAAATTACCAAGACTAAGTCAGCAGTACTTTGAGCTAAATGCTAAAATCAGCATGCCGCCATGAGCACAGTGACAGTGATAACATGCTGATGCTGTGCAGGTACACTGTTTACCATGCTCGCTGTCTTAGCTTTGTGTGTTACCATGCTGATTGGCACAAAACACAGAGCAGAGCAAGTAATGGATCATAAACCAGAGTGATCTGATTATGGAGCTAGAGCAAAGATCAGAAGAACACCAGAGTTATTACAGTACCTTTTGAGGGGAATCATGAATGTCTGAACCAGAGTTCATTACAATCTATCTAAAAGTTGAAAATATATTTCAATTAAAAGCATCAAAAAGTCAAACCTCATGGTGGAGCCAAAAGAAAAAAAAGTTTACAAGATTTAGTGTCAATCTATCAACGAGTTGTTGAGATATTTTACTGGATAAGTGAACATTTTGACCTGTTGGTGGCGCTAGATGAAAAGTTGGGTAATCACCAAATTCATCACGTTTCAGCCACTGAGGACCATGAATTTCTGTACAAAATTTCATAGCAATCCGTCCAATAGATGTTGAGACATTTCAGCCTGGACCAAAATGTTGGATCAACCCACAGACCAACAGACAGACCAGCCAGCACTCTCGTCTATAGTGCCGCGTCACCAGAGTGGCCAAAAAACACATTAGTGTACCACACTGTTGCACGGGATTACTTGTTCTTTCATAACACGGCACTGAAGTTTATTTTGACTCGATCCCAAATACACCAGTCTCATGCCCAAAATGCTCACTAGAGTACCAAATCCACAGCTGAAAATAGTCTCCAACAAATATGTTGAGCAATGTTTGCTGAAAACTATCAGCTGTTCCAGTAAATTATTCAGCCTTTTTAAAAAATGATAGGATGTGTTCTATCCTGTTTTTAAAGAGTTACATCCTCAGTAGGTACAAATAGGCCTGAGAGCCACAGACAGGCTGGGGAAGTAGCACATAATTGGATTTGATCTTTTCATGGTATTTGTTGACAATAAGAAAAATGTAGAATAACATCAGACTCTCAGATTCTTTAAAGCCTGCATATTAATCATCAGTTCTGTAAATGTGCCATCTTCAGATAGCAGATATCTGCGCACTCTAATCACTGGGCATGACTTTAAAAACCTCCATCACTCAGTGCCTTTTAAATCCTGATGAGAAGCTGACTGTTGATGCATTAATGTCCCATGCAATTCACAGGTATCAGACAAACTAATGTGAAGCAGATCATAAACGAATATTAAAGCATCTACACTCAGGGTAACACATCAGCCGAGCAGCACATACACAAACTCCAAGTTGTTGACTATTTTGAAAAAGAATCTTTTTAGACAGTGAGATCTCAAACTGACAGGTGAGATCGAGAGCTTTAGGTACAGCCGCTACGCCTCAATTTAAGTTGTGCCAGCGGGAAAAAAATGGCCGTTGCTGAGCAATGACTCGTGGAGTTGTGTGAGACTATGCAGGCAGAGAGGATGGGACTGCAGGCTACCTGGAACAGAGCCAGGGACACTGGGTCACAGGGGTCAGAGCAAGCTGGCATGACTGGTGAAGGCACACAACAGGGCACACTAGCATGCACAATCACAGATACACATATTTAAACACACAGACACACAAAGTAAGATTAAAAAACACGATTAAAAACACTGTGGAACTGATAGCATTCCCGGCTATTTATGTGAGCACACATGCAGAACATCTTTGCCTGCCTCCCTTCGTTGTACTCGTGTGGTTAATCTTGTTCAGCAGCATGATGATCATGATAAGTCTCGCTGCAAAATATAA
Organism: Toxotes lorentzi; assembly: GCA_037833715.1. Classification (NCBI taxonomy): domain Eukaryota; kingdom Metazoa; phylum Chordata; class Actinopteri; family Toxotidae; genus Toxotes; species Toxotes lorentzi. The sequence goes on from JBBMJY010000018.1 coordinate 9,008,747, forward strand.
ATGCAAATTCACAAGCATCTTCCCTGACAAACCTCTTGGCAAGAAAGCGTCATTATATTTTTTCGGCAGAAGGAGAGAAACATTTTTAAAAGCAAATACATTAAATCGCAGACATTACCAATTTCATTTCTGTCATCCGCCAGACTTTGTCATGCTCTCATCCATCTGTTCCTGTGCAGTATTGTGCATGTGGACCCATCAACACCAGCAGCACCCCTAGGCACGACTGTGTCATACCTGCTGAGTCTCCCTGAAACGCTGAGCAAAACAAGTGTTGAGCGTTGGTGTTTTTGAAAACTGTATACTGAATAAAATGTCTGTTGACAATCACCCGCTCCTGTATGCTAGGACTGTCACAGGACAGGTGTCTTAGCACAGGTACTGTGGAGCATCAGCACCACACAGGAGTGTTAATTAGACACACCAACAATAGCGTCAGGGGTAATTCGACTGACGTATGAAACTCCCACGGTGATTAGCACACACCGAAACGTTTTGACTCTGACAGGGTTTCTGTCCCTGAGTGCACCTGAGTGACTATCACAGGAAAGAGTTTTGAGAGATTTAGAGACAGATCAGCCCACGTGGAGTAAAAACACATATGCAGAGTGACATTCAAGCCGACTTGGAAAGCTGTGCGGTTATGCCAATCAAAAAGGAAAGGTTATAGAAACAGAAAGAGAAATGTTAAACACAGAGAGAAAGCTGTGACACATGAAAAATGATATCCCTGATCCAGGTGATAATGTATAATAAATGCAGGCAAAGTTCCTGCAATCGAATGATTCATTCTTCAACACAAGGGAGGCAAAATACACAGGGGAGCAATCTCAGCAAGTGCTTGCTCATTTACTTTGCCTTAACGAAGAAAGGAGAGCACGCTACACAGCCTCAATGGAATGGAATGGATAATAGAAAGAAATTTTAGACCATGGAATAAATGTGCCACATGCAGAGCTTAAAAGACTACTTACAAACATTCAAATTAGCTTGTACACACAAACTCATGCAGTAATTAAATTGCATGATTGCAGATGTAGAAGTGAGTACAATCTGTCCACAGCACATAGCAACACTCTTTGACTTACTGCTATTTCCAGATTTGCTCACACTCCCTGTCACATGCATGCACAAGCGCACACTGTCCGTAACACGTGCTAAATCAAAGATGGAAAGCACAGGGTTGCTGTGCACAACACCGTGCATCAATCCAGCCAGATCCAACAGCTGCTAATTGACAGCAGTAAGTGAATAGCCAGAGGAGGGAGGATATTTTTAATTACACACCACATCACCATGGCTACCCAGGGCAAGAGGACAGAAGTCAGGCCAACAGGTTGAGATGGAGATGAAGTTAAGTAGAGGAGGAGGGGAATCGTCAGCTTCTCTCTGCTGAAATGATGTTTACCCTTCAGTCAACAATCATCTTCACACGTGGTCACGGATATTCTGACACACACCTCGTCTTCACGAATGAGACTGAGCACAGAATCACATTGTTTAGTCTGTGTAGTAGCTGGCCTCAAACACATATGGGCCCTGCATCCCTTTCAAATGCCCCATTACAGGTTTTGCTGGTAATAACTATGGCTTTTGTGGTCTTTTTACTGCTGGCAGAATGTTCGGGAGATACAACAGCAAGCTCCATGACTGCTTAATCACAAAAAGTCAGGTTTCGTATCACAGCTCACTGTGATGGGATCTGAGGAACGGCTGCCTTGCCTTGGATTTTTTTTCTTTTCCTTTTTTTTTTGTGCAGTTCTGCTCCTCCTCGCACAATGCCTCCAGATTAGAAGTCAAAAGCGGGCATTGGCAACAAGAGCACTAATCCAGTCAGTTAGTTCATCTGCAGATCCTAATCCTTTAACGGTCATAAATGTTTGTCGTAAACGTGCTTGTTTTTCCTGTACGCCACCAGGCTTTCAGAGAGGGGTGGGGTCTTGTCTCCTTTTTTTTCTGCTGCTTATTCAGATCAGAAGCAAAAAGGCGCTGAAGGCAGGTTTCCCGTGATCTCTACCCCATATATGATGAATTTTCGAATTCCTCTTAGCCATAAAATTGAATCTATCAAGTCTCCAGCGCAACCCCTGCCCCCTACATTTCTCACTCCAAACCTCTCCCCCCTTGAGTTTTATCAGTTTGCACAATCTGAGTCCTCCTGTTCAGCCGTGAGTTGGGACAGTTAGATTATCTATGGGGGAGATTTTGATAAAGAAAAAAATGATTCTAGCTTTACCTAAAATGACCTCAAATATTACTGGTTTACTTTCCAATTCTACAGACTCAAAACAAGAGAAGACTGTTACAGTGCAAACGCTGTGCTGGGCACATAAGCTAGATATGCCCCTGACTTGACACATCTGGGCATATGTCTAGCCAGTCTCCATACAGACTAATCCCTATTCAAGATTGGAAGGTCAGTACAAGGCTAAAACTGCCTTTCACTCACAGCAGGGCCAAGCACAACTTGGCAGGCTTAGCTCTAATTGCTAGGTCCACAGAACTATATTTTTGCAAAACACATTTCAAAGATGGTACCTTGCAAGCAAGTTATTGAAAGGTGCATGTTTGAATAGCATGTACTCTGTACTCTCACCACTGAAGTAAAATCATTTTGACTTCGCATACCTGACATCATCTCTGTTGCCTGAACACAGTGAACTCTGGGCTCGAAATGAACAAGCTAGGAAAGTGCTTTCCCACTCTGTGTAGAGCACTAGAAGACTGCAGGAGCGAGAGTTCAAACCACTAACCCCTACTCTAATATTTCAAGGTACTCTGAACTGCCCGGTGGAAATCAGGAGCATTCTTTTCATATTTTGTGCATATTTTGTGAAATTAGTATTTTCCTAAAAAAAAAAATATTCATTACAATCGATAATCCCTTAAAAGACATAAAATGAAAGTCGAAGACAGTGTTTATCAGCCAAAACCTATTTGGCAATCAAAGTATTACCATGCATCTCAGTTAACATCAACTGCTTTAAATCCAAGTGGCATAATTAGATTTACTTTTGAGTTGCATTAAACAGCAGCATGTAAACAAATGGAAAATCCCAATTCCCAGTTTTTGGTTTTGGTTTTTTTGTGTGTGTGTGCTTAATGTTCCAATTCAGTAAGTAGCAAAATTGTATTCATGCCAACATGCAGAAATGAATATGTTTTAATAAATGCTGACTCGCTGCAACCACTTTGTTTATCTTGCTTGTCTTTATGCTAAGCTAAGCTGCTGACAGTAGCTTCATATTTACTATCCAGACATGAGAGTGGTATCAATCTTCTCATCTAACTCTCGGCATGAGCATATTTCCCAAAATGTCAACTAACTTATTTAACTTTGGTTCATTCCACAATGACTCAAAGCTTTTATAGTGGGGAAATTAATTACATAAATAGAGAATATGATACAGTCATTAGAGAGCACAAGTTTTTAATTTAAGGAAACAAATCAATTAATTTGTGCCCATGAATTAAAAACAATACCACTGATATCTGCAAGACCTGATACGTTTCAGCTAGGAATGTAAGCTACAAGGTTTTGCCTCTCGATGCAGTGTTTGTAAAAATAATTGCTCTCTTATTGTGCATTGTGTCCTGTGTACCTTGTACTCTTAATTTTCTCTCTAACTGTGTTGACCTTGGAAAGTGACTTTCTATCCCATACAGCCAAGAAACTGCTGTACCATATAGCTCAATTTGTTTTATAATTCTAGTTAGTTAGGATCAAATAATGATAACACACAGTGCAGTCTGAAAGGGTTAGTGCAGAATTGTTTTGGCTCTGAACACCAGCACATTGGATCTGAAATGAAACATTGACTGTAAGGTTAAAGTACTGACTTTCAGCTTTAATTTGATTGTGTTTACACCTACATTTGATGAAACACATAGAAACGGTATCCCTTTTTATATATATTCCCCCAAGGGTAAAAAGAAAAAAAAAGTTTTGAAGTCCTAAACTGTTTACCCAATATAGATGTGAAACACCCTTAAACACTTTTAAAGTTGAAAGTCAGCTCTTTAACCTTAAAGTCATTATTTTATTTCAAACAGCTGTGCTAGAATAAGGTCAAAATAATGAAAACCATCTTGTTATGGGAGCACACCAGTTGCAATGCAGTGTTGTGTGGTCTGTGCATTTATCTAATGTCTTAGAGTGGATGGGAATGACTGAAACTGAGATACAGTGATCCGCAACTTAAAATTAAAACTATTTCGATCACAAATACACACGTGTAAAGCAACTGCTAGTAACTGCAAAGTGTGTAAATGTACTAACACTTTTCTTATTAGGAAACGTTCTTTCCTTATCCTGCCATTATACCAATCCAAGAATAGCAGCATAACATGTAACACAGCAACAACAACACAACAACAGTCACATAAGTGAAATGCCTTGGTTTGCGAGGGAACATGAATAGGCATATCAACAATGCACCATATCATCTTCCTCCTCTACCTCCTGTGCTTTATCACCCCCCCCCCCCCAATCCATTCATTTGTGTCCATGGAAATTAGTAGAAATTCACTAAACTTAGGAGAGAATTTTAATGACATCTTTCGCCAGAGAACCTAATGGTAAAAACGAGTCCCATGAAAGCAGCAAATAAATCTAATTAGAGGCGAGATATGCTCACGCGCCTTTAGGGTGAGGATTAGCCAGCTGCTGTTATGCAATCCATACTTGTCAGAAACTACAATCTGACTTGTGTTGCCGGGGATATTGAGATGTGCATTAGCACGGAGGAGATTATCATCATGAAGGATGGCAAGCTGTTTTCTCTCCTGCATTCTCTCATTTAGTCACTTGCGCATTCAAATCTTCTACTTGATAAATCACTTCTGTGGCATAAACAAGAGGTGTGTTGAGATGCTCTCCAAAGAAAGTTCTGAACGAGGCTTTTCACGGCAACAAGCCAATCAGTGAGACTTCAACACACCTCTTTGGACTCTGTGTGCATATGCATGTATTTACTATGCTGCTGGTGAAATGACTCAACTCCATAAAACGTACACAGTTGGCATCAGCAAACAAATCTGTACTAAAATTCAGTTCTAAGTGGGCCTACAGTGTGAATTCAAAGAGAGCTGTACCAACACTGTGGATGATCATATTAAAGTAGCACTAATCAATATTTTATAGTAACAATGGATAAAATGAATATGTGTAATGTGTCACTAATTGAAAATGATTACCAAATCAGTGGTTTCCCTTATCCCTCAAGAGACTTTTAGCATCAGCAAATTGTTTGGGTTTTCTGGTCTGCAACTATACTGTTTTCATTCAATCCCACTGCTCTCATTAACCCTGTTTCCCGTCACTGTAAACTTCCAGATCAGCACCAAACAGAGCTAAAAGGAGATTTAATATTGGACTTCGGAAACAGGACTCAAAAACAGATGTTGATTTTGCTACATATCTGCTAAATATGTAAACAGGCATGTGAGTGTAAACATCCAGCTTGCTAACATGCTTACTAACAAGCTTGTTTTCAAGGGACCAAAGAGTCAGATTTTGCTGACTTAAGGAGATATTTGGGGTTCAGCTTTGAGATTTAGATTTACTTCAGCAATCAGTTACTTTACAATTTCATCCGAGATTTGAGAAACTATATCGTATGTATCACAGTATATTTCCAAGTTTCTGCAACAAGAATTCAGAATTCAATAAACAGAAAAGTCTGTCTTCCAAAACAAGGTGTATCCTGCATTGTTACCATAATAAGGTGCACTCTCAGGCCAGCATTCATTTGGTGAATGTTTCAGGGTTGCTGTTTTTTTCATATAGTGAGTATTGCATTTTGAAATAGTCCAATAGAAAGTGCATCTTAAAAGGAAAGGTCTGAAATTTGCTTTTAGAACATGTCTCAGCCTTACCAAATAATAGCCATAACTGTTTCCTCTCTTATGGTGCAATGCTGAAAAGTAATAAAGGAGGAGAAGGCTATGGCATCTCAGTTAAAACTCCCACAGCATTTTACTCAGGATAAAATATTGGAAGCTAAAATGGCACCCTGGAGATGCATATACAAATAGCCTGTAAGGAAAAGTTTTCACTCTTTCTCTCTCCTTCTCACTTTTCCCCCATCCTCTTTAGCTTCCATTTCTCTCTCTCTCTCTCTCTCTTTTTCCAGCTCTCACAGTCTCCTGTGTCTTTCAGTATCCTTCCTCCTTCATGATTGTACAACTCACCCAGCATCCTTAAACTCTTGCAGCTCTACTCTCTGTCTTAGAGCATTGTTAGGTGTCGCTCTGTAAACATTCAGAAAGTGGAAAGTTTCTGGTGAACATGGTCTTGGCAGTCAAGCATAGCAAAGCAATAGCAAAATATCCTTCCTTTTCCCACAGTGGTGGAAAAAGGATCTTAGCTGACATGTTCAAATCAATAATTCACATCCAATGAGTGCTGGTGTTTCTGTGTGTGTGTGTACATGCATGTGATTGTTTTTGAGACCTGTATCGGCCATCAGAGAGGTCTTGGTGCTCTGTGCATCTGACAGATCGACATGTACGTTTATCAGGCAGATCCCTGGTCTGATATCGTTTTCACAGGCAATTAAAGTCTGCAGCAGGTGCTGGATCTCAACTAATAAGGACTTACATAGTTACTGTCTCTCTACAAGGTTAATTGACAGAAAAATAGCAGAAAAAAAACACTGAGTTGTTAGTTCATCACAAGAGAATGTCAGGGTGTTGGTGCTGCACTGTATGTTTTTTGGACATGTGTGTGCGCGTGTGTGTGTGAGCCGCGTGCCAGCCCATGAACACACATGTACTGTTGGTGTGTGTGACAAGGCCACGGACATTAATATTCTCACTGCACAAGCAGGTTTGCCACTGGCACTATTATCTTTGTAGAAAAACAAAATGAACAGCACAATCCGTTTCCAAAATGGCCTCAGCACGGTGCAGCAGATAATCATATAATTTGCAGATTTAATTGGAAATATAAATCCCAATGCACACACCATTACGGGCAGCCTTGATATACACCTTGCCGATTGATGCATGATGACACCTCGCAAATGCGGAGGGTCACTTGTGTCACTTTTAAATATCACGGCACCCTGGGAAACCTGATTGGAGCGCCAACAACACATTTAAATAGCTGTCCTCACATATTGCCGAACAAAATTACCTCTTCAACTGTCTCTCTCTGCTGCAGATTAGATTGGCAATATTTTTTTCGGTGGTCATTTTCTCCATTTGACAGAGCATGCCGCGGCTCATGTTGTTGTTGCTGTTGTTTTTTTGCATTAAATTTCACTAATACAGCTCCCGTGCTGTATTCCGACATTTCAGTCTTGTATTATATGGGGTGTGTGATTGGGCTATTATAGCATTATGATATTTCATCTGGCAGTGGGGGAGTCTGTACGGTAGTCCACCTGAAAGGGCTGCAGGCTCCCTCTACATCTCCATACAGTATTGCAGCAGAGTGTAATGCTTTATCAATAAACCACTGGACCGTTTGCTGTTTTCATAATGGAGTCGTGAAAGCACGCCCTAGCTCCTAATTACCGAGGCAAACAGAGCTTGGCAGCAATTCAGAGGAAAAAGTCGAGGAGAAAGGGGCATGCAGGAGGAGGAAAAGGGGGAAGGACACAAGAAGAGAAGAGCTTAAAGAAAACTGTTTGCCAGTTCATCCCCAACCCAAAGCCAATTATATCTGCTGAAGCAGGAGGAAGGTCTTGTTATGCCCAGTAGACCCACCTCAGAGCTGGTACCAAGATCCCTATCACTGCCTCGTGTCTGCATGTCTGATAAGACAAGTCCAGTTCACATTTGCCCTCTAAACTTTCCCTTCTACACTGTAGTTACTTTATCAGGGACTGAAGTAACGTTGATAGCAAAGACCGCACAGAATCATAAATGCAGGGCCACTGTGGCAATCAATCCTGTAGTTGCTGGGACATTTTCAGTTAAAAAGCACAAATGTGAACCTCTCAGTGGTGCTAGAGGAATAGTCAGGAGATAACCAAAGTCTCTAGGACTCCTTGTGTGTGGACTATGAAAGATGGCCAAAAAAAAATAAAAAATCCACTCAGTAGAGATATTTCAGTCTGGACCAAAATGACAAACAGACCAACACTGTGATCCCTAGAGCCATTAGCCACTAGCATGGCTAAAAAGTTGACTCAACTCTGCATAAATGTCACATAAATATAACATAAATATATATTGTTAGCTTGTTTGACCATGAGCTTGGTTATAAAGGAAGGGCTTTTTTTGTTTGTTTGTTTTTTGCTTTTTTTGTTACCTGAAGCTGTGGCAATTTTGAGCTGCAGAAAAAGTGATGTGGACACATGCGTCCACATGGTATTGAGCCTGACAGCAGAGTGGGACAGGTCTTAACCCAGGGCCAGTGGCCAGCTCTAATGACTATTGACAACAACCTGAGCCTCTTTGACTTTCAACCTAATTCACTCTTGGAAAGAGGGAATCACTGCCTTAAGACAAAAGAGAAGCAAAGCTTTGATAAAACATCCAAGCTGCTGTTCACCCCAAAATCACATTAACAATAGCTGTCAGTCTACAGTATATTTGTGGAAATCCCTCCTTGTGCTGAGTTCCCCCCCCCCCCCCCCCTTAGTTTTTCTTTAATTATTCATTGTTCTGAAATTTCCTGGTTAGAGGTCACTCTCTAGATTTCATTTTGACCGAGCCAATTTTGTGGAGGATTTGATAGTATAGTTTTAAAAAGACATCTGGTTGGTCACAAGTGTCCTTTTGGTAGTTTTCACTTCAATAACACGTCTCTTAAAACCCCCTGCACTCAGGTGAATATGGACATCGGGTTAAGAGCATATTGATCCAAGAGCCACTAATGACAGCACTTTACCGTATAACAACAATAAAAACTTCAGTACACTTATAAACTAAGCTGTTACACCAAATGGCTTCACAATAACCTTTGATGAAAGCCAAAAGTCGTTTCTTTCATTACCAGCAACATCTCAAGCAAATGACTCTGTTTGGGCTGTTTTTAAACAGCTTTAAAGTAAAGTTCCTGAAGTTTTATTTACAGTAAAAAAATAAAGTGTTATTTCCCCACTTCCTTCATGTTTTACTGTATCCACCGTCTTTTTTCCTAGAACCAAACCCTTCTCACCACAGCAACACTTCTGTTTTCCTCAGCTTGGATGTTTAAGAAGTTTTTGCAGAGGAGGGAGGACGTGAAGAGAGAGGGGAGGAGAACTGGAAAATGGAGGAGGAATGCACAGCAGAGATGCTGGCACCTTGGATAATTAGGCAGGGAGGGGAGACTGACAGACAGAATGGGAGACAGACAGAGACCGGCTGATTCACATGCTCACAGAAGGCGGCGGCCGCCAGCAGCCATCTCATGACAAACATCTGAGGAACCTTTTTCCAGACAGATGAGATTAGAGTTTCGTCTCCTCTGTAGCAAAGGAAAGAGGGGGCTTTACGACAGGCATAATTAAAGTCGCCTCAGACCGAGCGCAAAGTTTCCCTTAGTCTTTGAGTGAGTGACAATTCTCTGAAGTTCATCCCTTTAGGCCAAACACTCAGAACACGTGCATGTTAAAGTAACCTCCTTTTATCCTAATGATCATAATCCATAGCTAATGGAGCACCAAACGCCAGCTAAAATGATTCAAAAAAGTGGCTTGAATATATTCAATTATAATGATAGGGTTAGCAATGGTGTCGTGGAGGAAATGGTGACTTTCCAAGCCCTAATTATGCTGCGGCCATCAAGATCATTATTTTTCACAAGCATCTCAGGAGATGGAAAACAGGACATAATGAGGATCAAATGCACATACAAAGCACGCATAGTTTCCTGATCCATTTACACACTTTCTAGGGAGCTTTCCAGGGTACATAGTAAACTTGACATGCAGGCTACGGTGGCATTCAGAGTTTATAAACTACTCAACTCAAAGATTTCATCTGAACAAAATTGTGCATTTTAAAACTGTCTCATTTATTTGCCTGGCATTCCACCATGAAGATCCAAAAAAAAAAAAATCCCCAGAAGCAAAAGGGAACTGTGACAAAATTTAAATTAGCTTCCATTTTTAAACCTTTTTTTGAAATTAGAGCGATGTGGTTTTGGGGAAAGGGTGTGAATGCCGGAAATGAAAGGCGTCTTCATGCCAAGGAAGAAAAAAATCTTTGCATTAAGAAACTGGTACAGAAAGGAAATAAATGCTTGATGAATTCTCTGTTACTGCCGACAACACCAGGTTGATGAAATCGTAACAAGCATGATTATTATAATTATTCAGGAGTCTGGACTCCTGTAGGTCGTGTAGTAATTTCTGATTATGTGGCCATTTTTTTTCACCACATGTTTATTCCAGAGATGCAAAATGGTGTTTAAAAAACAGTTATGAGAGAAGAACTTCATAGTATTGTTGGTATTAGTCAGTGAGTTTATGTTTAATCTAATATTTGTTTCTATTCTGCTACTCATGTGTATATTACCAAGTGTAGGAGTGTATGTGTGTTTTCTTCAAGGGCCAACATATCAGTGGGGTGATGGAGGATGACAGTTTCCCATTTTTAATTGCCATGGTTCCTGTTGCCTGGTTGCCTGGGGGGTACAGGATGGGTGCAGACACAAATATTCTCTAATGAGTATTAATCTAATCACTGTCTGATATAAACAAGGCCTCTGTAATGGTGTCAGACCCCCTCCGCCATCACTACCTAACTCTGACATTTAGGACGAGGGCATTTGCATTTACTTACAAAAAAACAAAAACAAAAAAAAATGTCTTGACAAAGTGAAGGACATTCTTGAGACAGGAGGGGTGGGGAGGGATAATGATGGCCATGAAAATTACTTCTCCCATTTCTTTTCAAGAAACTATTTGACTCGTAAAGGAGCAACTTGTCATTTTTTAATTATGTAATTCTGTTTCCTTGGGAACTGAATGTGCCTGATGCCACTGGCTTTGCCATATTTAGAAGCTTGTCATACCTACAGTGCAGCAACCAAAGAAAGTACATTCCCTTCAGAATGTCTGCATAAATGTTAATGAAGTTACTGCACATAGAGCTCATGGAAAATGTGTGTATTTCAAAGAATATTGGCGCTGAGGTAGGAAGATTACTTATCTGTTGTTGTCATACACACTAACAATGACACGTCAACACCAGTGGGAAATATAGCTTCTTGTGTGCTCACCTTAACAAAGAAAACAGTGAAAACTGCACCCTTGTCTGTCTTGTTTACCTCAGTAGATTGAGAGGGTTACCTCCAAGGGCAAGGGGACATGAATAATGCCTACCACCTGCACTTGTTTCCTCTGGATGCTGCAGCTTTAATTACCTCAATTAGCATTTGGGAGATTGTTTGTAAGGATCTGTATCTACAGTGATGGAGCATACGCTCGGAGGGGATGCTAACTCATTGGAAAACACAGACAAATTGTCTTCCTCCATAACCTTCTGCAAGTAGCTGTGACTCCGAGCGTACTTAGAATGAGTTCTGTGCTTTGCCAAGATGGAGAGATGGTGATAATGGGCTGACACGTGATCAAATAAGATGCCGTGCTGCTAAACCTTAGTATGTCATGTGGAAGATGCCAGCACCATAAAAAAGTAAGGAAGGAGCCATAATCTCTGATCTGCAGAACAACAAAACAGCATCATTTGTAAATACGAGCTGACACAAATGTGAACTAATGGAATTCTCAGACTGTCGTCCTCGCTGTGAGAGTTTATTAGGAGTCTGCAGAGGTAACTGTGCAGATCTGAGCCTTCTTTTGTTGAGCCAAGCAGTCCAAAGTATACTGCACCATGATTTTGTTCCCGCTTTACCCACTGATCTGTATCGTGTGATTTGTACCCTTTCATTTCCATAATGGCTTCCTGAGCTCCCTCTTAGAAACATATGGAGACCCCTTCTCACTGTATAGGATTTGTCCTGCACTAATGGAGCTGAGATTGGATTCTGGCACTTATGTGTGCCTAGATGATTCCTCCTTTTTAGTGCCATTCTCCTTTGCCTCATACATAATACATAGGGTTAAAGCAGTATTGCTTTGCAGATCTCATTTATTAACATGGAAGTCTCACGAGGATCAGAAAGCTCAGCATCAAAGTTTGCCTCAGCACTGCTCTCATCATCACCAGGAAGCTCTTGGGATTTACACCAACAGGTGTGACTAGAATTATTATCAGTATTTAATCACTGTATTGATTTAAAATTAACTGTCCGACTTTATTTACCAGAAAAAATAAAATAAAACAGCACTGGTTAAATGTGAAACCATGTGAGGTTTGACTCATCTGTCCAGAGGTCAGAGGAAAAGGATAGAGTAACATTACTGGATGGAAAACAAATCATGTGACTTTGACAAACAAGCCCTGTGTTTGCATCACATTTCTGACAAACATTTTGCACTGTCTTTTAACCATGATCACAATCATTAACTAATCTGTACCTACACCCAAGCAAGTATAAATGAGTCTGGTGTTAGTCTATGTTCCTCTTAATGTCAATATTGGTCTTCTCTTTGTTTTTTTTTGTTTTTTTTTTTAAAACATAATAAGGCCAGACTTACATTTTATCAAGATTTTTTTGGGTCTGTCATAGTCAGAGGTTTTGGTCCCATGCGATTGCCTGTAAGACTTTCTGGTGTGAAAGGACTTTATAGTTATGGGTTTTTGTGTAATCGTGATGTGTTGTAGAGCAGCAGTGTTGAACAGGCAAGAAACTTACTTTCAGTTTTGCCAGGCTTCCTGTGAGTAAGCCAGTTGGAGCTGTTGACCACAAGAGATTTAACTTATAATTAGATCAAGCCTATAGGACACAAATTGAATATTTAACTGAAGCAGAAAATCCCTAACTCCACCCTTGCGTCCTGGAAGTAATGGCCTCCATCTTGTCTATATCTGCACTAACCTCTGTCCAACAGCAGGAGGTCTTATAAAACATCTCTTGCCCTCAGTCCGACCTGGACTCTAGGTAGTGTGAGCCCCGAGCAATTACCTCACTCTCTACATACCTCTCTGACTCAGTCTCTCTCCCCAAGAGGGAGGCACATCTCCATACGTTATTTCATTATCTCAGAAGCTCTGCTTTCTCCCTCTCTGGTTTGTTTTTCTATCTCCCTGTGAACATTGCTTCCTTTGGGAGGTCACACAGAAGGGTATGGGATTATCTACTAAATAGAGGGCATTCCAGAAATGATTTGCAGTGAGAGTGTTTGATATAATAATCTGAGCTGCCACACGTCTACAGCATTTATAGGCTATTTGCTAAATGAGTTTGTTTTAGTCATTGCTCTTCAATTTATTGTTTAGAAAAAAAAATTACCCTTGATTTTTTTTTTCTTTTTGTTTCCGTATGCCTGTCTTTCAACTATTATCAAAAGTCAGAGGACTAAATTTGCTGGCATGAAGTTAATTCAAGGTAGCACAACAGGTTCATGTCTGCCAAAAGACTGAGTGAACGCAGCTGTGAAATAGGCTTGAGTCAAATGGTTACAAGTGTTAAAATGGTCAATAACACAAACAGAGTTTTGCAAAAAATATTCATTAAATCCTCGTTGGGCCCCAGATATTTAGCTACTTTGTTATTTCATTGCAAAATAATCCGCAGGACTCTTTGGTGGGAGATGGTTTAATGACTTTTGAGTGTCATTAGGATGCAAAGGGTAGAAATTATCAGGAACTGTTGAGTGTGAGGAGCCACACAAAATCATCTTTTGATTGTCTTATAATGTAGCGTAGGCAGTTGTGTTGTAATTAGCAGCACTTTGTAAACTAGGGTAGACAAAAGCATCTCTTCACACAGCCTTATATTGTGCATTATTGCGGTAAACAGTTTCAGAGGTGTTAACGAGGAAATTATTTATGCAGTTAAAAGTTAACTCTTTGTTGTTGCTCAGCTAGAAGTTAGTTACTAAGATTTTATTCATAAAGCAGCTTTTATTCAGTGACTGAGATTATCCGTGTGTTTGCCTGTGTTGCGTGTTTTCCGGCTTTGATCACACAAGTTCATTTATCAATACAGAGTCCCCTCATGAGATGGTTTGTGGCCCTCTGTGGATTTTTTTTAAAGTGTGTTTGAGAGCATGTGTGTATACAGTATGACTGTGAGTGTTTGAAAGTGTGTGTTCCCGCATGTCTCCGTCCTCTCCTGGTCTGACTCTGTAGTGCTTTGATTTGAGCGCGGTGATCCAGCTAAGACTCGGAGCAAATACACGGATTAGGCCGCAGCAGTGCAGATAACACTCTGATCAAAGTGGCCCCGCTGCTCTGACAGGCACAGAGAGGAAAATATGTTAAAGGAAGAGGCACTGCACACACACAGCCCAAGTCACACTTTTTTTTTTTTTTATCTCCACCAACAGACAGACAGACAGGAGGAGGAGATTGTCCTGCTTTATTTTCCTATTTTCCAACGGCTCTGCTGTCGATAGCAGGGCAGAATATTCACTCCAGGCACGGTCCATCCCCAGGGTCGCTAAGACCTCTAACAAAATGCTCTTCTTCCCTAATGGGCCACACTCACTCCCTCTCCTTGCTTTTCTTTCTTATTGTCTTCATTTTATAGTCCTATCATTCTTCGCTTTTGACCGACAGACGTGATTGAAGAGAGAGCGCAAAATCTCAGGCCACAGTGACAGACAGGGGTCATGTGTCACTTTGCTTCTTCGCTGCACCTCTGCCTACTTTGTAACCCTAACCTTAAAGCCCCCGCACACCCACAGTCCATCTGCACAGGTGTTTTCACTTATGCTGCCTTATTAGTCCTCTTCTCCAGACTGTTGTAACTCATCATAGCAGGAAAAGCACAGGTGTTACTAATGACATTAACAATGGCTTTGTTCTATTCAAGAGTGCCTGTAGGCCATGACACTGTGACAATGAACCAGAACTGAAGCCACTAAATGAAATTCAGCCATCATTAATTTTATTATTTACTGTATACCTGTGCTTTTCCTGCTGTGACATGTCAAAATGTCCACTGTGCTAAAGGCCTATTGTTGTAAATGGCCTTTCGTTTGATGACAGTGGCCCCACACGGCTTCCATCTGACCAGATGTCCAATCAGTCAGGGTAACTGAAAACACCTCTGTGGGTGTGCACAGCTTGTAAAGTTCAGTCCAGTCCAAACCCATATTATGAATTCCCAGTACAGACGTTCGCTGTTGATCATTATCCACAATTCTGTCAAAGTTTCTATTATGAGTTTAAAACCTTGAAACGCAGTTAGCTTTTCACCGATAATAAGAGTTATTTAATAATAATTTGAGTATCAAAACTGAAAAAACAAGTACTGTGGCAAAATAATTGAGTCATTGTTAAACAGAGATAGAAAGACAAAGACGACAGTGAATGCCTGGCCGTCTGCCCAAACAGATGAAGACACAAGTCGCAGATCTAGGAAGTGATTATACATTCAAACCCAAATTTTATTTGCCATTTTAACAAGATCATTTCCATCTTAGTAACATCAGCTTTATCAGAGTTATCTGATTTCTAACTGAGAATGATGCTGAAATGCTGATTCATGTACTTATTATAGGTTGCTTAGATTAAAGACATTTTTTTATTAAGCTATAAAAAAAAGAAAATTATAGCAAATTCAGAATGCTGCAGCCACAAGTTGGTTTTTTTTTCGTCAGACCCAAAACCTCCAGAAATTGGATGACTTTTCCTCTCTACTAAATAAACCAGGTTTAGCACCAAATAGCACCGCTGTATTTCCTTCCTTGTTTTGCTTGATGAATGATAACAGTAACACGTTTACTGGAGAAAATCCATTTTGACCTAATGCTCGCCCAGATCAACTGAGAGGATGAAGACTATTATAACAATTCAGCCTAATTCCCCTTCAGCCTGTGTGTTTGCTCGTGTGTGTGTTAAAAAATGACATACAGTATTTCTGAACTGTCACACAATTCGATTAGGTAATACATGCCACCTCCTAATTGTATATCTGTGGTCAACAGATATTCCACGTCATTAGAGTTACACTCACTCCCGCTGCCAGAGTGATATGGTACCAATCACCATAGTAACTCCTGAAGGAGTCTTCCTGCCGTCCACCAGCAGAGCTGAGGAGTTAAAGGGTTGAAGTGCTCTCCCTCCATCAGCAGCAGCAGCTCATTACTTATCCATGAAAGACTGTTAACCACACTGAAATGGAATCTGATCTATTCACAACAATGGTTTTAATTGGATCTGTGTGTGGGTCTGGGTGTGTCTGGGTGTACGCTGCAGTGTGTGTTTGTGTGTGTACAAAGAACGTGTTTGTCAGTGGACACCAGCAACCTTGAAACCCGGGAATCCCATGTGAAACGTGACGGTGCGCTTCGTGTGTTTATCACCTAAGACTAATTGATTAATGTGTTTCACCGCTGATGTCGTCTAGAAAACAAATGGCCTTCCCCACACACACACACACAAACACACACACACACCGCTGAACTTTATGTAATTAACGCCTGAATGGACCATGTTTTTCAGATGCGCCAGTGCTGATGTGGAAAATAAGAGGGGATTAATGCAGCCCTCTGTTAATTCCACAGCCTGCTTCAACACAAGAGGCTGACCCGATATAGACAGTGAATTCTATGTACCTAATAGGGTAATTAATAGTTAAGTCTTCTTAACACTGTACCATTTTCTATGGTAGCATGACGCTACACCTTGTGCCCACGAAAGGGTGTCAAGGGATTTTGGTACAAATCTCCTCTTAACCATCCAATTAAAGAGCTCATCAAAACTCTTATATACTGTATTTGGCTGTTTGGTGTGAATATGTGTTGTTTGGAATATCAATATCAATATCAATAAAGTTTATTATAAAGTTTATTATTATTATTTATTATTATTATTATATTTTATTCTTCTCATGTAAAACTAGATTATCACTTCATCGCTGCAGCCACATAATTCATTTTCAGCAGTGAAATCGTCTGAAAACACTGTTTAAGATGAATGAAAGCTTGAAAATATCTCACATTAATGGCATCACATATCATATTTCACAGTCGGATGTCCAGTCAGTCTGATCTTTGAGCCGCGCAAAGTGTGACATGTCAAGGACTTGGGTGAAGAAAAAGAAGCTAAAAGTGTCCCTGTTGGCCGAGAAAGGATCAGAGGGATGGATGACAAAGGAAATGGGGAGTGGAGAAGAGAGAGGAAAGGTACAAGGGAGGGAAGGTGAAAGGGAGGGGGAGAGAGAGAGAGAGAGAGAGAGAGAGAGAGAAAGTGTGCTGTGATTTCCTGTGCGACAGAGCCCCACAGCAGACATGGAAGGAATAGCAGGTAACCAGGCTGTGGAGAGAGGCTTAATGCAACAGATATATTCTTGGTTTTTTGACATCATTTGGTTCATTGTAGACAGTTTTGTAAAAAC
Organism: Toxotes lorentzi; assembly: GCA_037833715.1. Lineage (NCBI taxonomy): Eukaryota > Metazoa > Chordata > Actinopteri > Toxotidae > Toxotes > Toxotes lorentzi. Next base: position 9,026,100 of record JBBMJY010000018.1, read on the forward strand.
AGTGTAGTCTTCCAGTTCCTCATTTAAGCCCACTAATCTAAAAATCAACCAGGTGAATGTCCTACCTGGGAAATAAATGATTCACAAACAAACTGAAACTGACTTTGTCTGCTGTGGATCCTCAGAGACAGTTCAGGGACCAGGCATGTGCCAAGCTGGGCCAAAACAACAACACCAACTGTTAAATTATGGATCAGTGCTAAACATTAACAAACTTCTCATCAGTTGGACTGAAGCCACTGGGAATGGAAAAAAAAACATAATTTCACTATTGTCTTCTAAAGGAAGCACAGAAGGCTGCTGGGTAATAAACCTAAGCCTTGGTAATACTTTAAATCCCGTTTGATTTAAACAGTTTGGAGCTCTCTCTCTCTCTCTGTGATTGTCTCTTCGGCTGTTTTACACTCTTTTCTTTCTGTGTAGTGAAAACTGACTGTTCTTGCTCATATAATACACATACAAAGTTCTCAGAGTGTCTGTTTCAAAATGTTCATGAATATTGCATTGTGTATTGTTCTTTTGTTTCTAATCCCCACAGGTGAACGGTTAAATATTCACTGCAGCACAGAAACTGCGTCATGTAACCTCAAAGATGTGTTTCAGGATGTTGCAGATGGGCAGCAACTATACTTTTTATTTTTTATCTTTACTATATTACTATTCCAATAAGACCTGTCTGAATGCAACGTAATATATGTGACGTAATATCGCATAATAGACAATAATCATACAATGAGTTCTACTTTTCTTAAGCTGTTTTTATTGTATTTGTCTTTGGCTGCACGGATGGATTCATGGATAACACACACACACACACACACACACACACACACACACACACACACACACACACACACACACACACACACACAC
>JBBMJY010000018.1:9027072-9115908 GCA_037833715.1 Toxotes lorentzi
ACACACACACACACACACACACACACACACACACACACACACACACACACACACACACACACACACATATATATATAGGTTTGTTTGTTTAGCACTGATGTAGGGAAAAAAAAGTTCAACTTAATTCATCTCTCAAACAGTCCGTTTACTCTTATACGCTTCTCTCTTATGTCTTGGCTGCTGTTATTAGACTGTATGTGCAAACACTTCAGTAATCGATTTGACCATGAAGGAGCCGTTGGTGACCGCAGGATGGAGGACCATTTCACTGCTGGCAGCAGGTGAAGGAGACTCTGAATGGCCACTACAGCCTGCAAGGCGAAGACGCAGCCAGAGCCAATAGACTCATTTCTGATAGCCGTGCCAACTTATCTGTAGTGTTCTGCAGAAGGAGATAAACAGTGAAGAAATGCTTAACACAACTGTTCTTAGAAAATGAGGATAACTTTCTACGATAAAAGGAAATATGCAGTTAAGAGTTAAATCAACCTCCCACGTTTCTTAATTCAGTCACAGCTATTTAGTTTTGACGAATGAGAGAAACAAAGACTCATAGGGGGAAAAAAACATTATGTATATCCATTATGAATTGTCACCGCCCGGTTAGCTCAGTTGACAGAGCACGAGACTAAATCTCTTGGGGTCATGGGTTTGAGCCTCCCTCTGGGTGGCACCGCCGCCCATGGGCCCATCACCTGTAGGAGGTGCCGTAGGAATTCGGTGCATTGTGGACTGGGTGGCAGTCACCCCCGTGACCTGGGCCTGGACCCAGATAAGTGGCAGATGATGGCATGACATTATGAATCGTCATGAAAACAAAACTTTGACTTCAAATTTTATTGTTGTTGTTTTGTTTAAGGGCCTCTTCAACACAACCTGCTTTACATTTTTTCTGTTACAGTTGTATTATCACATAAGTGTCAGACGGTGAGGGTGTGCATCCTCCAAACTTTGTTCAGACAGTCTGTTTGGAGGAAAAATCATATAAGAGAGCACAGCGCCTACTGTAATGGACAACAGTCATCATTTTCAACAATCATTGTTGCTCGCATTGCCAGCAATGGTCAGCCAGGGGTAACCATGACAGCAGATTAGCTCGCTAACAATGGGCTATCTCAGGCAGCCCCATTGGTCACATCACCCTCACCTTGGAAGGAAAAGATGGTTAGCAGGAACATGCATATGACATTTTTACAGTAAAAGTAAAAAAAAAAAAAAAAAAAAAAAACAGTTCCACACCTGCATTTTTCTTCTTGTTTTTGAGGTATACTTTTCCTCATAGTAAACCAGTACATTAAGCAGATGAGTGTGTTTAGAGGAGGTAAAGGCTAACAGACATGTGTATCGTTACAGCAACCAGCTTTAAACAGACAAAACACATGATATCACTACAACAACATACAGATCGCCTGGTTTAGTCACGATTCAAGCAGCAGCCATTTCCCAGTGACACAGTAATCCCAGTATACGACCTTTAATTAGTGAATACACAGGTGCACCTCTAGTAGAGCTTTGTTGTAACTTTTCACCTTTAAATGAGCGTTATCACACAAATATATCATGTTTCACACCAAGTATTCTTAATTTCTGCTCTGTGTGGATGAAGCTCGAATAAGAAACAGCAATCCAGTGAACGTCTGATATCAAACTGACCTAATAAAAGTGTCTCTTCAAGGTAACATGCAAACGAGTATAAGTTGAAATAAAAGTCGAGAGAGATGGCCGCAGACTTCAATGACATGATGTCAGACATTTAATCCTGGACTATAAAAGCACTGAAAGGTCAGTATGGTCAACAAAAATGGCCACAATACTCACAGACTGTTCTACATACTCAGTATCTGGGGAACAAGTGCATTTTCAACCTTTAAATATGACACATCCAGGGAAAAGCCTATGAGACAAGTGTGACCACTCTCAATTGTGTGCCTCCTCTAAATGTGATGACTACACACAACGATGCGGCACAATAGTAAGTGGCATAGCCGGGTCCAAATAATCAGCTGAATGAATGCATTTTTCAGAAACCATTATTCGGATGTGGCGATGCGCGCACAACAAACGTACCCCACAACAAACGGAGGCATCTGGAGGAGGGAAAAAAAAGTTCCTTTCACTGAGCTGGCATGATAAGAGCGTCTGTATTTCCACTCCCTTTATCACTTCCCGTCCCAGACAATGGATTGAATTTCAAAAGCCAATAAACAAGGGAGATGTCCATTCTGCATGGCAGTTATCACAAGCCAGCGTCCCACTCTCATTTACTCACCCTCCCTCCCTCTTTTCCTCCCCCTTTTTCTCTGAAATGAGTAGGAAAAGAGAGATGAAAATTAAAAGTGGGGAGGGAGAGTTGAGAGAGAAGAAAAGGAGCAGAGGAGATGAGACGCTTTCATGCTCTGGCTCTCCTTTCATTGGACTGATAAAGGAAAGCATCAAGGCCAGGGGTGGATGTGTTTTTTTTCTGTTAACTGAATGAGGCTTTTGAGGGTGATAGTGAGGAGCCGCTCCCCTGAGAGATGTTTGGAGGAATGGGGAGTGGTGAGCCAACATAATAAATATTCTTATCTGTTATTGTCATTGTAATGGGACAGGGCAGAGGGAGGGAGGATGCGACAACGGATAGCTCTGTCGGTGCCAAGGGACCTGACTGTGTTGACATGCAGAGGAGAGAAAATCAAAGGAGAGACGGAGAGTGAGAGGGTAAGGAGAGAGCGAGAAAGATTTTAAGCCAGAGGGAGTTTGTGCGTAATTATTGATGGGTTGTCCTGGTGGGAAAGAGGATATAAACAAGAAAAGGTGACAATGAGGCTTTTCTCCTGCAGCCTATTGCTTTACTGTATCACTCAATGCCAGGTGTTCTCAACAGGCAGGAGTAAGTGTGGTTAAGTTGGAAGACACTTCATAAATGTTGGCTTTCTTACAGCATCACTTTCATTGAGGAAACATCAGCTGTACAACTGTGTGAAGGCCAAAAGAACTAGCCCACTCGTAATTATAAAGGCCAAGCATCACACTAAAATCAAGGAATTACTACAGACCATGGATTCTTTCACGAAGTACATTAGTGGGGAGCGTTTGCGTTACAGAGTCCATCTTTGGTGAACATTAACTTGCAGATTTTGCTGTTGACCAGTTCCAAACCATCTTGACAATGCTGGTGTCTGAAGGAAATGGGAAGTAGAGAGGAAGCTGTCATCTGATTTTATAAAACCATGACCTGTTGAAGAATAAACTACACCTCAAGAGTCAGCCGTTTTTCCACATGCGGAGCTGCTTGTTTGGAAAAAGTCCTGCTTCCTACAATATCCTACAATCTCTGAAGTACAGAAAAGGTTAGGGGAAGATCTTGGTTATGGAAAACATACTGTGGTTGTGGTATATGGTGACAGGCCACCAAAGCAAGCGCTTAAGGTTAGGAAGCTGAAGATTGTGGTTACACAGTTCTCTAAATTAAATGACAAAATACATCATTTTTAACTGCCCCCTGAGAGACACTTAATTCTTCTCTGATCTGACCCCCTGACATCACTTGTCATGGCCTTCAAAAAACAAATCTCCACCGTAAAACAAAAAAGAAAAAAGTTTTCTGATCTTTCACAGCTATGGTGAGGTGAGGTAAAGGTGACTCGGGTTAGGGAAATATCATGGTTTGAGTTTAAATTACTACTGCATTACGTTTAGGGAACATAAACTGTCATGGTTGAAGTAATAACCACTTGATTATGGTTAGGAAACAATCGTGTCGACTGTCTGTAGGAAACAGGACGTGAAAGTCAGACTTTCATGTCAAAGTCTGACGTTTTGTTGACCCATCTATTTACCTCAGCCTCCTCCCTCTTCAGATGGGATGGCTCTATAATAGCATCATGCAGGACCATCCGATTTAGAAACAATACTTCAAGATACAAGGCAAGACCAACAGCACTGGTACTTACCAGATGCTCGAGGATACACAAGTTATTTTTTTCTGTGGTAATTTCTATTGTGACCAGGCACTATGAGTCATAAGCACATGTTATGCAAATTCTCTGATATATAGAAGCCATTTGAAAAGAGCAGTTGACTAATAATATCAAACCACGCGAGTTCAAATTAACTTTGTCGATCACCTATTTGACACATATTTGACAAAAACACCCATGAGGTTTACTCTAAGGAGCAGTAAAGAGGCAGTAGGTGAGTCAGGGGGCTTATGTACAGAGCACCCATCCATCCAGAAACCTTGATGAATGCTGCCCAATTTCTCCTCCCTTGCAAAGACTCTGCTCATGGCCCCCTAATGGAGCGTCATTTTGCACACATCTCCTCCCCTTCATATATTATCATTCAATATATTGATTCATCATCCGTACACACCACACTCCGAGACTCCCCTCACCCTCCCACTATTAAATGGTCAGCTGTGGGCAGTTAATGTGAGTTATCATGGTAGGGTTCCACCTATAGACTCAACAGACTATGGTCTCCAATGCCCAGTGGAAAATTACAGTGTCCAGTGTGCAACAATGTATTTTCAGCTAAATGGACTTGCTGTAACATATCACTTTAGCCCTGGGACTTATATATACATTCTCTTAACAAGTTCTTGATGTATGTGATGTATATTCCATTTAAAGCACACCCTAACTCTCTTCTTTATAGACAAGACGTCACGCGGAGCTTTTAGAACATGAAATAGCCTGTGTTCTGCAGGTCTCACAGTCTAATACACTGACACGTCAAAGCTCCTCTAAGGGACTGCATTGCTTTCACTCGCTCGTTTTCTGTAAAGTGAGGGAGAAAAAAAATTGCTATACTGAGAAACTGTATGTGTGTGTGTGTGTGTGTGTGTGTGTGTGTGTGTCTATGTGGGTGTGTTGCAAGGCAGAGAAAAAAGGCATGGTTGCTTTACTTTGTACATGTTTAGATGTGCTTTCATACTTAAATTTTGCTTTAAAATTTGTATTACAAAAACCCACCTGCGTTATTGATTTTGCGGTAAAGCCTCACAAAGAGTAAACACAAACTCATGCACAAGCACACAAGCAAACATGGACATATTGTGTTCTCTGTCTTATTGTGATTTCCTTGTATATTAGGCAAGCTGGCTGCCAGGCTGCAAGCTCAGTCTGATCAATTATTTAAGCTACCTTGAGCTCTCTGGGTTTTCCCAGGATTTATTAGGTCCAGCTGCTGGAAGTTTGGCACAATGAAAAACATGATGCATGGAGCGAGAGACAAATACCACAGTGACTCGTCAGCCATGTGCCACTTAATGCCAAGCAGGAAACGTGAGAAGAGTAAGATCTGATTTTCAAAGCGGAAAATGGGCTGTGGGGGCTGTGCTTCTCAGAGGACAGCGCGCTGCTGGGGGAAAAGTTTGGAGAGTTGATTATCCAGTTCTGTCGTGTATGATGGCGCAAATAACATGATGGTAAACTGTGCCTGAGATACGTTGCTTTTAACTGGAAACAGAAAATAGACATCATGTGTGTTTATTTGCTTGTGCACATGCATATGTGCACACGCTACTTAGCATTTGTGTGTGTGCGCACGTTTTCTCGCACACAGTGGCAGCCTGCAGCAGTAATGAATGGGGCCTGGGGATAGCTGAGAGGATGGGAGGTGGCAGATCATAAATAATCATTTATCCCACCGTTTCCCCAGCTTTGTTTCCTGACAGACCACTGGGTACAGGCTGGGAGCAGCCAGCAGTGCGAGCCGGGACACAGCTGCAGCGGCCGCAACGCACATGTGGCCTCAGTGGCTCAGGGGCAGATTTTCTTCACAGCAGGTCTATCTCACTGATACACCAGTGAAATAAGCAGAGAGAGAAACTATAAAACAGTGAAGATGCAGGATGAGTTATGATCTGTGGGAGAAAAAAAAAGACAGAAAGAGAACATTTGCAAGGAAGAGCCAAACAGACAAACCATCGGATGAGAAAGGCTGCCATAAATGAAGAGAGAGGGTATGAACTAATGAAAAGGTAAATGAAAATCAAAAGCTTGCTTGTATTGTTATGTGTGTGTTATGTATCTTAAAATCAATAGCCACCTTACCCATTAACTTTTAATGTGTACTTCCAATTGGAGCTTGAAATTAAACAGTGCTGGAGGAAATCAACAACACCTAATGGCAGAGCCCTGGGGGGAAATTCACTCATAAACACAGGTTTGCCATTCCTGCAGAGGAGGAGTATTGGCTTGTGAGTGGCAAAAATTCATTCTGAACACAGGGGTGATAAACTGAAGATCTATGATGCACTTAAGACCATTGTCAAAAAGCTTAGTGCCATTAGTCAAGCAACATGAAGCATTCACAATCATTCACAGTAGTGTAGCCTATTGAAGTGCAATGGTTTGTTTATCACAGCAGCATGATGCTGATGAAAGGAGATGCAGAGAAAGAGATATTGTACTCTCTCAGTATTCACAAACCCCAGTGCTCAAAACTTCGTGTTGCATTTACATTGGATATACAGATTTAGAGAAAGTACATGATTCAAGTTTGTACAGAGCTGGTTTGACACTTTTTTGGGGGGGTTGGGGGTGGGGGGGGCATTGTTAAGCCAGAGAATCAAGACTTGATCTCCTTTTCTTTGTTTCCTTTTTTTAACTTCTGTCTGTCTCAGTCTCTGTCCGTCAGTCTGTCTGAGTACATGCACGAATACGTGTGCGCTCTAACTAATACAAACTACCATGACTGTGCTTTACACTCAAAGAGCAACATTAATCAGCGCTCCAACACCTCGGTCTTCTTCAGCCATGCAGAGTAAATCAGGAAGGAGATGGACAGAGAGAAAAGAAGAAATGGCTTTGGTTTAATTTATGGCTTCCGCTTTCATGTCGCCACACGCCTGACTAAGTGTCAAAGTGGCATTTATGATGTATGAAATTAAATTACGGAGGAACACCACCACACACAAAGCACAACGCACCTGCAATGTGCTCTCACCTCAGCAGCTTCACTGAAAAGGCCCTTCATTTCTCCGAGTGTAATAAGTCTCTCTCCATTTATGTCTTTTTGCCTTTTTCTTCACTGTCTACAGAACACAACAAGAAAGCAAATCAAATCTTTATTGGGCTTGTAATTAAACAGAGACCTGTTTCCGGCCTCTCATTTGATATGGCTCAACGTTACCTTCTCTTTTTTTTTTTTTCCCAGTGAGGGATATCAACATGAATTTGGCCTTGATCAAAATGATGCAAAAATGCTCTTTATGTTCAACAGCTATTGAGGAAGAACTATAAATTATATCCACAGCAAAAAAGTTTCCGGGTAATGTTTGTATATTAGAACATGGTACAACTCTGCTTTGAATGTGCCCAGCAGGACAAAGTGTATTCCCAATCATTTTCTGATTTGTACTTTATCTGTTGTACCTTCTGGCCAACATAATTTTATATGAATACACCAACAAACTACTCCTCTTGCCAATGACCAGTGGAACAGTGGTGACAACATGCAGTAAAGACCAGAACTTCCACAAAAATAATGATGTGGCACTTTATGGATCCCAGCTGAGAAATTTTCTTCATGCTCTCTCCTTCCAGGTGGTTCAGAGTAGAGGGTCACATACAGTTCAGTGCCACTACAGCTGGTAAATACTAGGTGGGTTCTTCATTTCTTTTGTTACACTGTACGTCTCCCAAAAGCATAGTTTGCAATGTGAAAATACTCGGGCTTTCCGTCTCTAAACAGTAGGCTATGCTAAACTGTAAGTTATTTGCATTTTTATTGGTTGAGCATTTGCTTAGAGGTACTGGTTATAGCAAATAGGCTGTAATACTGTGACTGCGCAATTATCATGTTTCATAAAACAAGCCCGACTCATTTTTGCTGGGACAAACTGGCCCTTTGGATTAGTGGGAGTTTTCCTGTTGGCCTGGTTAACGTTTGAGCTAGCAAAGCTGCCACAACGCTGCTATAATGTGGGCTTTTAGCTATGCTAACCGCTTTGCTTGAGGGATAGTAATTTCAGTTGGTGAGCCACATTTTTGGTGCCAACTGAAATATCTACTACTGGATGGTCGGATTGCCATGAATGTTTGTTCAGATATTCACATGGTTTCCAGAGGATGCATGCTAATGACTTTGGTGATCTACTTTGTTTTATGACTAAATCTGCAGAAGTAATAAAGTTCCCATCAGCCTCAGCTTTATTGGCTGTACCGTGTTTAGTGCTAATCAGCAAATGTTACCATGCTAACATAAGCAACTACAATGGTGAAGCTGGTTAGCATTATGCCAGTTTAACATCAACATGTCAGCATGCTAAAAGCACTTTAGCATGCTGACATTAGCATTTAGCACAAAGCACTGCTGTCCCTCTTAATTCATAACATGTCATAAGTTCCTGCACCAACTCAGGTACATTCACAGGATGTGGGAAATATATTTAAAAGTGATGCACACATGATTAAATCAGCACTAGCATCAGTCATAATAACATCCCTGAAATGTTTCATGCCAGGGTTGCAGAGTTGGAGATCATAAAACCACAGGCTGTTGCACCACCCTGAGCTGTAAAGTTGTTGTGGCATATTTCCACAGTGCTACTTTACATATCCTACCTGATGGACTGCTGTCACTATTCCTCTGTCACTGAAGCTAAAAAAAAAAAAAACAAGTTCCAATGCCCACCTCCACAACAAAAAGGTATCTCCATTCACATGCATTGTTTATGTGAAGCCTTAAGCACTTATGCACAGCCTGTCGTAATTATGACACACAAAGTTGCAAGTTTACGAGGAGCCCATGAAGGCACGACCTGCTTTTCATATGCTGAGTTTACAATGACCGACTGCTTCAGCCAGGCATAAATTCTGACAGTGTCAATAAATTAACATTATGCTGCCTTCAGTTACCAGTGTCATGGTTCTCAAAAAGGGACCAAAGAGCACAACTCAGGAGATAGAGGTAAAGAGTCTTTACATAGAAAATATTTTTTTTTAAAAAAAGAAAAAAAAAGGGATACAAACATCCAAGCAGACACAGCAAACAAAGTACAAAGGGTTGGGATGAGGCAAAATCCAAAAAACACAGGCAAGGTAAAAAAAAAAAAAAAAAAAAAAACATGATCAAGATCAAAACAGGCAGGCAAACAACAGATCTCTAGAAAGCACATGGCACAAAAACAGTCTGGGAAAGAACAAGTGGAAACTGTATGTACTAGGGAGCTAATGAGGGAATGGGGAGAGGAAGGGTTTGAACTGACAGCAGAATTAGAACGTGCACAAACAACTGGACAGACTCAGTGAAAGGATGAATGAGTAGACAAACTCAAAACTCAACAGTTAAAAAGTATGAGATAAATATGAGTTCAGCCTAGATTCTCTTTGTGCTCACAATTAAAAATTTATTTTAAACTTTCTAAGATGGATGGTGGATAGCTACATTACTAAAAATAGTGATTTTTCTTTTTCCTTTTTTTTTTTTTTTTAACTTGGTCTGAGACTCCATCTATGTATTATAAGTGTTAGATGTGCACCACCAATTTGGCCACAGCCTAAAGGAGTTAAGTTCAGGCCTACTCTTAGATTCACAGTGAGGGTGCCTGTTGGCTTTGGGTTTAAAATACAGGTATCACTGTTAAAGTGTTGCTAGATATACTGTAGTTGCAAGAGGCCAGGAACACAGGCAAAGTGCAGACAGTCAAGTAGGCAGATTAATGAAGATATTTTAATAACAAAACTTACAGGCTGGCAGGCAGAGAAACGAGAGTCCAGGCCGGAACAAAATCCAGGAAATCCACCACGTAGGAAAAAAACTCAGGAACATAAACTCAATGGAATCTAAGGAACTCTTCCACGAATAAAACAATAAACAAGGCAAATCCACAGAAATGGGGGTGGGGGTACTAACACAGATGAACTAAACAGGAACAATGGGAACACAGAGACTTAAATACACAAGGGAGGCAAAGATCATTGGGGAACAGGTGAAACACATCTGGGCGGGGCAATCACAAAGGCGGGAAAACACAAAGGCAGGAAGTAACACCGCAACTGTAATACAAGGGGTACAACTTCAGAATAAAACAGGAAACACTAAACAGAAAAACAAAGAAACCAAACATGTATAGTGGGTATATGGGTATAATTATTTTCCCCATTGTAAGTTTGCTTACATGAAGAGAAAATTTGGGGGCTTAGTAGAATATCTAGCGGGACTGCTTGTACAGCAAGCCCGCTGGTTTAAAGAAAATAGACGATGAAAGCTGATTTGTATAAAACCAATTTCATTATTTCCTCTCAATGCTGTATTTGATGCTTACTCTCTTGAAAGGCATTTTTTGATTTGCACTGCAGATAAAATACTAATATGCCTTCCAAACAACACTATTGTCACAGGTGCCTGCATGTAGAGTCATTACATGTACAATGATAATAATGGTAAGTAACTGAGTAATGTTGTTTGGATCTAGCAGTATAACAACTAAAGATATACAACCCTGAAATATGAGTCGTATATATTTTGTACTTTGTATCATTAGCTTTTACTGTCCCAGCAGGTAACAGTTACTGAACCTCTACTTAAGACAGTTTGACCTAGCATTTTAGATTTCATGCAGTACTTAGCTGTGACCAGGGGTGTTAATCTTTGCCTAAAATTCATCCCGGTCCGTTCAGTCTGAATAATGAGGCTTTCTCTAATCCCCCACCTGCTAATGCTTCCCCTCGTCTCCTCTGCGCTTGGACTCATCCCACTCCAACTTACCTTCCTTAATCTTGTGTCTGCCTCTTCTCACAGACAGCGGCCACCTTTTTTTTTTTTTTTTTTTTTTCAGAGCCTGAAAATCTGCTGAGTAACTCGCCCCTGCCCCCGCTCCTCATCCTCCTCCTCCTCCTCCTCCTTCTTCCTAACCCACCCCACACACACTCACACCCCCACTGGGCACCTACAGAAAGTGATGGGAGGAAGAAGGGAGGGGAAGGTGAAGGGGGGTTGCTGCTGCTGCTGACGTTACGCGGCTCACAGGACTTGCCCGTAAATGAACTCATTTTTCATCCTGCCTCTCTCCCTCCTCCCCCTCCTGTTAATGACTGGCACTTTCCTCATACGGAGCGCCGGCCCTCTGAAGAGCCTGGCGGGTGACAGAGCACCATTCATCTCCTCATGACGGAGGACGGGGGGGTAGGGTGAGAGCGGGAGGTAGGGCTGGCAGACGGACATGCGGACAGATGCGGGGGAAGAAAGAGACAGAGACAGGTTGCAAGTGAGGCTAGATTAAGGAACACTTCTAACAGTGGGAGCAGGTAAGGGATAAAAGAGGAAGGAAAGAGGATCTGGCTTCCACAGATGGGACAGGCACGTGTCCTTCGTCTCTTTCTAATTTTGCCAAACAGCTCCAATGCCAGATGAACCATCAAGTAAACCAATAATCAGCATGTTTTGAAACTGATTTTTTTTTACTAGTTTCTATCTTTGATCAATACAATAGCCATCCAGACTTTAGCCAGGTAATGAAAGCTTTCATACCTTGTGCTGTTCAAAATACCTGGCACCTGACTGGACTTTTGGGGTGATGCAGTTTATGCTCACAGAAAGAGCAACAGTAGCTTGTCTGGAATCAACATGATGACAACTTTTCGAGAACAAAGAAAAATCTACAGCAATTTTAGATTTCATCCTACCGCTCAGAGGAAGACAAGCACTTCCAACGGATTTAAGTCAGAAACAATTCAGACTTAAATCCAGCCATGACCAGATATGAGCAATGGCTGCAGGTGAACTGAACAGTCAATGGAATATAATGAATTTGTGTCTGGTGGACCATTGACACAGATCCCAGAATCAAAACCACAACCTGCTCAAACTACTTTTTGTTTCACCAAGTCACTGTGCCCGTAGGAGACTGTAGTTTTTACGAATAGCACTAGTGTCCTCTAACCATATCCATACTTACCATGATACCATGATCTTTCCCTAAACCCTATTTTTATTTTATTTTTATTATCATTACTAATGTTATTGCATCATTAGTGAGAGAGACAAAAGGAAACATAACTTTTCATCTTTGGGCTTCAAGTAATTTTAAATGTTTAAAAGGCAGATCACGAGTCTGACTAGAGTCTAAATCATATGACTTGAGTCCACACCTCTGGTAGAACCCAGTAATACTGTTTGGTATATTATGTTGTGTACAAAGAGTATTTTCTCTCTGTTGGCACCAGCTGGGAACCCGCTTTTTACTTGTTTTGATGTTTTTTTCTAAAAACACACCACAGACCACATACTGCTTCACCTCTCACTTTGACGGCCATGTTAATTACTAATGAGAGTAACTCACTGTAAAGGAAGAATGTCACCATTTTGAAGCATAGTCTCTAGTCTTATATATATCTAGTCTTAGAAACATGGCTATGTTGCAGATTCAATATAACTATGTTTACCTCTTTCAACCCAGCAGGTTTCCTGCTGTAAAAAGAAGATTTCACTTTAGGTAAAGATAGAGATACATTTGAAGATGGTGAAATACACTTAAAGGTGCCCTGTGGAGTTTTCTTGTAAACAAACACAGTTGTGTTTATATTCGGTGTTCCTCACCACAAAGGAGTATATTCTGGAGACCTAACAAAAATGTTGAAAGCATTTCCTTCCACATTCGATTTTTTTTTTTTTTAATATTTGAAACCTTAATTGTTTACATCTGTGTTTTTATAGCTTATAGTCTTCTTCTTCTTCTTCTTCTTCTTCTTCTTCTTCTTCTTTATTGCCTTTGTTGATATATTGTTAGGTTTCTTGGCACGCTACTCCACTGTCTGCAAGCGCATCCTTGTGCACACCATACAAAATAAAACAGGAACACACTCATAAAAACATTGCTCCATAGTGTTACTAGTGATCAAAAACTCCAAATTGTTTAGGTGTTTATCCTGCATATTGTTTGACTGTCTGATTGACTTAACTAAACGGCGCTCCTGGCAAAGACATTTCTGTTGTGGTTAAAAATAAATTCCAAGACATGAGATGACATATGGACATTGGAGATAAAATGCAAACAGTAACATAATTAATTATATAAACTGACAAATATTTGGAGCTATATATATATATATACTGTAAATGGTTACTAGTAAGGAATCTGAGCAGCTATTCCCAGATAAGCCCAAAGTCTACATCTCAAATATAAAATCAAATTACCGCCTGGAAGATGTCTGCCTTTGGTAGACTAGAAAATCATCCCGAGCGCTTGATTAAGAGCACTGTGCAGATCAAATACACCCTCTCATTGCATATAATTAAATAAAGTATAAATATGCATGAGCCAGTGATGAGCATCTCCATCTCTTGATCACTTTTTAGGGGTCGACCTGTTGCTCTTCTGCAGACTCTGGAACGCTGTGTCAAGGCAGGTGTTTTCCAAAATAGAACAACTGTGATTAAATATTCAAGCATGCGGTGGAGAAAAACACGCCCCACTGTTCAACACAAATCTAATTGCGCTGCCTGTTTCCTCTACTATCATATTACCTGTTGGTGGGATGACGGATCGCTGAGCCTAAACAATGCTATTAGGATAGGATGCCTGTGACTCAAATCCCAGGTTCGCTTTTGCAAGTAAACAACATTATTGTGATACTGGAGATCGTGATTAATTATGATTATACAATTATGATTATAAAACAGGCAATGCTATACTAATGCATCAGATAGCTTTTGGTATCTTCAATGCATAAACTTTTTTTTTTTTTAAAGAAAAAGCTTGTCTGAGAAGTGCTGCCTTTTCAGTGATATATATGGATCGTGCAGTTCTGTGACCTAAAGATGAATTTGAGGTAAGTGCTTTTTTTTTGCACTGAAGCTTAATAAATGTGATGCAGGCAACATAGCCTGCTGAACCAAGGGAAACAGAAAGACAATAGAGAAACAACCGTAACATCCTATTGCATCCATGTTTGAAAAAAATAAATTTAGAGTCTATATCAGACTGATCATGCATGTCTGGAAGCAAGTGTGATGAAAAAAATTATACCAAATCTTAGAATGGTCTTTATCTATGATTCTACTATGAGTATTTCAGTGTTTTTATGTATGTGTGCACGTGGACATGCTGCAAAAAGCTTGTTTTGGGGATTTTTTTTTTTTTTTTTTTTTTTTTTTTTGCCTGCTGAGTGTGGCAGATGGAGTCAGGCTCAAAGTGACACAGCTATAAAGCAACACCTGGTGAAGATGAGCTGGTCACCGCTACATCTGTGGCCATCAGGACTGAGTGTGAGTATGGGTGCGCTTGTGCATGTGTGTATATGTGTGTCCTACGGCCAGCAGAAGTGTTGGCACGCCGTGGCTCGTGTGGGTGATGGTGCCAACCCGAATTCTCTGTGAGATGTGCAAAAAAAAAAAAACAGCAGGAAAACACATCAGCTAGAAGATGCAAAAAAAAAGAAAAGAAAAAAGATATAGGCAGCTGTTGAAATATTTGCTCTGTTCGCACTAAAAATTCAGGCATAGTACTAAACAACAGTACTGGACAAAGTTAATGATTTAATGAGTGAGCTTTATCCCTATTCTGACTGAAAAGGTTTCATATTGTAAGACACCTTGCCATGTTTTCTTTTAATGTGAAGCAATCTGAGGCATCTGCTCTGAGGGGGACCGTGGCTCAGGTGGTAGAGCAGGTTGCCCGCTGATCCCTGGGTTGGTGGTTTGATCCCTGGCTCCCTTAAACCCAGGCTGCGTCAGGAAGGGCATCCAGTGTAAGCCAAATTAAACATGAGGATGGTGATCCTCTGTGGCGACCCCTCATGGGAGCAGCCACAAGACAGCGACAACAATTTGTGGCATCTGCTCCAGAAATGTGTCATAAACTTCACTTACTTTCTTTCCTGAAATAATAAACCATCTCAGCTCTTATCCGCTCATAACACAAGGATGAGATTAAAATCTCAGACAAAACAACATATGGGAATAAAGTTCCCGAGAGTTTGCATGAGAAGAGAGTCCGACTTCCTCTGCTCTGTCGCCCACAGAGTGTTTCCCTACACCTGCCTCTGCCCACCTTGCTCCACAGTTAGCCATTCGGAGCCCTTTCCTGTCCCAGCAGCCCACAGCCCAGCCAGTCAGAAGCCATTACACCCGCTATTAACTCCTGCTCAGCTTCATTAGGCATGCAAATTGAGGAGGGACAAAGACTTGAAAAACTTTACTCTGTCTGACACCCTCCTCCTCCCCGTCTTCCTTTCTCCCTGCCGCTAAACTCCCACCTGTGTTCAATTAAGCCTGGATCTGTAATGAATACTCTGATGTGAGGATTTGTGTCATGTCTCCAAGTACGGAGACTCTAATTGGCAAAAAGCGTGAAAACAGCAGCCTCAGTGGCGTGACCTTAAAGTCTTCAAAACAAAATCTTTCCATCACCAAGGCCATCACAACCAGCTGCCTCACCAGTTGACAGTCGTCTGCAAAGATTCCTCAATTTGTTAAATTTTAGACGATGAATAATTGGAAATGGTAGGGGCCACTTTTTCCAGCACACATACATAGAAACAACCTCTTCAAATATTCATGAAGATCACTCTGTTAATCCCAACTGTGGTAATGAAATTTCAGTGGTTTATTATACATGATCACACAGGACATGGAGATGCACGATTTATAAATATACTGGCTTGTCATAATTTGAAGTGAAGGAGGTTTCTCTTTTCACACCATGACCTCCATCCCTCTTTAGTAACCCTCTCTTTGTCCCTGCTGTCTAAAGCCACCAACATCAGAGGCGAGGCCAACATGGGTCAGGGCCAATCCCTTGCTCTGATGGAGCATAAATGTATTACCAGCGGGCTGAATTACCAAGGGATAACATGGTGTGTTGCGCCGTGCCACTGTGCATCACACAACAGGTTCAAACAGGTGGAAAATATA
Source organism: Toxotes lorentzi (assembly GCA_037833715.1). Taxonomy (NCBI): domain Eukaryota; kingdom Metazoa; phylum Chordata; class Actinopteri; family Toxotidae; genus Toxotes; species Toxotes lorentzi. The sequence goes on from JBBMJY010000018.1 coordinate 9,042,919, forward strand.
TTCAGAGAAGAGGAATAAAATCAGCTTCTGTCAGTTTGCACAAGAAACACGCCTTTAACATAATCTAACTGTGTTACACTGTGAGTTTTTGAAAAGTGGTTTTAAGATTAGAACCAGGATTAATTTCACATTTCAAGGAATAAGCAATAAAATCCATGGCACAATGAGGTCTAAACAATTTTTCTGTCTGTTACTGGGTTAGAGTTATTATACAAAAGAGGGTTATATTCTGAAAATCTTCAAATGTCAATATCTTCATGCAACTCAAACAATGGTGATATTATGATCTCCAAAAAAGAAAAGAAAAGACAATCAATCCATTCACATTTGCCATCTCAGAAGAAGCATTCAGATCTCTGACTGTTCAGCAGTCAGCTCAGCTATTCTGTAGTAAACAGTGCCTTCCGCTGATTCATAAAAGAACTGCACATCTAAAACTGAAGTACCTTAAGGTAAAGTGTTACTGAGATCATCACTGTGCTGCAAAGTCTTGTTTTATTTTTTGTACTTTTTTTGCTAAAACTTTGCAGCTGAATAACTTGTAAACTTAATATTTGAAAATAATGAAATGAAAACTGCAAATGGTCATTTGTAATTTAACTTTACCTTCCATCAGTTCCGCAGTGATGAAGCATGTCTCAGTGAAAATCTTGCCAGTGCTAAATGGTGCCGTGACGCCGAAGGCCCAGAGGCCAAGGGCCAGCCGGAGGACAGGTGGCAAGCTAATCATGTGGAAAATGAGAGCCTGGAAGGCAAGTGTAGGGGTGGGGACGGGGGCTGATGAGGGGTGTCCACCTCGTGCTCACAGGTCCTGGCCCGACTGGGAACAAGACCAGCGCTGTGGTCTTCCATTCTGTCTGCCAGCTAACCCCCTTCCCACCCAACATTCCCACAACTCTATTATCCGTACAGTGTGTCATTACACTGAAAAAAAGAGGATGAACGATATTCTGATCAAACTTTCTGGTAAATATACTGGTACAGTAGCCTCCCTTTGTTCATGAAAGGCAACAAATCAACAAGTCATTATACAAAGCCCACACAGCACACAGTGACAGAATGATCAGCGCAGATGCTTAACCCTCACAGTTCAGAATAATTACTGCTAAGCTGTTTTTGGTTAGAGCTTTGTCACTGTCTAATAGAGGTCTGATGCTGTCAGTGATGTTAAAGTGAAAAGATGTAACTTTGCCTGAACAGCAGACACTGAAACCACAAGTAAAAAATACAAAATGAGGCTGAAGTGCAAATCATACTTAATTTGTCTGCATAGCTGCAAAGTATTAGCCTGATGTACACTTTGTCTTCTTCTATGTTTGTGAAGATCCGCACCATAAATAGAAAAGATCATATTTTTTGTATTCTTGTGAGGACTCAAATGACTTCCTGTGATGTGAATGAGCTGTTAGCACTGAGAATCAACACCACACTGCACGGTGTGTGGTTTCAAACCAGTGGAACCAAAAAACAAAATCAGAATATTAAGTAGCATTTCGCCAGTGTGCTGCCAGTTCAACTACCTGGCACCGGCAGGAAGAAAGACAGGTGGGGGGGAGTCCACAGCATGGATTTTTTGAGCAAGGCATCTAACCCCTTAAGAGCGGCTGCCCCAGGGTGTGTGTGCACTCATTGCTCCTAGTCAGTCAGTGTGTGTGTGTGTGTGTGTGTTCCCTACTCATAGTTAAACACAGAGCTTAAATTTCCTGTGTGTGTGTAAAAACATACTTGGACAAAGGATTTTTTTCTTCTTCATATTAAGTGGAGAAAAGTGAGGAAATGGCCAAAACACAACACGGATTATGAATAAATATATCTAAGTCTGTGCTTGAATTGTATATACTATTTTACCAATAGGTTCATAGATAAGTACAGTACATGGCTGTGCTATGGGTCTCACCTTTGCCAACCACAGTAATTTGTACACTGGATCCAGAGCAGAAGATCCAGGCTGCTGGTTCAGATATGAGGATGACACATGGGTGGAAAAAAAGCCCCATGGGGGGGTGGCTTTCACAAAACACATCAACTCAGGGGACGATGACAAAGGAGGGTATGTCAAACAACAAACAGGCAGTCCTTAACTATGTTGTCTTCCACCCACACAGACCAGTACCTTTGATTCCCACCATCCACTTGATAAATTGGGTGAGCCTCAAGCCTTGCACTACCAAGCAGAAACGAACACCAGCTCTAACAGCTCTCACATGACCACCATGTGACCTTAATAAAACTCATATGTGACCTTGCCGACTTTCATGTGACATCGTGGCGTGAACTAAGCACTGAAGTTTTAAATGCCTGAGACTGCCTGATTAATTCTACACTACCACTGAGGACAAAGAGCTGCGCTGATTCTCGGGTAAAACAGCACATCATGGTTAGGTATAAAATGCACTACAGCGGCTAATCTCTTCAACCGTACGTGATTGTAATTATCTGATTCTGTAACAACTGAGCTGTCAGTGGAAGAAGAATGGGATCAGTATTTTTTGTGTAAAACAAAAAAAAAATCACTGTTGAAAAATAACTTTCATGTTGTGATAATGCTGTGGTAAAGGTTTGGTCAGGTTTAGGATCCATCCATTTCTAACCACTTCTTTTGTTGCCATCAGAATAACTAAGGCCACTAGAGGGCTCATGTCATGGTAACATCAACATGAAAAGACTGATGCCATCTCACACGACCTGTAAAGGTCACTTAACAACAAAACTGAGCTCTGGGTCGTAATAAGCTGCTCGCACACAGGACCTGTGACCTATGGTGCTGTTTTCCTATGTCTCAGAAATTTGTGAGTGAAATTCGAGAGAGCATTGCTTTGCTTTTTAACTACCTCAGATGCATTTTTATGTTGTCTAGAATGCAAAAAATGGTTATTTTAATAATTTATAAATGTACTCATATGTTAATTCCAGATGTTTCCAAACGTCCAAAGTGCACTTCACTTAAAAGCAAATGCCAGTGAACAAACAAGTGTGAGAAGGCTTTGAAGAAACTGTGACAGAGAGCCGTGATATTAGAGCCATGAAAGCCAGAAAACCTGCATAGAGGAGAGGGCCACAACAGTATTTGTCTCCTGGGTTACCCCTGCTTTGAAAAAATAAGAAGGGCTGCAGGGCAGGAAAACAGGTCAATATCACAGTGTTTTTCAGGACAGAATATTGCTGTATGTGTGTTTGAATAACATCCTGAGGGGAATTATTGATCAACACTACAGCATGAAAGAAAAAAGTCCCTCAATAGCTTCAAATTGTTCCTAAATTGCTGTCAAATGAATCCCCCTCACATGAGGTTAGTGGCAGTTTGAGGAAAAAGGAGGAGGTTTGGGTGAAATTGAATGTGTTGCATTTGCAAATAATTTTTGGAAGTTGTTTTAATGTGCTCGGGAGTACCAGTATTCAGACAATTAAAATGTTAAATCAAATGCTTTGCTGTGTCTATGCAAAGTCTGTGTAAAGTCTGTGTAAATCTAAACTGAGCAACACGCCAGTCATAGGTGCATAATTTAGCTCCTTACCAAAATAAAATATAGTCTGTTGTCTCCATCCATCCATTTTCTACTGCTTAATCCATCAGGGTCGCGGGGGAGCTGGAGCCTGACCTGACTGACTATGGGCGAGAGGCAGGGTACACAATGGACTGGTGGCCAGTCAATCGCAGGGCTGATACACAAAGACAGACAACCACACACACACACACACTCATTTAACCTAACACGTGCATGTTTTTGTGATTGTGGGAGGAAGCCGGAGTACCCGGAGAGAACCCACGCAAGCACAGGGAGAGCAAACTCCGCACAGAAGACCCAGACCGGGGTTCGAACCTGGAACCCTCTTGCTGTGAGGCGACAGTGCACCACCGTGCTACCCCTGTTATTGTCTCATTAGTGAGAAAATTAGCTTCTTTTTCTTTCTTTTTTTAAATCAATATGACATTTTGTCATCATTATTGTGATCGGTGACAGCGGCAGCTCCAGCTCATCTGCTTCCCCACAGGAGGAAATAACAATGCACGACCAATGCCGGTGTGATGAAACAAATTGAAGTTTAGAAGGAGCTTTTCCCCTCCCCACAACAGCAGGGGAAAATTAAATCCTGTAACTTAGGTTCTTTTTCAGTGCAGAACCCAAATTAGAAATTTAGTCTCTCATCCTCGGATACAGACTCATTAATATTTATTGGTACTTTTACTTTGTGGGAACACACTTAAAGTAGAGCCATGACCCACTTTGGGTCTGATCCATAGTATAAGAATACACATTATGCTCCATTTCAGTTGTGACAAGATATCCTAGCATAAAAAAAGAAAGAAAGAAACTGTTAGAAAAATAAATAAATAAACAAACAAATAAAGTAGCTCAGTGACATTAAATCCTTTTTAGTGGACACAACAAGCAGAATATGAAAGTCAGAGGGACAGAGACTGATAAACAGAAAGAAAAGATGTGTTATCAAACTCGCCAGAAGGGGAATCAACTCCGCTGTCCCTCTCCATATGTTACTAAGGTGATGTTCCATGACATCCATCCTGACTCAGACGCCTGCCAGCCGGAGGTTCTAGTACTGTTCCCCTGCACGTCCATCTGGACTACTACTACAAATGGCAGCTGGAAAACAGGACAGAAAGAAGAGGTAAAATAATAAAAGGCTGCTGAACATGGAAAGAATGTACTGTTTTGGCATTTTTCCCTTTCAGAGCTTGAATGCATGGATGTTGCTATCATATCAGTGGCTACGTGGTCGTTATAAAGCATGTAAGGTGCTCTTTCTGAAATGCTGAGGAGCTTTAATGCCAAATTCATTCATCCCAGCCAGAATAGAGAGTTTGGCTGTACTCTAAGCAGCTCCCTGTCTGTTAAAGATAGATCAGCAGGCAAGAAATGGAGAGAAATAACAGAGGAAACGGGGAGAAAGAGAAAAGCCGTTTTGTCCCTGTCGCCCTATTAATTTGAGGAGAACTAGGAAATGCCAGCAGGATTAAATGTGTTACTCCCACGGGTTTTTTTTTCCCCCCTTCTTATTCTTTCTCTCTCCGAGTTCAAATTAAAGAATGGGATGGAGAGGGGGAGATAGGGTGGGGCAAGGAGGTGGGTGGAAAAAGAGAAGAAAGGTGTTAATTGCTTGCCAATCGATAATTCTATAATTACTTTGTGACAAATGGCTGGCTTGCGGTGATAGGGTAGGTTCAGAGGAGGATGGGGAGGAGAGTGGTCAGTGGGTGGGGATGTTAAAAGGGATTGGCCATGATCAGGATAGGAAATATTTGCTTTTGTGCCTACAAGCCTGACTGCCCCAGGGATTTGTGACAGGGAATTTATGTCAGGTTTAAACGTGAAGCCAAGCTTCCCTGGAGGGTGGGGGCAATGTTGCCAAATTGCCCCCACAAAATGCATGCACACATGCATTTAAATGATACTCATACTACACAAAGTAGTTTTTGCCTCAGCAGACTTTACCTGATATTTCTTCTCAGGTTCAATGAGTTACAAAATCCCTTTATTCTGCAGTACACGAGACAATAGCCACGCAGAGTATGAAAGCATATTAAAGGCAGACTGGCAGATTATCATTTTTGCACCATTAAATTGTCAGACCACTTCAAGAGAAGAGCGGGCTGTAAAAGGAAACCTGGAGCGAGAGGTTTGAATTTGGCTTGAAGACTTTGAGTCTACTACTGCCTGTCACAGTTCACTATCTTCCAATCACAGTTTCATTATGCCAGCCAAGCGTGAAGCGATGGGAGTCTCTTCTAGCCGTAGGGGGAGCTTTAGGCAGACAGCAGGTGGACTATCTGGAGACCTGTACAGGTCAGGGCACCATGACACCTGGCGCCCCCTAGCTGCTACGGCCGGGCGGGGGAGGGTCAGAGGGGCCAACAGGAGATTGATGGCCCACCTTCACTCATGTCAAATCACCTGTCAGCATGCCCCTGGCACTGAATCCATTTTGTTCCAAGCCACCATTAACCTTGGACCACTTGGATTCATTCCCCCTCTCCATGGACTAGGGCCCCCACAACCTTTGTCTACTACAGCTGCCAAACTAGTTACTGGGCTCAACTTTTATCATGTTCACTGAACTTCCATCAACATGGCCGACTTTTAAAAAGTAAACAAGGAAATAGTTGGCGCCGGCTTTCTCATCAAGTCTTTTGGGCACACAAAAATATGACTCTGCGTGTGATTTTTGGAAAACAATGAGATGACAAACAACATCAGAAATGTCTCATTCATTTTGGCGTTACTGACTCGCTGCATCTGGTGAGCCTTTAAGTGCCCACTGTTGATTCTGTTATTGATGAGATGTGCCTCAAGGCTAGAAACCCCCTCCCCACCACCACCACCAATCTGCCACTGTACAAACCTTTGGACAAATGTATTGTATTGTCATTGTTAGATCCTGTTGTGCTGGATGATATCATGCAGGATTTGATATTGTATGTATGATCCATCTATATATGAAGCATGGTTATGAGCAGATGTTTGATCATTTCACAGGCCTATAAAAGGGTGATTGGGCTGCCAGTGGCCGCTGTAATATTGATTGATGGTGGGCAGGTGGGGGCCACAGTTCTGCCCTCAGACAGACTCTGTTTATTTATACAGTCTGCCGTCTGCCCACCTTACCCACCACAGAGCTACATTCACTGAATTTACAGTCATCAGGAGAGAAAAAATATGCAAATGATGCCACGTAGCCCTGAGGAGAAACAAAAACATTTTCAATCCAAACTTTCCACAGTCGTATCAGTTATATCAGGCCGGATCTTGTGCACGTTCAACACCAATATGGCGAGTACAGTATCTCAGCTCTCCACAGTACCAATCCATTTGCTACTCTGTCCCCTGGGGCATACATAAATTGGATCCAATAATGAGAGGCAGTAATGATTGTCTTTGCATATTTGGTCTTGATTTTCAATTATATATAATACAATGATATTATTGTTCTGGATCCCGTGTGTTGTGGTATTAAATTGAACTTCTCCGTAGAAATGGACTCAGCGTCTTATTGAACATGCAAGGGAAGCATTGTTTTCAGGCAAGCTTTTATTATGGCCAGCCATCCAACAGGCTTATTCAAATCAGTAATCTGTGTGACCGCTGCGTGCACACTTGCACTGTCTACAAGGTGCCATTATAACTTCTGCTGCTTCCCTTGATCGGATACTGAATGCACTGTAAAATCTTGATTAAAAACTGTCTCTCATGGCAGAAATAAGGATAAGTGCATACATTCTATTGCAGTGGCACTGCAGTGCAGTGGCAGAGACAGAAAAATGAGAGACAGAGAGACAGTCCTCTTCACACCATTAAAGATGCTGAATAGTGAAGTCCATGTTCCATTCCAATTTTCTGAGCTTTGAAGAAGTCAGTGGTTGGATGTGGGCTGCCTCACGGAGTGTGTCTTCTGTTCCACTGAGCACACAGTAGCTTAGGGATCAGCCTGTGTCCCTGACAGGAATGTGTGCCACTGAGTGTTGGCCTGTCCACTGAACAGAGCTGCAAGCCTCAGATCAGTGGCATTGGCTGGCTTACGGGTTGTTCTTTATGGCTGTGTCGCTGAGTGGCTGGCTCTCCGCTGTGCACACGGCAGCCCTCCAGATGGATGCTGGGACAGCGGAGGCCACGGGGCTGAAAATCCCATCAAGCGGCAGTTCCAGGCCCTTGCACTGAGAAGATGAAGCGCACCGGCACGCCAGGGGACACGGGCCAAACCCTTCTGCACCTCCATCACCCCCCAACCCCAATCCCTTCCTGGCCCTCTTTCCTTCCTCCCTTCATCCCTGTCTTCCCCTTTTTTCTTCCTTTTACAGGAGAAAACTGCAAGCCCAACCAGCCAGAATATGAAGTGTGGCCCTCAGGGTCTGTGGCCCTCGCTTGTTAAATAAAGGAGCTGACTGGCTGATTGATAGACCCTCAGCAGTCCCTGCACATCACATGTTTCCCGGTTCGCTGCCTTATATAGGCATCCTTTGTTGGCCAAGCCTGCGTTAGCGTTTGTTAAATGCAGTGTTTGATGGATGGCACCAATTTTCCTCCAAAACCCAGATGAACCACCTAAGCACCTTTCCCCCTCCCCTGGTTTCTCCCCAGGTAAACCCCATGAGCATGAGGGGACAGGAGTGTTCTAAAATGGTATCAATCAAACAACCTTGTGCACAGCTGCAGCAATAACGCAATGTTTCAATTATGCATCTGTTTCTCAGTGCCTGACATTTCGTTTCAACCTCGAACCCCCAGGAAGGCACAAGGGAAGTGCCCTGCTTGTTGTCCTCACCTAAGTCCATAATTTTACTACGTATTTCTGTGCATCTGTCGCCATTTTCCTCAACTCTATGGAACATACACTATTTGTGTACATTCAGTGACCCAAACTCAGTGATCAAATTATCTGCCATTTTTTTCTCCATAATGTGATGATTCATTTGGTCTATAAAATGTCAGAAAACAGTGAAGTGAGTCACAGTTTCCTAAAGCTCTAGGTGATGTCATCACATTGCTGGTTTTGTCCAACCAATAGTCAAAAAACTAAAAAGCTGTTCAGTTTACTCTCATGTTAAACAAAGAAAAGAAGACAATCCTGACATTAAACTATTAATTGATTATCAAAATAGTTTATCAAAATAAATTATTTTGCTGTAGACAACATACTAATAAGAAAAATACCAAATATAAAAATACCAATGGAAGATGGTTAAGAGGAAAAGACAGTGTACCAATGACGACAAAGAAATCAATGCAAAAAGTTTTCAATTGTATTACAATATAAAATACAAATATTACATGTGATAATATTATAAAATACAATATTAAGCTAAGAAAACAAACATGTAAGTGGACTTATACACGGTAACATACTATCATGCCCGGTCCCAAAGATAATAAATGCTGCTACCAGCCAACACCGACTATCTCTGTCCCTGTAATGCCAGAGGCATGCTCTGAAATCCACAAAGGCTGCAGAGGAGTGTCAGCCTGATGCAGTGCAGTGAGCAGACAGGTGAAAAAGATAAACAGATGCGAGACCAGTCTCTAGGGTGTTGGGTTCATTTGTTACCTAGCGAGGACAGACATATTCCTGTCAGACAAGCTGTGGCAGCACCAGATGCGAGGTCATTCTAGTTATGGAGTGAAAATCTTGGGTTAAGGACAAAGATTCTCACTTCACACAAAAGACGACCATGGGGTTTTATTTCCCCTGTGGTCATGGGACGATAAATGCTCATTCCACATTTAGCTCCAAAAGGCCGGAAGGCTTTTTTTTTTTTTTCTTTTATAAAACTGAATCTTATTCATCACCTGTTTGTCTCCTGTTCAGTTTGGTTTCTGTGTGAGATGAAACAACAGTTCTAATGATATATTTGGTATCTTAATGTTCGTCTGACCAAGTGACCGTACATATGCATGAAGAAAACATCATAAGCTGTTTGAAATGTATTATTTCCATTAATCAGTTATTAAGCTGTAACAAAAAAAAAAGTTTGGAAAAAAATCAACTTATCTTTTCTATTTGTTCAATACAGTGCCAAAGCTCTGGCATTAAACGCCACTTGTAACAGGAATATATGCTACAACACTGTGCAGACTTGTCAGATACTTCCATAAACAAAGGACATAAACCATTGCTCTGACTGGAAAATTAAGCTGGAAATTGCGCAAGATGCATCTCTTTTAAATTTTTTATTATTTTTGACTCAGCTGTGTTTTTATGGTTGTTCTTCATATCACCACTTCTCTCTGTATATAATATACATGCCTTACTGGGGAGGACAGACAGCTGACAGACTCATGGAAGGAGGATATGGGAAGGTACTTGAGACACACTGGCTCCTAACCAGAACAACTGGCGTCTCTCCTCTGCAGATGGACACACAGGTGGGCTCACAGGTGGGGAAGGAAGGGAGCAAGTGCTCTGCCAGTTTTGTGCCCTGCTTGGTCTGTACGTGTGTGTGTGTGTGTGCGTGCGTGCATGTGTTTGCACATAACATCTGGACCATGGTCTACTGACATGTCAGAGAAGGAACTCATCAGTGAAGCTACACTGCACCCTTCTGGAAGTCTGCAGCACCACATGGCCCAAAGCAGCTATAGATTTCATATGTCTCATCATTTAGTTTTCAATATCTGTGAAAGATTTTAATGTCAGCTGTTTGACAGATAAACCTGCGAGTTCTTGTTTCCTTTTTTAGTACTTAAAGTTTGGTTTTTTTTCCACATTTAAGGTTTGATTCATTCTGTTATCTCCACTCTTACTGCTATCAATTAAATATGCATTTCTCCTTTTTTCTGAATAAACAAGTGAAAAAAAATAGCTACAACAGTGAAGCATGTGCCTCCACACGCTTTCTCTTTTCAACCCTCCTTCTAGAAATCTCCCTGTTCCTTCTAAAGCTCCTACATAAATTATTTGTCCAGTCTAGGAAAAGATTGGCAGAACCAAACAATATGATTGTAGAACGCAAACTAACAAATAACATTGATCCCAGCAACACAGAGACAGCTAATCAATGAATGTATGTCCTCCCCGCACAGGCTGCAAGTCCAGATCAATTCTGAAGAGAGATGAGGCATTGGCAAATAAAGTGAAGTAGTTCTGAAGCATTTCCCGCCGTTGTGAAATGGAATAAATTCCCCAAACATATGAAAGATCGACTGCAGCTGTGAGAAATGGTCCAGCCAGGCTGTTTGAACTCAGAAAGAACAATCATGTTTAATGCTGTAATTCTAATAAATATTGTTGCTATTATCACCCACTGTGGTGAGTTTATCTTTCTTATTCTTGGTGTCTAGTCATACACTTTTATATCAGTAGTTCTCTGGCCTCACATCATGAACCGGCAGATGATTTATTGATCTGAACACAGCCTCCAAATAACCTCCACAATTGTTTCATCACCTTGTCATTATTGCCCTATGATGAGGCAGACGTCAGAAAGTTAGAAAAGTCCCCTCAAGGGTGTCTCTTTCAATATCGAATTGATAGGCACATTAGTTTTCATGTATTGCAGACTCACAAGAGGTTACAGGTAGCTATTGGCTATCTGATTACATGCTCAGCTTACTGACCTGAATTTCAGGTCCAGATTTTTTCTTCTTCTAGTATTTTATTTGTTGTTGTGTGTAAAATGTAAAAGTTGACCACATATTGATTGATTTAAAACCGGCCATCTGCTGATGGTGGTCATGTAGAAACTGTGATTTAGACATGATGTTTAAAATATGCTAAATAACAAAATTCAAGACAGCGGCCAAACTTAAATTCTTTTAATACATTCATACAAAAGGACATCAAATATGCACTCTTGCTGAAATGAGTTCTTCCCTTCAGTCACATGCAAATGTTGCCAAGCTTCATATAAGTAACCTGAGGCAAACAGGACAGACTGGGTCACAAGACTCACAAGCAAGGAGACATTCAGTCCAAGATTCAGCCTCTCAGTCTTGTCATAAAGCAAGACAGTCTGAGACAGAAATAGCCTTAGAGATTGGCCTGGCCCAGATGCTGAGTGAGAACTGATATAAATAGGTAATGTTGTTATGATGAAACTACGGCAAAAGGCACAAACAAAATCCACAAAGTTCAACATATAAACCACATGTCAAAGCACACAGAGTGAGCATGGGGCTGGATAATGGGTGAAAGGCAAACAGCATTAAAACACAAAAACAAGCAAATATTGCCAAATGGAAAATTGCATCATAAGAATGTGGATATTTCCTTCTCCTTACTTCACACAGACACAATATTTTGTCATTGCAGCTTGAAAACTTAAACTACAGGGCATAGTTAAACAATAATTTTCAAGTGAGGTCTGGGATTCTGTAAAAAATAAAATGCTGATGATAGTGATTACATCATCCTTGCTTCCTTACCCCAAGTTTAATGAAAGCATCACCATCAGTTTCATCTCTAGATACCATGATACCAATGTACTTGCTCTCTAACTATGAAATGTTTTTTAGACGTTTGCAGGTACATAGAGGAAATTTAAAGAAAAGGTTAGAAGATAAGGTTCTGTGGTACACTGTTGACCAGGCTACTGCCCGTAAGGGTTAGCTCACCAGAAATATTTCATATTAAATGTAAATAAGTAACAATATAACAATAATAAATGTATAGCAAACAACAAATCATAGATATTATACGGCAGTAATTATTAACACATGGCACTGGAGGCATCACTGCAGTTACAAAATATTCACATTAACAAAACACAAGGTGACAAAGCACACTGTACCATTTAATTTGATGGTTATTTGTTGATAAAGTCACTACATCTATGGACTTCCACACTGCATACAAAGTGGATATAAGGAAACCAAACCTTAATTATTTAGGTTGTTGTGTTTCAGAATTCCAAAAATCAAAACATCTTATAAAAGAGATGCTCATTATCTTGGATGTGGTAGCTACTGTATTATAGTATCACTGGCTGCATTCAGAGTAAATGAAGCACATTGAAGATAGTTAGCAGACACTTCAAACACACTACAGCCTGAGAAAACTGTTACCTGAGGAAGGGCATAAAATATTTGGTTCTTAATAAACGGCATCTTCTACTGCGCTGAGAGAAGTTACATGACGCTGTGTTACACAAATGAGAGCACATGCGATTTGTAATGATTAAACTTCAAGCATTTATCCCAATAAGTGACGCATAAAGTCTTACTTCCTGAGAAGTATCTCGGAGAAGAGTCATTAGTGTCAAAGGAACACTAGGATGTCTCAGTCAAACTGAGAACGTTTATAGATATAGGTTTTATGTAGCCTACTATCTGCCTTATGACAATAACGACTCCCCTTCTATCTTCCCATCATACAATTTGTTTGGCTTACGGGAAGTTCAAAGTACTGTGATATATGAAAACAACTTTATGGCCTACCATGGCAATCATGCCTTAATCAGTTCACAGTCTGCATATTCCCTTTTTGACAAATATTTCATAGACGTGGCTTGTACAGCCTTTAAAATGAGACTATGTCAATTTTGAAAGATTAAATAACACATTCTTCGTTATACAAATGAAATGATGAATTCATAAGCATTAAAATCACCCTCACTCACTCACTTTAATACATGCTGGGGTTTTGCTGTTAGTCTTATTTGGTCTGGTATGACCAGTAGCTTATCGTGGCTAATGTAACCTAATATTAGCCAACTATAGACAGATATTGCTGTGTAACTGTTGGTCAGCTTGTCAACTATGACCACACATATTACCATTTATCATTAACCTGTAACTGTCACTTACTGTATGCCACAAGAGTTACATAGTTTCGCTTTAAAGGATACTGCTTAGCTATCTTTCTATTAAACCACAAAAAACTGATAAAGAAGATGTTGCATTCATTGGTTTAAACGAAATGACAATTAAAAATTAAAATAAGGTTTTCAGAATTCACATTTGAAATTTAACATGGTGTTAAAATTGACATTTCTTTAAAAAAAACTTTTCCATAAAAAACATTTCCATCCTGTGTCTCAAGCATAAAAGCTAGATGCACAATGCTTGACTGGAGCATGGATTAATCAGATCTATCTGTTCAAATTTAAATTCCCCTTCTGCTACACCCAAACAAAGTAAGCAATTTCATCCAGGTCTACTGGATAGTCTGTGAGGTGTAGTGGCTCCTTGATATCAAATCTCTCCCCCTTGTAGCTTCTCCAACGGCCAGCAGGGAGGTAGATGTCACGTTCTTGTTTTCCAGGCTCTAAAACTGGGGCTACCATGAGGTCATCCCCAATCAGGAACTGGGAGTCGATTTTATAGGCTGTCTCATCACCTGTGGCAATCCACCACAGGGGCCGTATGATTGGGTCCCCAGTGTCCAGCACCTCGCCAGCCAGCTCTAGTACCCGTGGCGCCACAATACTCTCGTGAAGAGCTGTGTATTTCCGAGCAATTTCAACCACCTCATTGTCGTATTCCCACGGCGGAACAGAAAACTGCATGGAGGGCATGAAGGCTGACAGCTCCAGCCAGCGGATATAGAGTTCCCGATCGGGTAATGCATGATTTCCATCTGTGCGGTTCAGATAAGCATTCCCTCCGATCATGTCGGGTAGAATGAACTGATAGCCAAGAATGCTAATGGTGAGCACGGTGGGGATAAGAGATTTGAGACCCAACTCATAGCCCCACACAGAGTCTCTATCAATTGGTCTGAAAAAGCAGGATATGTTCTGGGACTGGTAGCCACTACGCAGCTCAGCTCTATCATTGTAGGGAATAGCCATTTCGGTGTAACGTCTCGTGAAAAAACTTGGGTCTCGAATGGGAGTTCTTGTGCTAAATTTCCATGGTAAGTAGTTGGTCTCCCCTGCATCAAATTTGAAAGATGACACCCCATACCTGGAGCGCAGTGAACGTAGCTGGGAGGAAAACCAATCACGGGCCTCTGGATTTGTGAAATCCAAAATGCCGCCAATGCCATTCCACCAGCGCACCAATGCTGGTAGCCTTCCTGTAGGCTCCCTCACAAACAAGCCCCTCTCCACACAAGTATGGAAGTTTTCTGAGTCATAGTTAACAAAAGGGTGAATCCAGAGTGACACCAGAAATCCATCTGATTTCAGCTTTTGGAACATAGCCGAGGCATTGGGGAACTTTGCTGGGTCAAATTCAAATTCCCCATAGCGGCTAGTGTAGCGGTCATCTAGTTCCAGGTGACTACAGTTGAAGTTATGCTTGCGGATGCTGGCAGCATATGCCAAGAGTTTCTCTTGGTCAATGTCAGTCTTATGTAGTGCCCACGACGACCAAATAGGATGGCGAAACATGGCTTTGGCCGGCACTTTGTTTGGTTTGTTGAAGTATCTGCGGACCATGTACTTGTGTATGGATGTTACATCCAAGCCCACGCAAACTCTGTAGCTAAGTTCAGCACATGGAGCCTCCCCTGGGTTTGGCTTGAAGGGACTGTCATTGTATCGCGCCTGGAAGTACATGGTCTTCTCTGTGTCATTCCAGCCCAGATGGAAGGGGACAGAATTATTGATCTTGATAGCTGTAGCATTGGACGAAAGCCAATAACTCTCCAGAATTCCACCAAATTCATTGCGGTTTGAGTAGATGTCACTAGTAACGAAGGGTTTGGGAGCCTGTTGGCCAGAAATAGAAATAGGCCAGTGCTGAATTGCTGACACTGCACCACCATACCAATGTGCAAACTTGTATGTCATGGCATGCTCAACAGGAATGTCAGGAACCAGTTCCTCCCAACGCACACGGTAGCACTGCACCGTGTCCTTAGGTCGTACTGTCTCAATGAAGAAGTTAAGTCTTCTATTATCAGTGGTGCGTCCACAGCTCAGAATCTCTCCTTCTTTAGAGCAGGAATCCAAATCCAGGGTCCCTGACCTGCCAAGGTGTAAAAATAATTACATTCTCATGCAGTCCCTCTTCGTGACATGTTTAAAATAAGCATTTCAACATTTACATTTTATGTAAATTTTCTGATGCATCTGAAATCTGTACACACACATCTTTCAAACACCACTCAAATATACCAACCTGAAATCCATTCTGAAAACAATAGAGCCTCCCTGGTTGCGGATAATGTAGCCATCTTTATTCAGATCCAGCAGCTGAGTCTTAAGCAGCTCAGCTTTGCGTAGAGAGGCTATGTAATAACACCACGCAGTCACTGCTGCAATCACCAGCACCAGGCCGATTACTCCAGCACCGACTAAGGGTCGAGTGTCCTTGCTGTGTTTCTGCTTGGGGATAACATCTGTAATTGTGCCCCCAGCTCCTCCCGGCACCACTTGGTACATGATTTGTACTGTTCAGTGGGCAAATCCGAGAGTTAATATTTTACAGATCATGGAAATGTTTTCCAGGGAACCTCTTTTGTTGCACTCTGGCCCTGCCGTTATGTCTGTTTGCCTGCCTGTCAGTAGAGAGAGAAGAAAAAATTTGGAAAATCAGTGTCAAGGTTTTCATGCAGTATTTGCTGTTCTCATAAACACTGGCTGCCTGTTTCTGTCAACTTTGTACAATACATTCACCTAACTTTTCACAGTTGTGAACAGTCAGAATAAACCGACTTAAGACATCCAGGAAAACAGCCCCAACCAGATCCATGCACATTCAAGATGTCAACCTGTTTCTTAGTCTACCTTGTTTCTCTGTCAGTTCAAAGCCTCTGTGACATTTGTAGCATTGTCTTGCATGCCCTGCACTGCAGCACAGCAAGTGATTTCACAGCACTTAGAGGTATTACACTGTCAGGAAATAAACTTTAAAGATGTGTCTGAGATTTAACAAAACAAATCTACTGCCAGTTACCCATAAGAAGATAAAGTGGATGTCCCCAGCAGTAATTCTAACATATGAGTTAAATTGAAAGAAGACTCATTTGTATGTAAGGAAGGAGAGAAGCTGAAAAGGGGATTTGGGCTTTAAAGCTCTGCCAATACAGAGAGGAGAGGAAAGCATACTAAACTTTGTACTCCATCAAGCCAGACCAAACGAAACTGGAAGTCACCTGGTTCATTCTAGCCAAAAAAGAAAAAAAAAAAAAAAAAAAAGTTTCAAACAAAAACAGAAAAGACATGTCCATTTTCATTGCATGCAGTCCTTACTGTCCCTCCCATCAGCAATACACGAGAAATTCTTACGAGTAATTAACTGGTTGATGTTAGATTTTGTGGCTGAGGCTAATCAGAAGAGATTAAATTAGAATGCACTGCAGACCGAGGGGAGTTCAGTCCTCTCCAGCTTCCCTGTTTACTGACTAGTCCTAACAGCAATTGACCCTCATGCTCTGCACTGGCAGCCGGGGTCGATGATAAAAAATGCTTGCTATTAATTAGCAATCTAATTGACTAATTCTGTGTTCAACCACCCTTAGTATAGATTTCCCCCAACAACAGGAGTGATAACATAAGCCCATCATTAATTAACAGAGAACTAACTGTTGGTTCCTTGGAGGTCCACTGAGGATGCTGCACTCTGGTAAGGGAAACTGACCAGGACAATCAGGAGAAGATTTACTGTACATCAGACCTACTCTAAGAAAGTTACATAAAACAAATATATGATTTTACAGCTACCTCACTAGGGCTGCAACTAGAAAGAACTTATTTTCTCGATTAATCATTTATTCTATAAAATGTCAGAAACTTGTCCACCACTGTTTACTAGAGTGTAGGGTTACAGCATCCAAAACCCAAAAGTAAGTTCAATTTATTATCATGGAGGACTAAAAAATAAATAAATTAAAAAAATAAAAATTCACTACTGGAATTGGAAAGGAAGCTGGGGCCAGAAATATTTATTTCAGATTTCTTTAATGATTAAACTGATTATCTATATTTTTTTTCTTGTACTTATTTTACAAAATACACCATCAGTAACAGTAATTCAATGGCTTCATTCAGACAGTTTAAAAAGTTACTAATCAACACTAGTTTCATCAATTTCACACAGTGGAAGAAAAATTTAAAACTCATGTCATGATCCTCTCATTGAAAGGGGATGACAAAGCAGAAGTTTTATCACACTAGGACATTTTTTTGTTTACGGTTTGAGGTTTAGCAACTGCTTTTTCAGCCGATTCCCTATCTATTCTGACACGAAGGAAAACAAACAC
Source organism: Toxotes lorentzi (assembly GCA_037833715.1). Taxonomy (NCBI): domain Eukaryota; kingdom Metazoa; phylum Chordata; class Actinopteri; family Toxotidae; genus Toxotes; species Toxotes lorentzi. The sequence continues at coordinate 9,060,517 of JBBMJY010000018.1, forward strand.
AGAAGTGCTGATACAGATACAGCAGGAGTCTGGGAGCGTCTCACTACCTCAGAGAGAGTGTGCGTGCGTGCGTGTGTGTGTGCGCGCGCGCGTGCGTCGGCATGTTACAACTTGCTGTTTATGGTTATGTATTCGGCGGATAAACTTGAATAAGTGAGTAGGCTACACAGGAGACGTTTACAGAGCGCCGAACGCAACAGTGACGGTTTTCACTTCGGATGTGTCTTGTTTAGAGTGAAACTTTCTACTTAATAATTTATTTACCCCAATTATTACAAAAACGTGCCATACACACAAACACGCATTTCTAAGGTAACAATGGTACAGAACGGAAATCTTGTTTACTGCACTCCACAACTACATACACTGCTCTATAGTCCCACGTATTCTATAGAAAGGCGTTGTTGTGTTGTGCCTTGCTGGTGGGTGGTGCAAGAAAGTTAACGGAGGGAAAATAACACGCAATCCGCGAAAGTAACGTGGCATAAATAGCGTTTCTGCTTATTCTGTTTTCCTGTCAGTTGTTCATTAAAAGTAGTCTTTGCCTACCGATCAGCAGCAGCGCCCACAGCGACTCCAAAGCACAACTTGTTTGCCACAGTTCACAGAAAAGGACCGACAGATGCATCAAGGCATGTTGTTGCGTATCCGCCTTGTCTACGCCCTCTACAGCATGGGAAATGTAGTCCAGTAGATTTGAACAGCACTCTTTTATTTTCTCATTCTGCACAGGTTCAAAACATTTGAGAAAATGACAGTGGCTGAAAAGCTTCACAAAAAGTGACAGGGAAATATGCCATTAAAGAACTGTGGGGGAAAATAAGCAATCAGCAAAGTTAGAAAAAAAAACTTCTAACATTTGGTACTAAAGGTCTAGTAGTGCTATGCAGTATGGTGTTTATATGACCTTTTTTTTTTTTTTTTGCATTGGTGGTATGTTTTGTCTCCTATATAGTTTCACCAGCTAGTACCTATAATAATCATCATCATGAATCTGTAAAGCCCCTGAGTAGTTTCATTGTTTGCAGTTCTATTTCTATTTTAACCAAATTTCCTATAAATATACCACAGTTTAAAATAAAGATTTCTCTAACAGTAGAATAAAATTTTAATGTCATTCACATTAGGGCCACAGTCCCTCATTCGATTTGATCACCACCAAGCCCCTTATGGGAAGATTTTTGCTGCTGATTTAGTACTTTTAATTGTAAAAGTGACCACGCTGCGTGCAGGGAGATGATAGCAATGAGAGTGTAGCCTACAGTTACATGATCAATTCTCACACCTTGTCTCACTGGGTTAATTAGTAAAGAATTAAACAACAGTGAAGTTAACAATCACTCATTTTGCAGGGAATGCCCCCTTGGAGGCCCCCTGAAGGATCTCTGCAGACCCCCAGTCCCCAGTTTGGAAGCCGGTGTTCTAATACTCCTAATGAAGGCATTCAGACACAAACTCCGGGTGTATGATGTAGTGTCCAGCTTGGTAGGGCTTCACCACATGGAAGCAGCTGTAGCACCCACTGTTAGAGAAACCATAGGAGCAGAAATTAGACCTTAAGGGTTATTATTTAAATGACTGAAGAGAGGCATATTCTTGTCCAGTAAATTATGTTTTATGGTATCACATGCAAGTGAATATGCACCTATTATCCAGAGTGCTGTTGGAGCAAGATCTGCGATATTGTGTCCGTGGAAATAGGTGTGGAGCTGCAGGAGGGTTGCTAGTTTGGGGTCTTGTCTGAATCTGAAAATGAGTATCTGCATGTTTCCTGTCAGAAACAACGTTAGCTACAGTTTTTTTTTTTGTTTGTTTGTTTCTTTCTTTTTTTTTATCACATTAACAGGATTTGTAGTATAACTCAATAATGCTCATCAACCTATCCAGTGTTTTAGGGCGTTCAAAGGCTGCAAAAAGAGGTTAGAGGTCAGTTTCTTACCTGAGTTGCTGTGCTGAGAGTGGGTGCACAGTCCTGTAGGGAAAATCAATCAGAATCAGTATTTCTTTAGTGTTATCTTTGGCCCATATATTGACCTGATTAATCGTTACCTTTGTGGGTTCTTCAAAGCTGTATGGAGCTGAGCGCCAACACCAGCAGGAGGCTTAGTCGGCTGTAGTTTCTGCAGTCTATCAGCAGAGGGCAGAGCTTGCCCTGCCACTGGGTTGACAGGAGGCATGTGTTTGCCTGTCTCTGCAGTTCTTAGAAAGTTGTCAGGACAAGTTGTAAATGGACTGTGAAATGACAAATGTCTGACAGGAGGGAAGAGGGGACGGCCGATGTCCGCAGGGGGCGAGGGGTGTGGTTGTGTGCAAGTTGACTTGTAGTTGGGCTGAAGGCTCCGGGGAAACAGAAAGTCCTGGAAAGGCAAGGAAAAGGAGGAATTGTATGGATAGAAATATAAGAAAAAGTGAGAGAAAAAGAAACTGGATATCACCATCACAGATCTTTTGTGCTAGTGTCTGCTCGTCTGCTTTGATTGGCTGTATATGTCACATCCCATATAATATGGTACATGCACTTTATTAACAGACATTCTTTTGTCCTTCTCTTACTCATGAAACAAACCACAATTATTCCAAAATGGTTCCTTTCTTATTTATCTGAATTTTATTGTATAGTAAGAATGTAAAAAAAAAAAAGTCACCATCATTCCATAATACACTAAAAACTGTGAAAATATGAGAGAGTGTCGTGCAAAAAGTAAGATTTCTGTTTTGTTTGTCTCTTGAACACGTTATCGTCATTAGCTACTTTTTCGTTACAGTAAAGTGTCTGTACACTCCTCTTAGCTCTGCTTACTACATGTGTGGATAAAACAAAGAGACATGGAATAGATGGAATACAGCTTTTACCAAGCTCAGGGAAATGTAAACAACCATGCTCCAATTAGTGTAAGACACTTCAGTCTGGCCAAATGAAGAACAATAGAGTGCCAATAATAAGTAACCCAATTAGTCATGTCTTACCTTCAATGCACCAGCAGGAAACTTGAATTCTAATTTGTTATTATTATGCATTATATTACATATATTGAAGAAATACCACTTCCACGAACTGACTGATTCTGGAGACTCACTTTCTCTTACATCTCTTTGCACAGTCATAAATAATTAATAAATTGTCATTTTTAAACCTCTACAGTCCATGTGTGCAGCGCAGTAGGCTGTGCATCTTACCGGCCGAGGCTGGGGGTTGTTCCTGCGGTGGGCAGAGGTGGGTCGAAGTTGCGCTCTTTTTGCTCTGCCAGGAGAGGCAAACTGCTCTTTGTACACAGTCATGTAGAGTTGAGGAGCCATCTTCACTTGCTGTCTTACTAATTTTCCAGTGCTTGTCCCCCAGTCTGCCTGAAAGTCATGAACATCCTTCTCCTCCCCTGTCACTTGGTGGCTCCTCCCTCATACCTGTGTACCTCCTGTTTATTTCCACTTTTTTCTGTAAAATTGTCAAATATGTGAGGGTTTTTTTTCCTGTTTTAAATTGTTGCTGGGCTGTGCATGCCACTCATTTTGCAGCTATATATTATGCTTTTTGTGCTCATCACAACACAGTGTTTCTCTTGTGCATGCTGCTGTAAACCCAGCATGGATTCAAGTCATCGACCAACCAAATGGTGAAAACATTTTGTTTAATCATGTATCTACAGTGATGAATCTTCTGTGCTGGAAGTAGAGCCAGGTTAAGAGCATCCTTGCTGAACCAGAACAACTCTTTGTGCTACCTGAGCACTCACCCACTAATCCCCCTAAGCCCCAGGCCCCCTGCAGAGACACACATACCTGGGGTCACTGTCCATGACCTAGTTCCCTCCTAGGGGCCCTGGCAAACTAGCCAACACTGATCTCAAACACTAAGGCACAGCTTCTGGCTGTTTAACCACCTTGTGTCGTTAACATAGACTAGTTTTATCAGATCTGCAAAACTGGAACAAGCCAGGGGAGCAATGGGATTTCTAAGATTCTCCCACCACCATCCAGGGTCACCTCTATTCACTGTCAACATGTCACATGAGTATCAATAATTCACCAAGTGCTGTAGGGTGCCTTTGTGTCTCCATCACTCTCACTGAGTTATCTGTGGCAGGAACTGGCTGTTCATCTCACTGCAGTGGCTGGGCCTTGTTTGACAGCCATGTTAAGCCCAGTCAAATCCATGTCAACAGATGCAGAGCAGAGGACATGGAGAATCATGATGATTATGTGGTAGGAACGTCCTTCACGGGTGCTCAAATCAGATCCAAGCTGTGGTTTGTGTTCCCTATACTTCAGTATACTTTGAGGCAAGAAAATTCCCCACCTTTGTGCTTTATTCATAAATCTCATCTTCTCCAAACAACAAAGTTCAGTCTGTTCTTATAAGAAATGGCTCACATTACAGTGGATGTATAACGGATGGTACAAACAAACGTCTTCGAAATATACATTTCAAAGCAAATGCACACTTTTTAGCTTGTGCATATGATTAGTCTGAGAAGACTGTTCTTGCATTGCTTTCATGTTCTGCACAGCCAGTGAAGCAGAAGTCCAACATGTGCGGCGCAGACTTCAAAGCCTTTCGTCACAGACTCAGTATTCGTAGTCTTACAGGATTTACTGGCGCTTGGACTTCACTGCTGCTTTCAGTTTTGTGTAGAAATAGCCAAAATTCTGTAAGAGAGAACAGACAGATGAAATAAGAAAACAAATCTGACATCAAGCGGTATCTACCTATCTGTCTGTGCTTTGAAAGTAAATGACAACAAGCAAGGTGACATAGTGTTTGCAAGAAAGAAATGCAGAAAGCTCATATGAGTGGACATTATAAAAGAGAGCACTGACAAACCTGAATTGCATAGTAAACGATCCCCAAATAAGCTGCGATGCAGCCACCAAGGAAGAGATCAAAGGCCGCAGGTTTCACTCTGGAAAAAACAAAAGTGTGTCATTATCCATGTCATGTTCAAAGCCTGTCCTCAACCACAGAAAGAATCATAACACAGATGATTACCTGTACATCACTACTGGTTGGTCCATTTGATCAAAAAAGGTAATATCTGGGTCCCTGGATGGAGGGTATTAAATATAATTAACTAACCAATGCAGGAAAGATGAATGTTGGAAATATACTATTTACTGTATCTTTACCAGTTTTACCATCACATGATACCTCTTGTCCTGTCGAAAATTGTGTCTGTGAACTTGCTGTAGGTAACGTTTAAATTCATGCTCCAGTGAGCTGACCAGCAGGATGTGGCTAGGCTCCTTGTCCAACAGCTGGGTTGCCCGGGGGACGGACGTCAGGAAGGACATCAGACTGGACATGCGACTGTCCTGAAAGTCCTGCATCAAGGATTTACATGTGGATTCACAGAGGGAAAATGTAGCAAACATTTTGTGTGTCATAACAAGAAAATAGTATTTACCATATGCCATATATATATATTTGCTGCAATGTTTCTGATTCTACTTAACCACAAAAGACCCAATTTGGAACTTACACTATGTTTAGGACTGGAAAATATACTCCAAAAGTATAAAACATCTTCCACTTTGGAGAATTTAAAACTTCTTAATATATGGTAGTTTGTTTTTGTTTTTGTTTTTTTTTTTTTAATACCTTGTTTTCAAATGCATTAAGGGTACAGTTATTACATGAGCATGAACCTTTTAAGACACAAACACTGTGTAATGTCTTAAAACAAACACCAGAGGTCAGCCATTTCCTTTGCATAAAACAACCAGGATCTTACCATTTGGCCCTTAAAAATTTGCACATCTTTTGGTGAACCCTGGTGGAAGATAACACACAGCAATCACACATTAGCATGCTATAAAAAAAAAAAAAAAAAAACAGAACAAATAATGAATACTCCATTTCTGTATTCATTTACAGAATCTGTGTTCACGAATTTATTCACCTTGTCAGAGAGATTGTACATATACCGTGCCAGTGCTTCTGCTATGATGATGCCATTACGCTTCAGTTTCCTGAAATCCACTTGTGACCTGTGAGAAGATAATCACATGTTCAGGAAACAGCCAGTGCAGTACATGTCTCTCTGACTCCTCTCCTTATATCATCAAAGTAAACAAGAGCTTTCAGCAGTTCAGAAACACGATGTTGTACCTACAGTGTGTCCAGTATGGAGCCACGGAGCTCAGACTTGGCGTCCTCCAGATGAGACAGAGTGAAACCAGGGATCCTGCGCAGACTGTAGCGCTCATGCTCCCAGGCTACCGTGGACTCCACAAGATTGATCTTCTTATGCACCAAACCCACCTTCACCCAGGGAAATCTGGAGGAAACTACCTGGAGGAGACACCCGAAACTTAAGACTCAAGAGACTTGTACATATTTTGCAAATGTAGCAGTAAAATGTTTTACCTCCTCCAAGTGTTGAATGAAGGAGTGCATGGGAGTTTGGGGTTTAGGAGGGCGGGACACATGCATGTACAGCTCATCAGCGTTGGCCAGCGTATCCAAACACAGAACAAATGCCACATTATCATGAAGCAGGCTGGACTCTAGAGGGAAAATGTTTGGCTTGAATAAATGAAATTGGACAGTTCATGTCGAAATTCTTATTGGCACACACAGTAGACACTCCACATGCTCAGTGGGTCACAAAGCCAAAAACTCACCTGCATGGTCCAGATTCTCTTCAATCCATCTCTTTGTGCCAAGGAAGTTGTATTTTCCTCCTCCAGTCAAGGAGAACATTAAATGATATCTAAAACAGCAAAAAACAATCTGAGAATAGTCACATAATCAAGCTTTTTATCCTTTATTAATATAATACTAAAGTATTTTTACTTAGTAACACAGTACGGGCCAGTTTTTCTGAACATAAAAAAATCTATTTGTTTTTTATCAGTAATTAGTAATATATGCAGTCACAGTAGGTTGCCAGTCAGGTTTGGGACGTCACTTTCCCGAGACACCCATAATTAAGAATGTATGTCCTTGTAACATTACATGCTTTTATTATTGGCATAAGCAGACTATTTAGACACGTGTTTTTTGGTTGAAGAAGTATTCAGATCCTTTGCTTAAGTAATAGTAGCAATACAGCACAGCACACTGTGAAAATACTCCATTACAAGTAAAAGTTTGTAATCGTACTTCTTACGTGAGTAAAAGTATGTAAATATTTCAAGAAAATGTACTTAAAGTATCAAAAGTAAAAGTACATATGTATTATCTACACATTATGTAGAAAAATGATCCCTGCCAGTGATTTGTAAAGTTTCATGAAATGGAAATACTCCTAGTTGAGTAAATGAACTTAGTTACTAGCACCACTGCATGTATTGACCAAACTGCAGATACACAGTCATGTTAAAATGGGAACTCTAACTCACGGTGGTCTGGTTCTTGGACTGCTATAAAGCTTCTGGAAGAGACGTGCCAACTCTAGCAGGATGGTGACCCCACTGCCGTTAGAGTCTGCTCCATAAGACACCCACTGTGTTACACACAAACAGAAGCATATCAATGCATGAACAAATTGTCATACTGTAAGAGCTGACATTTTAAGAGGGGGATGGATCAAACAATTTAACATGGAAGCATTTAACATGGAAGTTTTTTCATTTATATGTAACTCACCGGGGCCAGCCCAAATGAATCATAGTGGGCGGTGATGATAATTGTGGGTACATCTTCCCCTTCTCCTGGAAGCACTCCCTGAAAGACACATCGTCAATTACACAGAGTAGAAGTGAGAACCTGTCTCTAATCAAATTAATCATATTCCACACTCACCTCCAGCGTGACTATAGAGTTGTGAGTGATGGCCTTGATAGGGACGTTGTTGCTCACTAATATCTGAAAGGCTGTAGCTGTGACCATGCTTCGAAGAACTGCCAGCATTAAAATATGAATTTGAATAAAATCAACATGATGCTTCTTCTGTCAATTTATTATAGCTTTATTATAACTCCTTGTATCAGTTCTGCAACTTTTTTCTATTCACATTCTGTCATCTTCTCATTAAAATCTGTCTCTTTCCTTGAAATAGTAATAGTCCTCCATATATCCTCTTGCTCCTCTTACCTCGGATTATTATAGATGATGTTCTGGTGGCTGCGGCCTGCTTGACCTCCTCATACATGTAAAGCAGCTGTTCATCCTCAGGCGCCACATACACAGGCATAAGGGTCTCCTTCAGCAAAGTCTCGCTCTCACTCACCATGAAGGACTGACAGATGAAAGGAACTGTTAAAACGCCTGGGTGAAGAGAAGACTGAAAGAGAGCTGCCTGATATATGCTTTTTTTTGTTGCTGGAGCACAAAGAATGTTACCTGTACAGTTTCATGAGGGATACTGGAGATGTTTTTGGGCAGTAGGATCAATATAGCGGCAGCATTTTGTTTCTGGGCCTGCAGGTATTTCTCTGTGGTGAAGTCCTGCACCTTCATGATGACACAGCGGCGGGTCAGCACCGGCTCGTCGGCTGACCGTGCCTCCGCCACCACAATGGCTCCACGGCAACCTCAGTGTACACAAAAAAAAAAAAAAGACAAGGGCAAAATTAACTTAAATATCAACTTGATATTTCTATTTTATACTAGATTATACTTTTGTCTTTTATTATACTCCATGACATTTCAGAGATAAATATCATTCTTCATTCTCCACTACTACTATTTGACAGATATTGCTACTTGTTAATTTGCAGATTGAGATTTTACACACAAACATATGATCATCTTACAAGATAGGATACATTCCTATAGCCAATCTCAACTACCTCTATATAAGTACTACTTTCTGAACTTACCATACTTCTGTTGTGCCAAGTTGTACTGTTGCATCCTGTAGGCAGTGAACTCATAGGAGGATACAGCAGGAAGAGCAGAGCCATGCAGAGACTGGACACAGAGCAGCAGCAGAACAGCAGCTACACCCAGGCCTTTCAGAAACATGATATCACGTCCTGTTTTGGTCTCAGTCTATGAAGGAAGGCTGACATTAGGCTTTAGACAAGGCCAGACTACACACATTGTAGTGCACGTGCCATTTAACATTGTCATAGTGAAGTAGACCAGTACTGGCAGGACAGATAAGATGACACCATGTTTACCCAAATCACTGTGTTGTATGGTAAAACAGCTAATAAGGTGATCTCTCATTTTTTCAGACCCCATCACAGATATTCTTGAGAATTCATCTTGTCTTGCACTGGGTAGGAACATAATCTCAACCAACCTGAACCTTCCATTAGGAGACTCCCACTGTTGATATTTTTCTACCTGTAACCCTGAAGTCAGTTATGTTTGCAGCATTGTGGATATTGAATTGTTCCTCACCTGTCTTCCTGCTGTCCTGTCTCAGGAGCCTTCTTACTACGTATTCCACAGCTTCAGTGCTACTCCTTGCAGCGTGGACTCGCACTACTGTAGCTCCTGGGATTCAAGGCGTCTAGGTAAGCCACCATTCACCATCTGCTCCCAAGGGATCAACTCAGAGCTAATCACAAACTCCCAACCCCCCACCCCTCATACTCACTGCTCCTCTATCTATATATCCATCCCTCCTCTCCAGCCTCACTTTTCTGGCTGCAATGTTACATTCATTCACTTCACTTCACTTCAATGGGTAATAACACATCACCAGCAGAGACTCTGTGTAGGTGGCAAGCAAACTGTTTCATACAGTGGCTATTTGTTTCATTTCCTGCAGTGACAGCAGTTTGAAGCAGTCTGAAGAAGTGTTGGATCGGAGCTCTTGAATCTGATGGAGGCTGCATGGAGGCTTCACCCCCTAATCTTTCTGTCTTTGTACTGGGGGAACATGTAAGACACGGTCTAAAAAAGAAATGGCTGTTTAAAAAACAGCTATAATCACAAATTACAGAAGCTATGTGGCAACATCAAAATTCAGATATCTAGTATTTATTTTTTTTTTTTATATGTTACTGCACTATACACAGAACTTTAACACTGTTAAAATCTAAATGGAACCAGTTCACAATCATCATAATAAACATCTGACAAATAAAAAGCATCTGTTTGAATATGAATTATTTCCCAACCATGAAAAATAAATTAAAACACACGTAACTGCAAATAAATAGCTTCTGTTACAACGCATTACTTTAGAATCTGAACTCAGGAGATTAGTGAAGCTATGCCCCAAGTGAGACAACATTGGCCAGAAGTAGTGCACTCGACTCGACTCGACTCGACGACTGCGACAACCTATGTGTGAATCTATCAGGATTATGTTAATGATTAAAAAAAAAAATGAAGCACCATATTCAGTCACACAATCAGTCCTTCATTGTTAATATTGTACTGTACTGTACACACCTACTGATCTAACACACGCCTCAGTTAGTAGATGCCTTGGTGACATCTCATCTGATCTACTGTGCTGTTTGTCGTTTGCTTTTTTCTTCTTTTTTTTTTACTTAAGACAGTATCTACACACATGGCACCTTATTTGCAAAAAGTATTTTTTTCTATGCTTGTGTACTTTTGTAAATCAAATGCTGTGTCGCTGAAGTTGTGTCAGGGATATCAGCAATTCCTCTTATGACCACACATAAGCTTGCAGCCCTGTCATTCTGGAGTTATACATTACACATCGTGTTTCCATTCAATGAATCGTGAAACGTTTGAACCAAAATTAGCAGAACATCAGTTATGAAAGATGTAAGGTTCCCCAAAAACACCTTCATATATTGAAAAAGATTCTCTAAATGAGACTGCTCATTGTAGATGTGCACAGTGTTTAAAATCCCTCGTACATGAATCAGCAGAACATTCTGAACATTTCCAAGACAAAATAACTTAGACCACAGTGTAAAGTGCACACATACTTAGACTTGTAGTTAAATTAACAGCTTCCTTCCCCATTAGCTGGATAAGACAATAATATCTAGGGTTACGTTATTTTAAAAAGAAAATGTCAGGAGTCCTACTAGTTAAAATATGCATCAGAAAGTCATACATTTGTAAAAACTCTCTTTCTTGAGGTGTTTTCGGGAAACCCAGCCTGATCTTCCACCGAGCAGATCCACATGCAGTCTACTAGAAAATAACTGATGTCTGCGGAGCTCTAGAGACATCTTTAAAATGATGTAAACATGAAAAATAAACAGTATGCATTCAGTACTTCTATACAGCAAGGACTACTTCCTTTTCAAAGATCATGGTAAACACCCATTGGCATAAAGCATTGACCATACACAGCTCTGTCAGGTGCTACATCTACAGTTCTTGTCCCCGAATCGGGCAAATTTGTCGTACTCAAACTCAAAGGGAGTATGGGCAAATATTACAGCCATACAAAACAAATACACTTAAAACAGAACTTTAAAGGAGAACGTTTTATACTTCCCTTGATATGCAAAAAAAAAAAGTGTTTTTTTCTGAAAATAAAAATCCCATTTTCATCCAGGCAACATGGACTCACTTTGTACACATTCTCAAATATGACCAAAATTGCACAACTTTCTATGTATCTGCACATATTCTCAGCCTTTTATCCGTTCACTGGTGAAATAACCTTAGGTTTATGAATTATTTTCTAACCACATTCACTAGTGGAAGAGCACACTAACTCATGAGCTGTTCCTGCCATTAATTCTAAATCACTAGATCTACTGATATCACAGTGGGTGAACCTAAATATTACCTTATGTTTTTCAAAGCGCACCTCACATAATGTCTCAGGATGTGTTTAGGGGTCAATAAAAAAGGACAAATCATCTGCACAGGCTGGGCATTAGACATTAGACTGTTAACAGGCAACATGCAAAACTATTTGTTTTCAGTGTCTTTTAACTGAATGTGAAACAATTAAGCAGTACAACCTCAGTTTAACAGACAAACATTCAAAGAAAAAAATCTATTTTAATGTCGTGACTAAGTATTTGTGTTTTCAGCAACTTGATGGTTTCGCACTACTTTCCAGGACATAATCAGACACACGTCATTTCCATGTTTGACACATATATGCACAGGAAGACAAAACCGACTGGCTGAAAGAAATGATAAAGAGAAAAAACACAAAAAAACAATGGCCACTACAAAACTTCCAATCTCATCCATGGGTGGTGCACTGCCAGTGATGACATCTTGTCACCTTTACAAGCATTTGGTCGAGTTCCTGTCATCATCCCATAACGCCGTTTCTGTTCTTCCATAACATCGCACAATCCTTCATGGTCTTTGTAAACCAAAATATCCACAAGCACGAGATGGAAGTCAAACAAAGGAGAAGCAAAAGCGACATGTTTTCCTTAGAGGTAAAGTTTCTGCCATCGGTCGACTCCCCGCTGAACCAACAATGCAGAAGTAAGATGCACAGATCCAACCATAGGAGGAACGTGCACAGATGCTGTACATATTGACTCTTCTCAAGACTTGACCCATTTTCGTTTCTTATTTTAGCATTTATAAACCCTTGTTTTCCCTTTGTGCAAGCTGATAGTTTTTCCTCCTTGTTGCCACTCTGGTCAGTAGTTGGCCTCAGTGAAGGTGGCAGGCAGGAGATTTTTTCGGGGGCAAAATGGTGCTACTGGATTTGACAGGCTGTGGAGGGAGCAGCCTGGCAGCACATGCAGGTGGGGTTAACTGCTTTAGGTGGGATCAGATCCAGGTCCTCGTCATCCGGGATCTCATCGAGCCGGTACCCATCCTTTAGGAGTTGGATGTTCAGGTCCTGGTTGATCTGCTGTAGAAGCCAAAGTACCAAAATATCAGCAAAACATCTGGACAATTCTTTTTTATTTTTCAAAGTTTTGAAGCTAGGAATGACCTTTTCAGTCAAATTAGTTATTATGCCAATTCAAAAAAATATCAGTTTTAGGTGTTAAAACCAATGCTGATCTAAATTAATTACATTTTTACAAAAAAAGAAAGCAGTAACATAGAAAACAAACAGGTCTCAGGGTGTTATGGGACAAGGCAAGAGGCAAAACCAAACAAAATATACTCCGGGTGGAAGACATGAACAGGAAACAACCTGTTTGGATGAAAAATGGGGATACACCATTACAGACAACTGTTAAGTGAATGCTTGGCAGAGCCAGTGCATATTTTTTTCAATGGGTGCACATATACCTGGTGTGAGTATGGGACTGGGTGATCAGGTGGTGACACTGGTGGGGGTGACACTGTATAAACTACAATATAACGTGTGTATAGATACCTGGTCCCTCAGACATCTCACCTCGGCTGAGGAGTATCCTGATGAGGAGTATCTGGACATGTCAAAGTCATCATCACTGAAAGACAGAGGACATCAGCAGTTAGACCCAAAAAATGAGGGCCCAAATAACAGCAAAACATAGGAAAATGATATCTGAATCTTTAAAGGTATGGTACTTTCATATGGTCTTGCGAAAATCTGATTTTTAGAAATCATTAAAATATAAGCATCAGAGCTTGAGGTATCCTGACTTCTTAGTCCCAATATGGGTCAAGCCTACAAAATGCAAGATCATACATTTCCCATGATGCAATTCAGTCTTTTTTGACCACCCCTCCCCAGTAAAAGCCCATCCCTTTCCGACTCTATGACCCCTGTTTGTAACACACGCTTTCAGCTTTAATTTTGTTGTCTCAATCAAGTTTAGGTTCTACATAACCCTGATGACATCATCAGGGTTGTTTTCTTGAAAGATTTGAAAAACCTCCTTCGCAGCCACAGGGAACATTACACAACTGCTTCCATGGGCTGAGTAGGACTCCTTGTGAGGCCTAACACTAATCACTAAAGTGTTAAAGCTGTGGAGTTTCTCTTTAAAGGTGCTGTTAGTAGGTTTTCCCTGCCCGAGCTTCAGCTCTGAGCAGCACTGTTTCTTCAGGGAAGACCGAAGGCTACAGCGATTTGTTGTCAGATAGTGACGAGACTGGCCAGCTGGGCTGGGGTGAGCTAGTTAGCATGCTAACTTCAGTAGAAGAAAATAAAAGTGATAGAGAGTTAACAGTTAACGTTGCCGTTGCTTTCCACCACTGGAGACAGCTCTTGGCAAGTAAAGGAATAAAGTTTAATGCTGGATTTGCTACATTTCTTCTAGACTGGTAAGTAAACAGCTGTTAATGCTAATGTTGGATATGCAGCGCTAGCAAAACTTACAAATAGCTCTATTTAAAAAAAAAAAACTGCTTCTCTAATCTACAGTTGCATCTCATATTTTAATTGATAGACAGGGTGACTAGAAAACATGAAGTGTTTTTCCATTTCGAAGGTACTGGTTTCACATTATAACCCCCAGAGACATTATGCTGCAGTCTCAATTTCTATGTAAATAACTGCTCCCATAATGGGGCTGAATGAACAGACAAACAGCAGCATGCACAAGTTCAGCTCAACAAACAGAAACCAACTGCCTTTTTTATATACAATTTTAGGAGTCGTAACATCATGTATGCTCACAGGCTTTTTCCTCAAATGAGCAATCTGCCTTTCATACACTGTAAACAGACAGAACAGAGAGACAATGTGCAGAGGGTGTGCATGTGAATCTAAAATGTGGACAATTAACAAATGGGTGTCTTGTGTTGCTGTGTGCCAGAAAGCTCGTCAGTGGGTGTATGTGATGCAACACATGATGTAAGCTTGGTTTGCTTCCAGAGCGCTCATTTCACATGGGAGAGTTTCCCTCGCGTAGCTGCATACGAAGGGCACAAAGGGTGGAACTCATCTGTGTCAAATACAGACCTGCTGGTACGGAGTGGAGACGAGTGCTCCCTCTGAGCCGCTTTTCCCTGTCCAAATCCTTACCCCGCTATCCTCTAATCCTGAGCCCTGGGAGAGGCTTTGCCCCTTTTTAGGATCCCTTCTGTTAAGAACTCTGTCAAGTTGCTCTATGGATTAATGTACCATCATGAGAGAGAGACCTACAAAACAAGTTAGCCAATTTCCCCTCTGCTCTCCTTTTAGGTCAGCTGTTATAGAAACGGATATGAAGAATCCATGTACCTGTCAGTGTCCAGCGCAACCAGGGGTTTCTCGTCTGGGCTCTGGTCTAGGGAGGAGTAACCTTTGTTTGGCACCACCAACCTGAAGAAGAACATTGAAAACAAGACGACACAAGAGAAAATTTTCAACACTGAGCAAAAGTCTTTCACATTTTCCACCAAAACATACAACACATTCTTCCTGAAACACTCACTGAAATGCATGCAGATATTTCATATCATGGAAGGAGTGTAATAGAGCAGTAGTTTTACCCAAAACAGGATAATTGTCCTGAGTTTTATAGTGCTCTCATTTCAGGCCACAAACAAACCAAATACTGGGGAAAATCTGTAGCCTTCAGACTGCAGGCATCCCTAGATTATCTTTCTGCCTCAGAGACTTGGGGCTCAGGCCAGTCGGTAGCCCTTTCTTATATTTCCACTAATCCGCCAGGGAGTGGGATTAGACAGATGAGCCAGTTGTCAATACTGTGGGTTGTACTGGTTTTATGCTCAGTGCTTTGACACTTTTATCACTGCTCACACATACAAAAACATCAAATTCCCCTTCTCTAAAAAGCCTTGTTGTTTGCACTGTTTGTGTTTGGTTGGTTGTAACATTAGGGAGTCCGATGGCGTTTACAGACGGCTGGCACCAAATAAAGCCTTTAGTGGGGAGCCGTGCAGTCCACGTGTTTTGCATTTCAGTTAGTTGCGGCATTTTGCATTGAATGGTGAACAGCAGATATAAAAACATATTGCTTGAGATGCCAATTAATGCATTTGTGGTTGAGTTGGTCAACATAACAAAGAAACAAACAGGCAGTGGAAGCTGTCACCTTGTCCTGGCATTCTTCTTGGGTTGTTGATTGACGGGACTTCCCACGGTGCCATTCTTCACTGATCCCTTCCTGGCAAGGTCCCTCTGTTTCTCTGGGCAACCACAGGATGTGAGGTCATCAGTAAATACATCAATAAACCTCACCTCAATGACCACAAACGATAGATTTCTATGATTTGTTTCTGGAATATTAGTGTACGGTGTATGGATGTCATAACAAAGTTATTTAAGCTAAAGTGCAAAGTTAAAAACATTTGAGACTACAGCTAATATAAGTAATTAATATAAGTAATATAAGTTCTTCTTCAGACACTGAGTTCCAAAATAAATGTTTCAGAGGATGGAATTATTTTAGCTTTCGAGTTATTGACTGGTGAATTTGAGGAAGCAATATTTTTCAACAAGCTTTTTGGAGCAGAACCCTTAGGACTAAACAGAGATGAGGAATCCTGAGTGTGATATAGGCTTTCACGGTGTTGTGGCAGTACAATAACAGATAGCTAAGAAATGTTCTGACACATCTGACAGGAGAAATAAACTGCGGTACTGGGGAATATAATTTCGCTGACAAACAATAATCCTGGGGAATTCCATATGGTACTGGATATGAACTGAGTGTTTGTGCTTGTTTTGACCATGCACTGTTGCAATTAAACAATATTGTGGCAGCTTATGGCAAATTTCATGCACAAATTTCACTAAAGTGCTGAACACTTTCAGCTCCACAAGGGGTTTTCTATTCTTTGCTACAGAATGTAGCGTCATGTTATGCATTCATGTGCAGTGTGTTGGTTGTGATACCTATTTGGACTTGCAGTGGTGAGGGCTTGTAGTTCATGGCCACAGTCTCACCCTTGGTGTCAGGGTCTGCCTCTGAGGTGGAGGATGCTGCTGGGTCCTGTGGAGGAGAAAAACACAGCACAGAGCATTTTAACTTGGTTTCAACCAAATAACAACACTAACAACTGACGTGATATTTTACTTGAGTACAGTCTCGGGTCCTGTCCAGGTCCTGTCTCTTCATATACTTTCATAATCCTAGCTCTGTCACTGCTGCAGAGTTTGCTAATTCAGTAGCTGACAGGGATTAAACTTGAACCCAGTCTGTTTTCTAGTATCACACTTCCAATTAACTTGTGCTATACATACCTCCTATGGGCACATGAAATTGAGCGCAGTCCTGAGGGCACAATCAACTCAATACTGAGCGCAGCCCTTCAATTTACCACCAGGCTACCACGGTGCCACATCACTAAGAAAATCAGTTCTTTTATAGAACCTGCTTGTGTCCAATTCCCTGGCGAGATTTCCCGAGCCTATGGGCTTCTATAGCCGCCTGGTTTACGGCATCAATGGGCTTGAGTGTTCTGCCTATGTCGCTGGCTCTGTCTCTTTTATGTGTGAGCAGTGATGGCATAGGGAGGAGGCATGGGAGAACAGAGGGGGTTGCTGTTGGAGCCACCGTTTCCCCAGATTGAGAGAGGGGAGTTGGGCTGCACTTCGCCTGTTCCGCTGACAGAGCTCCACATTATGTTGAACCTACAGGCCTCCCCTTGTTGCACTTAGAGGGACTCTACAGCCCACATGGGTGAAGGCTACCAGGCATTTGGCTTTCAATAACTCTGTATTCTATTAAATGACTGGAGCTGAAACTTAAGACACTTTTGTACAGTTTAAGTTGAAAATTTATACAGGCTCACACCACTGCTTTATAATGAGATACAGTATGTTACTGGTATAAATATCTTTTAATTTTATATATAAAAATTTAAAAAATTAAAAATTTAAAAAGTTTTAGATGTCTACACATAACAGGCTGAGGTGTGTGTACTTGAAAGCAGTTTGAAAATGACTAAAACCCAAGTGTCTGAAGACTGTGAGAGGGGATTACAAAATAAATAGGTCTAGACACAGATATGCCTGAATCTATTGCACCAAATCCTTCTTTATGATATTATTGAGAAATACTTTAGGAATTCAGGCCAATTCCATGAGACCAGTAGAGCTTATCCACTATCACAGGGCCTGATGAAAAATTCATAAGCATTTAGCATGGACAGTGAAAGGCTTATTTTGCATCTTGATTTTCATGGAACAGGTTTAACACCAAGCTGCCAACAACACAATCTGGTAATACAGCATAGCAAAGCGCTACATGTTTAGATTCACGCAATGTCTGCTTAATGCACAGCCAAAATTCAGAGTGGGTTACATTATTGTCATCAGAGCAAAAAAGCTGACATCTTTTAAATGTTTCTCAGCTGTAAGGTTTTTCTTTTTCTTTTTTTTTTTTTTTGGTTGAATGCAGTCCACTGTAGCCAAATATACCTTCATTGGATACAACAGTGTCATCCTCATCTGGTGATGAAGCATTGGTCACTTGGCTGGAATAATTAAAGAGAGCTGCAATAGTGACTACAGTACACACACTAGTAGGAGCTGTGAAAGCACAGCACGCAGACAAGGTATTCCCACTGAAACAAGCACAAACACGAGCTCTTTCTGTTCTGTGACAGGCCCTTCCCTCGGATCATTAGGCTTACCCACAGCATTTTTTTTGTGCTCATGTTTTTCACACTTCCCTTCTACCACAGAACGACACTGTAATGAGGTGGGGTCATATTGTCTGTCAAATAAATCCCTTTGATTTCTTTTTCAGCAGGGCTGGCAGTGATAATGAAAGAGATTCAGTATTAAGCTGTTTGTGACAGACTTTCCTGCCACTTCCTGAACATAAGACAGCACAATTACCGATAGGAAGAAGCGGGTAGACCACGATAAACAAAGTAAAACTCCTCTTGAAATATAACAGCTTACCTTACATGAGTCTAGAGTTTTCCCAAAAGCAATGCTACCAAAGGTTAAGTAAGAAGTAAGTATTTACTGACCTATGTTATATTTTCACTTCATTTTTTGTAAAGTAATAGGTACTAGGCAATGGCAGAACACAAAGTCAACTAGGCTTTATAACATGCATTTAGAGCCTACAGTTCCTATGAAATTTGGTGTCATGTATTAAAAGTAAAGCAGTGCTTTTCACCATGGAACCTTCAACATGCATTCACACACTTAACACCTACATTAACTCATGGTCACACACACACACACAATGTGTGTACACATCCGTGTATCACTTTCATCAGCTCGTCCTTCTTTACTGCCTCCGATGATGAAGAGCCACAAGGTTGCTGACACAGCACAGACACCAAGCTATTGGTAGGATTATACCTCATGGCCTCCCACTGGCCAATAGCAGCAGAGACTGATACATCAGGTGACCATTAAAACAGTTGCATGCTATCCTTATGAATGCTAATGACAGCGGGGCTAAATTGTAATCTCAGTGGAAATCTGTCATCAACGAGTTTTAGCCTAGAGTAGTCATTCCCAAAAACTGGTTCCAGTAAAGGGATGATTAAAAATAATTTACAAGTTTATATTTCACAATCTTAAGCTTGAAACAGTTGTCACTGATAATTGACAATTATTCAAATTACATACAACTCTATATAGAGCTGTTTCATTTGTGTGAAATTCATTCTCATCAAGGAGCCAGGTGCCAAGTGCATTCATGTGGCTTAGGAATCACAATGAAGTTATTAGCATTAAAATGCACAGCCATGTGTGCCACAGCAACTGTGATCCTGGCACAATCAGATATGGTGTAAATCTAAAAGTGAGGGGCTGTTTCAGAGGTTGAAACTGCAAAAGATACAAATTAACAAAGAGGAGGCCCACAGTGTTGTTTGACTCACACAGGGCATTATAGTTACGAGGTGAAAAGGAATAAACTACTTGGTTTCAAGAGTTTTAGGGCACATGCTGACAACATTTCAGCCACAATCCAAGTTCTTTTCTGGTACTGGATTCAATTCATCAGAGATATCAGTGGATGAAACATGAGAGCAGACCGATCAAATCTTCATGTGTAGAGAGAGCAATTGCTGTTGCATAAAAAAGGATACTTTATGGGCTGGAGAAAGTATGTTCTTCTGTGATTTCTGCTAGAGTTTAGCCTCAGGGGTAGCAGGGCTGAACGTTAGAACTTGGAGCTCCGCATTTTTCTTAACCCCTAAGGCAAACTCTTAAAAAAAGGGACAGCTGTTTGAGGCTGCTTTGATTGAAGTGTGGAGAATATGGCTGGCATATCAGAATTATCTATGGTAATGACAGAATGTATAGCTGAAATTTAAAAAAAAAGAGCTCAATTTTAAATGTAGAGAATAAGAGCAGTGGATCAGTTCATTTTTGGCAGCCATTTCAATTCAGATCTTGAGCAAGATTGGGATTATGTTATAATGACATTCAAACAATAAGGAATAATGATATTATTTTGTAAACAATGAATTGCTATGTGTTTATATACCTATCCTAATTTTACTGGCAGGTCAGAAACTTGTCATATCATGGGAAGGTGAGACTATTCCCTTACTAAGGGCCTCCTCGCCCTGGCCATCATCATCAGGGCTGCACTCTGCAGTATCTTTTGGACACAGAGCTCCTATTCACGCGATCATTTGGGCTCCCAGCTCATCCCGACCCAAATCACACGTCACCAGATGACGAAAGGTAAAGACAGTGGCCTCTGTCAGATACTGATGTAAACAAGCGCAGCCTGACGTGGATTTTAAAAAAAACACAAAAAAACACGATTTTAGTCCAGTGCATAGTTTAATTACTATGATGCCATAAAGCAATAGCTTTTTTTTATTATTAAATTATCAGTCTACGGGGAGATATAGAGCCGCTACCCTATCATCTGTAGATAATCAATGTACACCCATCCCAAAGATCCAATTTGTCCTACAGCTATCCGTTAGCTCTTACACGCAGATTATGAGGCACAGTTGTCACGATAAGCCACACAGTCGAGATTTAAAAAAAAAAAAAAAAGAAAAGGAAAAAGAAACGTTTCCATTTGCATTCAACAGAAGATGATTTGCTTAAAATGTATTTTTTCTTTCGTCTCTTACCAAAGGCTGTGTCTCCCCGTTGACTGGAGGCACTTGGAACCTGTCGATTTCTTCCATCATTTTGGCAAAGCGTTATAGAAACGACGCTGCAGTTTAAGATAAACGGTGACTTGTGTCTAACTATGCCGGTTTATGATGCTCGCTTGTCGGGATCCTTCGTTTTTCAGCATGATAGCAGTTCGTTTTCCTCCATCCTGACAGAGGTGACTCGACAGCAAAACAGCAGTACCGCCCCACTTCCGGGTCTATAGAATATTCATGAGGAGTTTTGTCCAATCACAAAGGAGACCATATTCAAATGCGTAGTGAAGCAAATTAATACTTTTAAATTACTATTTTAATCCTGCATTTTCAATATATTTTA
The DNA here is from genome assembly GCA_037833715.1 of Toxotes lorentzi. Classification (NCBI taxonomy): domain Eukaryota; kingdom Metazoa; phylum Chordata; class Actinopteri; family Toxotidae; genus Toxotes; species Toxotes lorentzi. The sequence goes on from JBBMJY010000018.1 coordinate 9,081,588, forward strand.
TTCTTAAGGTTTCTGATATTTGAATGTGTTTTTCACCCCTTTCCCCTTCAAAATAAAGCAACATAACATAATTATTTCCAACCTAGTATAATACTTTCCTTACTCCAACATTTAGATGGAGAGGCACTCAAAAAATAAGACGTTGTTTCAAACGTTAAAGCTAGCAGGTGACCTAGACTTTATGTAATGTATGTATGAGCTGACACCATCGCTAACACAATTCACAATTGGAAAAAAAAACGAACATCAAGCGCAGAGATCCGGCCCAGTGAACTATCTTGACTTTAATCTTTGGATCTTTGACCCCTCTGGGTGACTGGTCAAGACGGTTGGTTGTCTTGGCAACCTATATACAGGAGCAGCTAGCTGATACAGGGCTATTCTAACTATTTAAAATTTCTTTTTTAAGCCTCTGTGTCGAAAAAAGACATTGTTTGAATAGCTAAATTGTTGGTCAAGTCTTTAAACCGGACTCGTGTCGCAATGCCCGCGCCTAAGAATAACGCTGCAGCAGTGAGAAAGGTAAATGCCAGTTTAGTTTAGCTGACGGTAACTAGCTAATCCCACTAACTCAATACAAAAGTAAGAGTAAGATAGTTAATGTTAAGTATGCTTGTTGCGTCTTTTATTATTCTAATGTCACAGCTAACAATTTAATTGGTCGTTATTTGTTTTGATACAGAGCTCAAATGTTCTGAAGGTACCTGGTGCGAAGCCAACCAAAGCTGCAAGTAAGAAGAAGGTGGGTGTATTAAACTCCATAAACTGACAAGAGTTCTGAATTTTGGCTGAATGCAGCAGGGAGAACTATGATAGGCATGTTGTGCTGTTACAACATTATGTAATTTTCCATTTAACCATGTCATAAATCTATTTTGTATGTAATGCTATAGGATGAAGAAGAGGGTGTGGATATGGGTGATGGACGGGAAGAGTGGTCTCATGGGAAAGCACTTAATAAACCTGCAGATCAACTGGAGCTCACTGATGCTGTAAGAGAACCAAGTACAAGGCAGCCACATGGGCTGTGTTAAGGGGACTGATTCACAATATTCAGCTTTTTTTATTGGACTCAACTGTCTAATTAGAATTGTTCATTATTGTGTTTTGGTCACTTTCTATGTGATCAATACCTTTTAGTCAGACATGTCCACCCTGTGTTGTCATCACGATATCACTAGGAGTTAAAAGAGGAAATCACAAGGATCTTGACTGCAGACAACCCACATGCACCTCAAAATATTGTCCGCTACAGCTTCAAGGTAAGGAAGTTACATCCTATAAATTCACATCACTGACAGCAGATGCAAGCATCTCTACAACACTGATGCCACCTCATGTCATAGACTGTTTAATTAGAAAGGCAGTCCTTCTTGCCTCCCTGTCAGCTATTTACATTTGAAAGATGAGTAAACTATTTCTGACTGTTCCTGTGCTTTTGTTTGATACCAATTGACAGTTATCATGAAGATTTCTTCTCTGCCAAATACAACCAAACAAACTTAACAGGTTCCCCTGCTTGCTATTCCTCACATTCTTGCTTCTTGTGTTTCTCAGGAACGTTCCTTCAAGCCTATCAGTGTGGATCAGTTGGCTGTTCACTTTGTGTTGGAGGGCAGTCTCCTGCATCAAGACTCTGATGAGGCTCGAAGGCTGAGGGCCAAAGATCTTCTTGGAGGTAGATACTGAAACTTGTTAAATCATTTTCTGTCTGTAGAGCACAGTAACACTCCTATTAGCTATTCAAAGACAGTGTTCCACCTTTTTTTTTTCTCTGGTGTAGTCCATACTTGGTGCCACAAGGTGTCACTTTCAGCATGCTCCAGAAAATTAAAGAAATGTCCTTCTGAGTTTACATGTGAAAAGTGATGTGTTTGTTTTCTACATAGTCAAGTTATGATTTAATGTTTCCAGAGACTGAAACAGTCAACACAGGAACACAAGCTGATGAGGAGAAACCAGATACTCCGGTAAAAATATATTTTGCTGAGCTAAAACCAGACCAGTGGTTTGTGTTTGGCAGTATTTCATATTCCATTTTAAAATGCATGACCAAGGCCTGTTGATCAGTGTTTCCTCACAAAAGGTCAACTGTGTGACTAGAGCTACAAAGCTTCCCTTTGTTGGTTTTCCACAGGCTACACCTGTAGAGGAGGGAGGGGAAGTGGATGAAGCTGGAAAAGAGGACAGACCAGACAGTGCTGCCCCCAAAACTGACAAGAAGGAGCCAAAACTTATTAACCAGTTCAACTACAGTGAGAGGGCCTCCCAGACCCTCAATAACCCACTGAGGGTAGGAGCAGCTAGCAATAAAGCCAGTGATCTGTATAGTGGTTAAGATAACATTGATGGGTATATGATAAAATATTCATAGCCTTGTGCCTAAAGACTTTCAGTGGAATCATTTCTATTTTCCTGCAGGAACGAAGCTGCCAGACTGAACCTCCTCCACGCAGCGACTTCTCTGCCACTGCTAATCAGGTACTGTATTCCCGGATTAGTTTGAAAGAGATGTTAGGGCAGGGTTGTTTTCACACTGCCGAGTATCAGTGAATATATAGGCTCACATGGGCTGACTGTAATAACTAGTATTCTCTTTGCAGTGGGAGATCTATGATGTATATGTGGAGGAGCTGCAGAAACAAGAAAGAAATAAAGAGAAGCAGAAAACCATGCCATCACATAAAGACGGTGAGAAAAGCAAGAAGAAGGTGATGCTAATGGAGACTCAGGTAAATCGACTGCTCACCATCTTCTCTGTCTAAACTTAAAATGCACCTAATATTTATATCTGATAATACTGTTGCCATCATACTTACCATGTATACATTGCCATACAAGACAATGTTAATGACTAACAAATCGTAGTTTTATATCTTCAGAGCTAACAAATTTGACTACCCAGGACTCCTGATAATTCTATACCATCATACTCATGTTCTTATGTTAATCTACGATAATTTAATGAGGAGCAAGAATTACGCAAAAAATATAGTGGTGTTTAATGTATGTTTTTGCAGTGTTTTCCTCCAAAATCTTATCATGTTTCTGTTACAGAGCGATTGCATCACCAAAGTGAGGAAAGCATCCAAGATCGTTGAACGAATGGTCCATCAGAATATGTTTGATGACATAGCACAAGGTATGTTCTGTTAAAACACATGACTCAGTGCTAAACTACAGTCTCATTTCATATTCAAGTTGTTAAACATTCCTCTCTTCTCTTCTCTTCTCTTCTCTTCTCTTCTCTTCTCTTCTCTTCTCTCCTCTCCTCTCTACTCCTCTCTACTCCTCTCATCTTCTCTTCTCTTCTCTTTCCTGCTTTCCTCTTCTCCTCTCCTCTCCTCTCCTATCCTCTCCTCTCCTCGTCTTCTCTTCTCTCCTCTTGTCTCCTCTCCTATCCTCTGCTCTCCTCGTCTTCTCTTCTCTCCTCTTCTCCTCTCCTCTCCACTCCTCTCATATTCTCTTCTCTTCTCTTCCATCCTCACTTTTTGTCTCCTCTCCTCTCTTCTTGTCTCCCCTCCTCTTCTTCTGTCCTCTTCTCTCCTCTCCTCTCCCCTCCTCTTCTGTTCTCTTCTCTCCTCCGTTGCCTCCCTTCATGCCCTCTCAGATTTCAAATACTTTGAAGATGCCTCTGATGAGTTCAGGGGCCAAGAGGGTACCCTTCTCCCTTTGTGGAAGTTCCAGTACGACAAAGCCAAAAGATTGTCTGTCACTGCCCTCTGCTGGTAGGTTTGCCCATCATCTCTGCTAACATTTCCCCAGAATGATCTTCATTATCATTCTGAGGAAATGGGTAATTTTATATCTCTTTTACCAGTGATTGTATTTCAGTTATTTTATATCACCCCTGCTGTTCCAAGGGTGAATGACTGATTAATGTACCTGTCCTTAATAGCAATAACAAATATCAGGACCTGTTTGCTGTGGGAATGGGATCATGTAAGTACACAGAGTAGTGAGTTTTGATTTTAATTTTATTTTATCTAATCAGATTGTTTTAAGTTATTTACTTAACTATTTTTGCATCCTATCCACTGTCCTCTGTTCCTCTCTTCACCAGACGACTTCAGTAAACAGGGGAGTGGCATGCTTGTCTTCTATTCACTGAAGAACTCTGCGTTTCCAGAGTACATCTACCCCACCAGTTCTGGCGTCTTGTGCCTCGACATCCATAAGCAGCATTCCTACCTGGTGGCAGTGGGCTTCTACAACGGCTGTGTCGCTGTCTACAACTTGAAAGAGGAGGGACTGGAGCCTGTGTACAAGAGTACAGCTAAGACTGGCAAGCACACTGACCCTGTCTGGCAGGTGAGAGTAAAGGACAAGGCAGAAGTGGTGGGACTTCACAGTGTGTGTGTCTAGCTCAACCTATTCCACCTTTGCACAATTGCCTTGTCTCTATTTGTGCAATTACATGGAGGTTTTATGGACGCCACCTGCACAGTGATATAAAAAACAACATATAAACAAAGCAGCACATACTGTAGCAGATCAATACCACAAGTTACACAAATTGCACATTACACACCTACTGCACATATTGCACAGCCAGTGAGAGGTTATTAGAACACCATGAAGCTATCATACAACCCCTGCAGTGTCATGCAACATTATTCAAAACTTTAATTGATTTCGGCGCAAATTACAAATACATTGGGGTACTATATCATCTGCCAGAGGGTGAGAGGAGAGGAGAACATGAGATGGGTCAGATAATATTCTCTGTCCTCGCCTGAGAACAGACTGCTCATATACTCACTTAAGGGACTGGTGTTCATTCCTCCCCATGACCTTCATGGCACGTTGTACCAGACAAGTGAGCTTAGATTTTGAATGTGCAGTGAGATTGCCATGTCATGCTGACACCCCATACCTAACCATGTTCTCTAAAACAGCCTGGTAGAATAAAATCATAATCCTCTGGTCCACTCTATACACACCGAGTCTGTGTAAGAAGGGCAATCTCTGCTATGAACACATTTTCAATATTGGCCTTCTAGCTACTTGTAAGAGCAGACCTGATTGATTGGTTTATCATGTATGACCAGTGGACTAAGATCTCCACTGACCTAGGCTCCAGAACCACCTCCTCAGCTTTTTTCACAATTAAAATGAGATGGTTGGCATCACACAACTGCACAAAACTCTGTTTCGGTGAAATAGGCTGAGGGACTTGTATCCTTGTGCAATAAGCTGGGGATGGCAGTATCATCAGAAAATGTAAAAATGTAGTTCCTAGGGATTTCTTTGTGTGTACAGGTGACTGAATGTTGTGTGGGTCAACTAACAACCTGTTGTATTTCATTCAGGTACGCTGGCAGAACGACGACATGGACAACAACCACAATTTCTATTCCGTGTCATCCGATGGCCGAGTTGTGTCTTGGACACTTGTTAAGGTTAGCCAAGATAATATACTGTTTTTATTTACAGATATTCTCTTTGTGGCATGTGTTCTCACAGGCTATTCTTTAATCTCAGCAGAATACAAATATAATGCAACTTTGAAGATGCTTGCCAATCCAATACTTTGTGTGTGAACTCTGGATATATGATCAAATGTGCACTTGTTTATGTGTTGTTATTTTTTTTAATTGAATATGCATATATGTGTACAACTGCATCACGGTGTGTTTGTGTATTTGTAGAATGAACTGGTCTTCACAGACATTATCAGACTGTCACTGGACGGAGCTGTATCTGAGGGGCCAGAAGGTGCACAGCAGCTTAGCATCGGTAAGACTCACTCACTCAGCGTGTCATGTTGTATGTGTTTAAGAATGTAACCATAACATGTTTAACAGTTGTTACTAATATAAAGCACTAAACTTTATATGTTATCAGACAGTGTGTGTAATTTAAGTGCTTGATGTCTCTTTTCCACAGTGTGTGGTACAGCGTTTGACTTCCACAAACAGATCGACTATCTCTTCCTAGTTGGCACTGGGGAGGGGAAAATACACAAGGTATGTATCAAGGATTCCACTATACTGGCTTTGGCTAGATGAAACATGTCACGTCTAAAATTACATCAAGTGTGTTGTTGACATGGTTCACTTATGCTGCCAAATGTCCAACTGGGAACAGAATCGCAGTATAACTTTTGACACAGTAACATCAAGCTACTGTACACTGGCCACAGTACAAATTACATGACATAAACATATCTATAATAAACAGTACATTACAGGGCAATCAATAATGGTAATACATAATATATAACTGATGTAACATTATACATTTTTTGACTGATTTCCAAACACATAGGTGGTCATGGGTATTTGATCACTGCAGTAGAAAACTTGACCCTTGTTTGAGATAACCCCAGATGTGTGCAGATTCCATACTATGTACAACATACTGTATGCCATGTATTAATGTCTATAGTGCCCTTCATTAGCAGGTAGTAGCCATTTGATAAATGAATTTTTCTGTCAATGGAACATAGATGTCTTAAGTAGCAGTCCTCCTCATTCCCTCTTAGTTAATATATAGCTATGTAGTAATATTTTCCAAATGTTATGTTGACTTTTAATTTGTTTTAATTTGTCCTGGTTCACAGTGCCAGATCACTGGTTCAGCATAGAGCCAGTGTCTAATAAGCAGCAATACTTTTGATGCCAGTGTATCAGTTATGTATCATGACAGTGATGAAAGTGGTGCATATGATTGTCCCCTGACCAGTTAGCTATACGAAGGAGGATAGCCAGACAAAATAAATCTGTAAATTGAAACATAGTGTAACATATAGCTAAAATCACACCATTCTTCATTCTTCACACCAGTTTTGACCATAAGGTATTTACAGATATCCTGCTGGGCTTGCACTCTAGGGGGTGCATAAGCTATAAAGTTTCCATTAATAGTTTTTTTGTGTGTATGTGTGGTGGTGCATGTGTGTGACTGTCCATATGTGCACTTGTGTGTGCCCATGTGTCCTGCTGGGAGGCCCTCAGGCTTGGCATTAAGCGTTTAATGAGTCTCCTTAAGCAGAGGCTCTCTCTGTCCACATCAGACAGCTGGTAGTTTTTGGCTGGCCTCCCACCCTCTCTACGCTCATCTTCCTCATGCTCTTGTTACTGTAGGCAGAGTGATACTCATAAAAGTCTCATTCATTTGCACTTACTGTCCCCTCATTCTATTGATTTAATAACATGAAAGTGTTTAAACAGCTCACTGACTAATGCACAGATCACTGAAATCGGCTGATCTTTATCAAATTAAGCTTTGTCCTTGAGGGAAGTCTGTCTCACATGGCCAGGAGAATACCATATTTGGTATCGAGATTAAGTTAGTTTAGGTTCATTCTTGGCTGCAGAAACCTAAGGCATGCACTGATAAATTTGCCAATTTAAGTACACACACCGACAGGCAGTTATATTTTAAAAATAAAGGATAAGGCTGAATTTTACCTTTATCTTTTCATTATTATCAACATTAGACCCTGAAGCCCCAACAAAACCAACATTTGTTTTAGGTTTTAAATGTGTTACCAAATACTGTCCGTGTCCCTCTAGTCCCTCCAATATAGCTTGAGCTCCATTAAGGAACGTCACAGTCCAACAATTAACTGTCATATAAAACAGTTAAACCATTGCATTTAGTGACATTTTACTTCATTTGAGAAGATAAAATAACCATGTTTAGTATGGTTCACCATGGCACGCTAACAGCATGTACCTGTCTAACTGTTTTACACGTCTTTTTTCACTGCACCTGGTTGTAATCACAATCAAGACACATTTTTTGCTTGTATGTTGTTGGGATTTGTACCAGGGAATGTACATGACCAAGGAAGGGTCACAAGTAGTAGTAGAGAAAGGACTCACACCTTGGCTGCACTCCATTGCAATAACCTTACTTACTTAGCTGTTCTTGCAGACATGTTGCCAGACACACATCCTGTATGTGTGATGAAATATGTTCTGTCTGTCACCTCAAGGTTCAGTGGCAAAGAAACCCCAGGAGAGGACTGATTAAGAATCTATGACCTAGCTGCAGGTATCAAACTGTCAGTGGCTGGAAATTCAACAGCTGTCCCCACAAGCTATGAAGCTGTTTGATCTTGGATTGTCTAGTTAATTTATCCTTGCAACCTTACTCTGCTGTTGTTTTTGGTACTTTTATAAGCGTAATTCTGTCAGTTATAAACAAACTGGAAATTTAAGGGTAATTCAACATTGACCCACAGAGAATTGCATTACACTCTTTGGGTTAAAACCATCGAGCATATTGCACTTCTGGCCTCACTCCAATCAGCGATGTCACAGTAGGACTTATCCATCCGCTGTCAATGGACGGTTTCACATGTGCAGATACAGAAAGCATTTACAAGTTTTCCTTCCAAAAAAAACAAAATTAGTCTAGAAATTTAAATAAACTAGAAAGTTAACTCATGCTTTGTCCTTTTCACTTTACTAGTCATGAAGAGTGCTACTCAGCCTGGGAACACAGTTGTATGATCTCTTCTGTGGCCCTGGAGGGGCCCTTGTCAAGTCATAGTGGTGTCGTTGGTGTTATTTCAGTTTGGGTTACAGATTTTTAACAGAAAGCCCATGTTGTAATTTTGGGACATTATGGAGGTGTCTTAATGACAAATCTCAATTGAGCTGCATTATGGGAAGTCTAGGATCCCTATGTTTGGAACTTGATACATGAAATGGACTAAAAATCAGACTATGCTTCTTTTTTTTAATCTGTCTCCACAAAGTCCCTCAATATTATGGAAGTGCAATGGCAAAAAGCACTCGGATACTCTTGTTAAATGCTGTTTTCCAATGCACAAATATCCTTCCCAAAAAATAGGGCATGACCGGAACTTATCCTGACTAAAAGAAAGATGATTTTTATTGACAAACTACATTAAAACTTGCCAAGGATGGTGCTGTGAGTCAGAAAAGCACCCATGAATACTTTTTTATTTTGTCTTGTCTTTGTGGCTTCAAACTAGACATGAGTAGTACAGTTCAACCTTGTTTTTCTTCAATTTCAATGAAGGAAAATAACAGTTTTGATGGCAATGGAGATTTGATCAAGTTGTGCATGGAAACTTTTTTATGGAATTTTTGCCTTTTTTTGGAAAGTTGACAGTGGGAGAGGCATATGACATGCAACAAAGGTTCCCCAAAAGTTCAACCTTGAAGGTTGTTGTTAAATGGTTCGCACTATAACCATCATCTGCCAGGGCACCTTCCTATGGAAACTTTAATGTGTACCTGCAGGGTCTTATGAAATCATTTAGTATGCTGAGAATTTGTTTGACATGTTTATTTAAAGCCCTTAAGTTTTCTGTTCTCCATTGCCCTTTAGTTTATAGTATTGAAAAATTACAGTTTCATTGCCAATACAACAAGTTGTAGACATTTTACTAATCCTACCTATACAACAGTTTACCTGCAGGTATTGAATACATTCAGTCACTGAACAAAATATTAAATGTATTAAATGTAAATTATTAAGAGAAAACATGTTTATACCATCTACTTTGGTCCAAATTAAGTCTCTGCCTTTATTCCCTAGTGCTCCAAGACTTACTCAAGCCAGTTCCTGGAGACCTATGACGCCCACAGCATGGCAGTGGATGCTGTAAAGTGGAACCACTTGCACCCAAATGTTTTCATCTCTTGCAGTTCAGACTGGACTGTGAAGATCTGGGACCATACCATCAAGTAAGACTGCTGATAGAGTGAATACTAGCAGCTACTGTTGAAACTACATTTTCAGTCTGTACACTGCATATCATATCATCATATCTATAAAATCATGATTCTGTTTTGTTTATATTTTAATCTACCTTTTATTATTAGACACTTGCCATCTTCATTATGGAGTTTTGTTTTCTTTCATCATCTGATGCCACTTCCATTACTGTGTATTTTTTCTAGTTCTGCATTATTTTCATTTCATGTATTAAGATGTACAAACACCATGTCCATGTTTCCAACTACATGTTGGAAAAATGTTGTAGCATTCAGATGGGGTTGTACTGTTAGCACTGGCTGATTGCGTTTGTCCACCATCTCTAACGCTGCTGGATTAACTGGGCGTCATGTTGCATCAAGCACAACTGCCAGTGTTGGCTGGTGGGAAGGTTTTGAGGGAGCACGTACTTGGCTGGGGCACATTTGCAGAGGAGGGTGGCAATGCTTGAAATACTCTCTGTCACTGTGAACCCCGTCAATGTTGGGTGAAAAGAAGGAGGTTATGACTCCATATGTGTTGGACTTGACACATGACTCTCTGGGGAGAGTGGGAGTTAAGCAGTGACAAGGGCTGAAGTGCATGAGGAATTTGGCCATTTCAAATTGGGAGTGAAAGGGGAAAATAAGTGAAAAAAATAGGGGATCTGTTAATTTGATATTTATTATTTCAGTTTAATGCACTGTTAGTTTATACTGGCTTGTAGTAAGACGCATTTGTAATTCACCTGTAAAGGGAGGTAGATACTGTGGTTAGTCACAGAATTGCAGCTGCGCTTTTGTGCTGTGTTGATATTTTCATGCTTATCAACATTTCTAATGCTTTGTGGGCTTCAGTGAGGAAGGGGCAAGATAATTATTCCTCTAATCTTTCCATAATGTTGCAGTATATTAGTATTTATTACCTTCTTATACTCATCATGGACCTGGCAGAATTTCCCTGTCTTATTTGACTAACCCACAGTGCCTCCCACCTCTTGTCAGCTCAGGCAGCTTGACTGAATAATGACAGTAATCATCTACCTATTATGAGAGGCAGGGTTTTCAAGAATGATCCATAACATCCCGTAGATACAAGCCTTTTTGTTTCCAGGGGAGGGTCTTTCCAGATCAAGCAACTTTTTACAAACTGTTTTTGGCAAACTGTTCAGAAGTGTGCGAGCTTGACACTGAAAACTGCTCGTTTTGTTTGACGGATGAGACTCATATATCCTGTAAAAATGTCAGATGACGTGAGCCAGTCCTGAATGAACTGAAAGGCTTGTAGTAATAAAAGAGACTTGCATCAAGTCTTTCAATCACGCCAAAGGTTAGCTTGACGAGTCTGCACCTCAGCTGGGTGATAAACTTTTATCAACACAATTTATGAATCCTAATAGCTCTGACTCTGGATTTACAGTAGGTGCAGTGGTATTCTGCTGTAAAAAACTTATTTTGAAAGACTCTGGGCCAGATTTATAAGCCTTTTGTATTTAATTTCAAACATTTTTTACACCTACCAGAGTGCATGTTATTTATCAAACAGACACCCCGGCATGGAAGTACAGTTTGTCTGTCATCTGAGGCACATCCTGCACAAAATCATTAAGGGAGGTTGGTGCAAATAACGGGAAGGGTTGTGCTAACTGTGGTTGATTGCATATTCTGGTTTGTATACTAAGGTTCATGAAACTGTAAGGGTCTGATTTGCACAGAGGATACTCCACCCCTTGTGGAGAAAAAAAAGTGTGCAGAGGAGCTGTAAACAGAGAGGGGGTAGAGTGCTGAGGCTGTTTGTGTTTGTGTGGCTCTCTTTGACATACATTCAGCTGCTAAAGCACTGCGGTGAATGTATTCTTCATAACAGATTTCAACATTACTGCATTTTGATTTGTTTTTCTGAGCTTGCTGATGGTAAACATATTCTACCACTAAAGAGGGACTTTTGAGCTCTGCTTCACTTGCAGAATGTGCCTAGAAGGCTGTCTCAGGTGTTGGTTGCATAATTGCTTCCTGCCTTAATAAATCAAACACCAAATTCCCACAGAAATTGTTTTCCTGTAAGTATGTAAGTCGCCTCCTCTGTCAACCTTTTGAAAGAGAAAATTTTCTTTACTCCTGTCTCTCTCACTCACACACTCCCTCCTTTACTATTTTAGAATATGTATGTGCCTGGTTCCAGCTCAGAGAAATATTTCATTTCTTCATTGCTTCCAGTGGCATTTCACAAGTTAATAATATGAGGAAACAGTGTGCAGGGGCCTTCTGTTTGATCTGCACGTGTTTTCTCTGCCAGGCTCTGATGAGACATTGGTATCTGGACATTTTGTAACCAATTGCCATGGATGAAAGGTGGTTTTCCACCACTGGAAAATAGGAGGAAGAAATCACAATGCCGTGACCATAGAAAAAAAGTGTACTGTATATCCAGAAACACACAAAAGATAGATTGTGCAAACAGTCTGAGTTATACTGAGGATTTTTGTCTCTTAGACTCTGATGAGTAATAGTTCTTATTCATTCTGAATGACATTGAATTTCAGAGGCATGTAACGTTTCATGCACTATAATTAAAATGTATGCCTTTCCTGTCTGACCTTGTATCTCTCTGTGTTTTTCCAGCACTCCAATGCTCACCTTTGACCTGAATGCAGCTGTTGGGGATGTTTCCTGGTCCCCATACTCCTCCACTGTATGTGCTGCTGTCACAACAGATGGAACAGTAAGTGTCCATTTAAACTTACTCTGGTTCATGCTACAGTGCATGATTTATGCTTATCAAGAATCTGATTTTCATTGTAAAATCAAGTGTTTTGCATTCATAGTTGAAGACAACAGATATACATGATAGATTTGATGTAATATATCAACACTGTGACATATCACCTGTAGATACTACATGGATTTTATTCATTAATCTTTATGTCATCATCCACATACCTTAACTGTTTTCTTTCCATCTCTTTAATTAGAATTAGAAAAGGGGACACTTAACTACTTATATTTTTATGGCTCCAGGTGGTATAGACTAACTATACAATCAGACTCAGACCTATATTACGGTCTATAGGATGCTTTGCTGGAAAGCTATGATTATCACCACTGCACATCTGCTGTGTAGCTAAGATAACATGAGCTTGACACTGTCATGACAGACCAGTTGAAATCCCAACAGCTGCACCATCTACCACCTGCCGCCCACTTCAGTATTATCCTTATAATATAGTCATAGTCTCAGCTGACTAAAACCTTACTATATTCATTTCAAGGATAAGTCTCAGATTAATGGAGAATAGCCTCAGTCAACTGAGTTTGTTCAAACATGGTTTCTTGTAACAAAGGCAGCTTCCTGCCTTGCCAGTGGTTATTGATTCCAGCCAAAAGTAATTTCAGTGGATGCCGTGTTGCTTATCTCCACATATTTTCTTAGTATGGCTGCAAGCTGTCCCCATCTGTTTGTCTTCGCACCAGTCTGCGCCACACTATAAAAGTCCAGAGTGTTGTGTCTGACACATTTCCTGTCCAGTGTGCCAAGAGAAGTCAAGTGACAGTGACAGAGAGGAAATGAGAGCTGAGCAATTTGAGAGACACCTTATGTGGTGCTGTGTGTGTGTGTGTGTGTGTGTGTGTGTGTGTGTGTGTGTGTGTGTGTGTGTGTGTGTTTGTTGTGTATGTGTTGTGTCTTCTCTAATATCAGGATTCAGTCAACACAGGCACAATGCTTACTCGAGTAACGCACCATTATGTGAGATATCTCACAAGCAAACATCAGTCTTCTGTCTCTTTCATAGTATATAACTTGCATATAAATAACTGGCAGTACATATGGCTAGTGTTTAAATGCAGAATAAAGCAAGCAGTTTGTTTAATTGTAAACATCTTCTCCCTCAAAAAAAATTAAACAACTTTGCTAGAAAGCATATGAAGTCTCATGTGTATTGTAATTTATTCTCTGAAACTGGATCAAAAGCGACCAGCTATTAAAAAAACTCATTAAAAGCTCATCAGTTGACATACATTTTACAAGCACAATATCCTTTCCTTTCTGAGCAGCAGGAAGGGCAAGAATATTAAATTCGAGTTGATCAAGGTCAGTGTGGCTGTTCCATTTTTCCTCTGTGTGCTGAACTCAAAACTGAAATATCCTTCCAGTCTCATTTTAAGGATATGCTTGGGAGAAGACAGCTTAGATATTTCATGACAGGAGCTAGTGATTATTATGTAACAAAACTAGTATTTACTGTAATACCAAATTTTGTGATAGTGTAAATGTCCCCTGTAAACCTGACAGTGACATGCAGATTTAACTGCATCCATTAAATAACTCCTTTCTACATTCACTTCAAGGCCAGACTAAACTCTCCATGACATTTGGTCACTGTCAGGTTCTGAAGAATGGACAGAGTATTGCCAGAATTCCCACATTCACTGGTGCGGTCGCAGTGCATGATGTTAATCGGCATAATCTCTCCCAGGATAGCAACTTCTTTGCAGTACATTTGTCGTTTTCTGTGACAAGTGTCTGATAGAGCTCGAGTGACTCAGCATGAGTTGTGTGCTCCTTGACATGTATTTACTGATACTGTTGATGACAACCTGGCCTGCTGCTGCGGCTGCCACACTGCAAAATGTCAGGGAGACAACGGCGTACATGGTTGTGTGTGTGTGTGCATACGTGTGTGTGCGCATGTGTTCATAAGGATAATGACTTGCCTGGCAAGCTGAGGTGTAAGAATGACACTGAGTTGTGCAGTGCAAACAAATATCTCTTCGTTCTCTCTCTGTCCTTGCCTCTCCATCTGAGCTGGCTGTTGAGGAAATAAAGAATCAGGAAGAAATAATGAGAAGTCTAAGCATATCCCCCACCGATAAGTCTCAATATCCTCTTACTTTCTGCACATGGAGTGCCACATATTTCAGTTAGTATACCTGCATCAGCTCATGCTGGATTTTTATGTGATACTTAAACATCATCAGCCTAAAACAATAAAACTCCCTCAATAATTTAACTAATTTCATATATTAAATTTTATTAAGATACGATATAATAATACAAGATAAATTTAAGAAATTATAGACAATCACTTGTGCACAGTATAATGTCTCTCTGCTTCATGTTCTTGTGTGATTTACAGATGTAGTCAGTGCATAGTGCAATCAGTCATGACTAATGTTACATTAGTGGTTATATCTCAGCAACGAAAACACTAATGGCTGTAGTGATGTAGGTTACAGAAAGTCATACCATGGTAGAATATGATGATTGGTTTCAAGTGATAACTGCGATGCTTTGTGTGGTGCTGGTACACATAGACAGTGTGAACCCTAGCGGCCTGGGAACAGTCATCTTTTTGGTGAAAAGGAGTGGGCTGTGCTTCAGAGTGGGCTCATTTCTTTTAAAAACAGATTGTTTGAATGCACTTAGCCTGAAAGACGAATATCTGTGATCTGGTTCCTTCTGGATAAGGATGCCTAGGATTTTGTATTGGGGCTTCAAGCTTACACACACACACACACACACACACACACACACACATACATAGATATGGACAGAAGTGCACACTCATTGAATTACTGGGAACACCCTTCCTTGCACCAGATGGTCAGGCTTGCATCCCTGCAGAGGCTTGTGCTCCACCATTCTCGTTCTCACATAAAAGACAACACACACACAAGATATGGGAAGGCAGTCTCTAACAACAGCTTTAGCCTTTATGTATTTACTTTGGAGGCATAATGTGAATACTCACATCCTAAAGCCTAAATATGTTGGTCTTTAAGTTGGGTCAGGTATTATCCAGTTTTTATGTGCACCCTCCGACTGTGCTGTTGGGGTAGTGCCATACTCCCGAAATGCCAATTCAATTAGAGGGTCAGAACTGTCCAAAAAAAAAGTTTTATTAACATATTAACTGGTGTGACCACTCATCTTTTTCAGGTTCATGTTTTTGACCTCAACGTCAACAAATATGAGGCCATCTGCCAGCAGTCAGTGGTGGCCAAAAAGAGGACCAAGCTGACTCACATCGAGTTTAATCCTACCTATCCCATCATCATAGTGGGCGATGACCGAGGCTACGTCACCAGCCTCAAACTCTCCCCTAACCTTCGCAAGAAACCAACGGTAAGAATCTTACAGAATTGCCAGAGACAATTACATTGTCATCATTTAAGCAAATTTTCACCCACGCTACCCCATTTTAAGATAAACCTGTCTTTCCAAATGCAGCTGCTTTACCATTCCGTGTTTCTTCTCTTGCTGCTTTGTCTTTTTAATTAGGTGTTATTGGCACATACAAATGGAGCTTGTCCACTTTCTGGCACTTTCAGCACTAAGAAGAACTGTGTGTTAATTTACTGTGTTACTTTATCTTATATACCTGTAAACGGTCTGAATGCATGCTTGTCCTTTTGCATTATTCACGACTGCCACTTGGTCCACATCAGTGAAAGCAGATCAGCTGATTCTGTCTTTGCTGAGTCCTGACCTAGAGCTAATTTCGCTAAATAACAATGGAACACAGGCCATGCCCCCCACCACCACTTCCCCTCCCCACCAGGAGCTCATTATCAGCATCACTAATCATCTGAATTTCTGTCTCCCTTGCCTATTTAAGCCAGTTAACAATTAGCCACAGAGAACTTGAGTGTTCTCTGTAGTTGATTAAGAATTTAGAAAAGATCATTAGAAGAAAAAGCAAAACAAAAAATTGTTATGTATTAGAAATGTTTCTGAAAAGCACTGTTAAAAGGAAAAGAGATAAAAGAGAGTCTTCTGGTGGCCCAATGGTTTAAGATACCTCCCGCATATGGTGGTTAATGGTTAATGAGCTGTGGAGTAATCACAGCAGCCCTACTAAACACAGGAGGAAACCAAATGGCACACTGAGTCAAAACACTTTAATCAGGGCCCATTTAGAGTCAGCACTGCAGCCTCTCCAGTTTTCCTTTGTGTTGTTCATGTTGCTGCATGTAAACTAGAAGAAATTCTAATGGCTGGAGTAATATGTACTTGTTTTTACAACACGTTTTTGTGCATTATGCATAGCATTGCCACGCCTGGGTACAGACACATAAACAGTGCTCCTTCAACAACACTCATAAACACAGTTTATATGGTTTCAGCCTAACAACACATACACACACACACACACAGTACTACCTCATTAGTGACCTCAGACCTAAAGCATACAATTGGGAAATAATTGCACAGTTCAGCACCACTGACAGTGCTCAGAGCATTTTGGAATCCAGTGTGGCAAATAAGCATCTGGCACAAACAGCCACAGCAAATATTACCAATAATGTGGCTTATAAAATTGTCACAGCAGCCCACTAAAACTAGCACAATGGGCATGGAAGCACATTAGTATACCCAAAACACTGGCACTGTGGCTTAGCAATCCAAACTTTAACAATACAACTGTGAGTTGTACTCACCTATTTGAAAGGCATTCAATGAGACTGATGAGGCAGTCCATGTTCTTGGCTCTTTTACTCTCATTAAACGAGTCCACTTGGCCTCTCTTGTCTTCTGGTGCTCCTCGAAAAGGTTTTAATTAATTCTTTGGATCCTCTAAAATGAGATGTAGAGTGCTACAACTCTAACCATAAGTATGTGAGAACAGAAATTTATTGCAGCATATACATTGCCAGAGTGTGTTCTGAAATGCTGTGAGCTCTGTCTGCTGTGCTGAATTTCCCAGGTGTAAGCCTGAGGACTAGAGTCACTAATGAGGTAATGTTAGGTGTACGTACCGTTATGTTGTGAACATACTTTTGTGTAGGCCTGTAGGTATGTTGCTGTGGAGGGTCTATGAGTGGGCCCAAGTCCCCCGTTGCCCGCCAGTTCTGTTTTTTGGATTTTTGAAAGTCTGAGATTCGGAGAAATAAGAGTCTTCTGAAATAGATCAAATGGTGCAGCTGCCACTTTCGTGTTGAATCTGGTCTTAAAGTGTCACAAATAATGCGTATTAAGTACCTGAAAGTGTATATAATGGTGTACTAAAGACAAACAAAACAAATGTTCATCATCTTTGGATGACCACTAGCAATGATCACTTGTCTGTATCATTACAACACACGGCTCTGTTCAACTCTGTACAGTGTGAATGCGTTCATCTGTTCTCTTTTCAGTGGCGTCTTTCTTTGTCACCCACAAATCATAAGTGACAGTTGCATTATAAAAGCAGCATTATGCAGTATTTTGTGATTATCCATTTATCACTATTGCCTCACAGGATATAACTTCTATCATAGTATTTACATTTTTATTGATGTAGAGTGGCTGAAAATGAGCAGACACATAATTATAGCACAGGTGGGGAATTGTATGCATTCATTTTATACACAGGAAGAACAAGTCTGGGATTTTACTGATTTGGTAAGCAAACCGCCAAGGAAAAACGGGAAATTTGAAAAATAAAAATCAGGACACAGTTTCACATCTCAAGAGATAATTACTTTTTTTTCTTATTTTGAATCATTTTGAAGTTTTTGTTCATTTTAAGTGCTGGTTTGTGCTCAGTCAGCCTTTCTCCCCGCTGTGGAAGAAGCTTTATTTTTATTGAGCCATCCATCATTGCAGAGATATTATTTGGTGTCAAGATTTGATGCTCATTCGTTCAGGGCACGCAGCTGTCTGTCTGGACCCCCACCCCCTCGCTCTGTCCATTTCAAACTTCAAAATAGCTGCACTAAAATATAATAAAATTTCAAAGCTTCAGTGCAGGAGTTAGCAAGTCACCGCCAATTGTTCGCCATGTATTTTCCACTGTACAATGCACTGTGGGATGAAAGTTTCCTTCAACGCTACATTTATTATTTACAAATTCAATACACTTTGTGTACACAAGCTGGCATCTTTAAAGCCTTGTATGCTTCGTAGTGTGAGCATACTGTATACAATAAAAAAAAAAAACTTGATCAGAATAGATTGTGATGTTAAGGTAGGAAAAATACTAGTGTAAGTAAATAACATACTTGTGATAATGACTGCAGTCCATTCAGAATTTCTAACATGATTTAATGAGACACTTCAATGTAATGAGCTGTCATTAATGTTATTAGCTACACCCGTGTTTTTCTGCTTTAACCAGTGAAAATTGCTGTCTACATAGACACAAGGAGCTTCTGGATATTCCCTTTCTGTGGGCTATATTTTAAACCCCAAACAAATTTTGAGCTGCCTCCTTCTCAATTCCAGAGCCAGTTTTCTCGGGTGTCTTGGAGAAAACAAGACAAAGTGTATTGACGGTGCAAGACAATTTTCATGCAGCTTTGGAATGATTTAGGCTTTTGAACCTTACGACATGTTATAGTGAATGACCTCTTTGTTCCTTTAAATTACATAAATGTCAACCATTGAATTAACTCCATGGTACAAGCCGTACAAGCTAATGCTGCCTATTAAACTCCCAGCAGTCAAACGTGTTATTTCTTAATTAAGATGGTTCAAATGAAGTCAAGCTGTTGTGAGAGCTTCAGGATTGTGTCAGGCCTCTTTAATCAAAGTCAAACTCAGTATAAGAATAGTCTTTAACAATAGCAAAGGGCCTTAATAAGGAGATCCCTGTTAAATATTACTTCGTAGAGGTTTAATAAACTCCTGCGGTAATACAGGACAAATGTTGTATAATTGTATATTATTTGGCTGTACACAATAATAATAACATGCTCACACCACAAACAAGATCTCTTTAATGTACCATTTGCAGTAGTGCCCTTTAGGCAGTAGCTCCATGTCTTCAAAGCATTTCATAATATGGTAGAATTATATAATGGAGTAATGCAACAACTGTGCTACTATTGACCTTGCATCCATTTCAGTTTATGTCTGATTGTGTTCTGTTCTCCTCCTGTTAACTGACTTGCCGACTGGTAGAGATAAGGTTAATTAATTTCTGATCCCTGTGTGTGTGTGTGTGTGTGTGTGTGTGTGTGTGTGTGTGTGTGTGTGTGTGTGTGTGCGCTCAGGCTAAGAAGGGTCACGAGCAGCCTAAGGGTCCAGAACTGGAGGTAGCCAAGATGGAGAAGCTCCTCAGCCTGTTGAGGGAACCGGAGCAAAGCACAGTTTAACGTGGCCACCGTGGCTTCTCTGCCGGACACGGGCATGTTTTTTTTCTTACACTCATTCATGCAAGTCCCATTTCTTTTGCTCCGTGTATGAAACGGTAAACAACATTGACATAACATGAAAACAATTTGTATATGTTTGTTAAAAAATGTTTTCTTCTGATTTATCTTAAGCTGTTAATGAATTATTCATATTCAATTAATATTGCATTTATTTATACTGCAGTACTTGATACATATTAAACAGGCAACACTAGAATTCCATTGACTTGGCTGACCTCTTCTGCAGGGATTTATTAAACCCATTCCGTACGTATTGTACAAGTTGATTAAGCTAAAAAGCGAGGGGGGAGAGTTACTGCAAGTGAGGGGGGAGATAAATTAGGGTAATAGATTGAGCATTTGTGGACCATATCCAGGCGACTTATCTTGGCTGGCACACGCCGTCCTGGGCACTCGTTCAAGGATAAGTGAGGGGCCTTTTATTATCCCATCTATGGGAACAACTTTGCTTAGAGTCATGGTAGTATCTGTCTTTATTTTGCCCTTTTTTTTCTCTGTTTCCCCCCGTCGTAATGATCTTGTCCTTCAGTAAAGTACCGCCCAGTGCTCAGCTGGAATCAGGTGCTATCACAACGTCCCAAGCTCCCATTCTGTCTGTCTCTACTGCAGAGAGCTTCTTTGCCCTTCGTACAGCACTCTTTTTCCTTAAGAGCGATTCCTTACTTGATCTCCACAACTTTAGTTAGAGGAGACTGCTCAATTACCTCATTTTACAGACAGTGCTTTACAAATGATTGTGGCCATGGGATATTAACGAGAGTTACCCTCATTACTGCAGTAATAGGAAGCACTCTGCAGGGTTGGCCAAAGAACTGTTTGTTCTACTGTTTGTCAGACTTGTTTATGTCGCATTTCTGTGGATTGTTGTAGTCACATTTATCACACTCTGGTCAGCTAAATGAACACTTCTAAAACAAAGCTCGAGATTATACTGCAATAACTGTAGGACGCAGTCAGCAGGATATTCTGTCTCTTCTATATATGATCAGTAATGTGACACTCAGTGAGTTCCAGGGGTTATTTGGTGACCAGGTGTTGTAAGTTGCTTTGTTCTGTACCCTCTCTCTCTTGCATTGTTCACATCTGCTTTAGTCAATCATTTTATTTGAGTGACTACGAACTATGAACTTCTGTTCGGTCTGAATCGCTGTGAAAGTGCATTTTTGGTCCTAACAGTGGGACGTTCCAAAGTTGGAAATTCTCTAATTCTACAGATAAAAACTTGAAGAGCCATATTTTCATGTGATATTCTGAAACCCTTTCTTACTTCTTGCTCCGTACTCAGTGTTACTCTGATCTCAACTAAATTTCTGGAATTTGTTGAACAGCTTAAAATGCATATCCTAAAATCTTTCAGCTCCATCGCATTCCTTGTTGAGTGCCAGCGAAACAGGTTAAATCCTTATGTATTGATAACTTGTGCTGGGCCGTGGGGGAACATGGGCAGTTTCTGTTTGCGATCTGTGGGATTCCACATGATTAATCCCTCTGAATGTTAGCGACCTGTGATTCAGTCCACTGTGAGTGGGCCATCTCGGACAGCTACAAGCAGATGTCAGTGTGAGGGCCGTATTGAAGAGGGACACAAATCTCAACTAAGCCTCTCTAGTCCTTATGTAACACCCTCAGCAAGGCGCTATGCCTCACAGATCGCTGGTATTTATGAGTGACAGTGACACACACACTCCACACCGGCTCAAGTCCCCGTTCTCAGCAATAGACTGGTTTTCTCTTGTTTTGTTTTTTTCAGGAGAGAGTATGAAATAAGAGGATATATTTAGAAACCTCTAACAACAGGCCAGCCTCTCTTTGTGTACTGATCATTCCTTTCTCTCGGTCTCCGTGTAACCTCCATCCATCTCCGTGGCCATGTCCTTTATCTTCGGGCTGTCTGTGTTAAATGTATACATTCATATCGGCATTCCTCCATGCGCTGTGTCAAACCAAGGGCAAGAGCTGACAAGAGATGGCTGCTTAAAAATAGCTTCCTCTCTCCACCACAGTTTAGCCTTTCTGTCCCTGTGAGGCACAGTCATTTCTGCTGTCAGATTGGCAGCTGACTTTAAAAACTACGAAGGACAAGCCAAATTCTTGCTTGCAGTCAGTCCCAGTGCTCCCTCAGCCTCCTGTCCTGTGGAGGAGTGCAGTGAGGCCATTGCTCGTTGCTACATTTGACTCATCTTTCTGCAGTCAGGAGGTTAACAGGTATTTGTGCTCGTTCTTCTGCTGGGTTTCCCCTTCACTCGGAGCCAGCACCGGCAGCCTCTCTGGGCTGGAGGGGACCCTGCAGGCCCGGTAGAGGATTAGACAGAGGAGAAGGAGGAGGACGGCAACAAGTGTGTTGCAAGCTATGGCGACCAATGCAGCCGTGGAAAGGCCCTTAGTGCTTTCTTCAGTTTCCATAATGAAGACTGGACTGCAGTGTCCAGTGCTGGTCAACTTAGATATGATATTTTAAGTTGATTCCATGATGTCCTTAGTTCATTATTAGGGAATGTGTGAGTGTGAGCATCACCGACGTCTAGATTTAAGAGCAGAAGCTTAAATCCATAGGATTATGACTACACATGTCCTCAGATGGAGTTTATGGAACGTATTTCCATCATGTAGTTAAATAGCTTCTGCATTGCGAGGCGAAAAACATCAATATGTATCGCAACTATGAAAAGGGAGTGTTCCTCGGCACAGTGGACATTTGGTTTTTCTGAATATTTCGGTTGAACAACAGCTGGAAAGTCTGCCCGTACCTTTCACTGCAGAGATGAATGTTTACTCCTCAAGGCTCTGTTTTTCTTTTTAGCTTCTTTAGGGTGACACACCACCACTCCGTCATACAGATGAGCCTCGCAGCACGTTCTGGCAATGCTGATTTCACAGAGGTCTGCCCTATCAAAACATTGCAATTCCAATAAATTCCCGCCAGTGTCTGTAAGAGAGGAACAAACAGAACAATTAGGAATAACTGAACACAAGCACAGTTTGAAATGGGGACATAGGAATGAACTGTGTGTAAGTCAGTTGATGACATATCATTAAAGAGTGACTGTTCAGCCATCTGAAGGAAAAGGTATATGCTCCATGTGTAGTTTGCAATTGGAGTAATACACACAAGATCCACTGGAGTTGGCTTTGTTAAATAAATCACAATTACAACATAGTCACACAGTATTCATTGCCCCCTGTATTTCCAAATGTACAATTCTACGTGTAACAGCAAAGAATATTCCTTTGTCTTAAAAGATGCTGATGTGGACTCTCCACTCCCTTTACCACAACCGACAGTATAATGTCTATGATATTACAAGCCCCAAATCAATTCCTAACACACCCACTGATAACGCATGATAATGGACCCATCCTGTTTCTAAGTGCACAACTAGTGCACCACATGCCTTTAACTACACACCGAAAGTTTGACTGCACCTTGCACTGTGTACGTTGATTCACTTAGATAACACCAAATTCATTAACAAATCAAATACTACATGGGCTTTGTTTCACATGCACCAGCCCACTCCTCCACACACACCTCTACATACTCAACATGCTCATCTTTCTTCATGATCCTTCAAATTAGCATCTGCAGTACAGATGGGCCATATGGTAATACGGACACACAATGTTGAGAACTAGATTGAAAATTCGCTCCAATTATCTTCCCATTTGCTAAATTAGCATATCCATAAATTTACATTGGAAAAGCATTTGTAGTGTGAATAGTTAG
Source organism: Toxotes lorentzi (assembly GCA_037833715.1). NCBI lineage: Eukaryota > Metazoa > Chordata > Actinopteri > Toxotidae > Toxotes > Toxotes lorentzi. The sequence continues at coordinate 9,105,129 of JBBMJY010000018.1, forward strand.
CAGTGATAACTTATGCCACAGTGAGTGAGTGAGTGAGTGAGTGAGTAAGGTTTATCTGGAGAGAGTTCTTATCAAGTCTAATCATTTTGAATTCATAAAAACGTCCAACAAAAGGTAGAAACAAAAAAGCTGCATTAAGAATGGATCAAAGAAATTCTCAGGTTAGAGGATCTGAATGATTTGAGGTTTTATTGAGATGTGCGTTCTGGTCCTTTGCTGAGAGAGATTTATTGAAAGCAAGTGACCGTATGCGTTTTGAATTTGAAGTCGTGTTTATGCAATAAAGACACTAGATTAGAAGCTAAACACTAGACCACTTGTCATTTCATTTTATGCACCATCACCGTAAATTCCAGTTATTAATTAACAATATAATTTGGAATGATTCAAGAACAGAGGCCCTTGTTTTCAATTCAGAAGTTTTGTTTTGCATTCTCAAAAAAAACTCTGCATCCATGTGACAATGCTGTCACACACAGACCTGCAATTACCTCTTATCAATCAGTCTGTAATCAGATTCCCCATCCCTCAGGAAATTAATTTCATAGCCCCACCTGCAGTGATGGGAAACCTGGCTGGCTACAGAGTATGACAGGTGGATTTGATAAAGTCACAGAGCTCTGGATCTGGCTTTGGAGTAGCCTTCAACACTCAGGTGTAGAGGAGCCTCCGTTCTTTCACTCTTTGGGATTTAAGGACAATTGTTATTTGTGAAAAAAACTTCCCCTGAGAGTCTGAGGATACAACGATCACAACTAGAGATCTCTCTTGTGTGTGTCAGCTTTTAACTCACATTCTACTGTATGTCACATTTTAAGAGTCTCAGGTTCCCCCCCAGTCCTCTAGAAAATGTCTTTCATATTATCGGGATGTTAAGTTCAGCTCACCAAGATGCTGAGACTTTGAGAATTTGATGTGCTGTCATGCCAAAGCAAAGTCATAGATTTATATGAGCTGCACACTTACCCCCGCAGACGGGTCCCTCTTCCGCTGTCTACCGTGCTCTTTTCCCTTCTCTCATCTGTCTCTGTCTCCCCCTTGTCCTCTCCCTCTCCTTCTCCATCTGCTCTGCTGCACTGTACACACAACTAAAGACGAGGCAGGACTGCACACTTGTTTGTGAGAGAGCTCTCCAGTAGCAGCGACACACCACGGGAGAGAGAGGGAGAGAGAGAGGAGGGGCTGTGCTAGTGGATGTCAGCAGTGATATCAAGCGTAGAGCTTGGATGTAATTGCACAGGGCTCCTGCTGCAGACAGGAGGAGTTGGGGGGTGGTGGGGGTTTGTAACGGAAAACAAGAAAAGCTGCCTGTCAGACAAAACAATGACTTCCGCCTTGCATCGCAGTGCAGAGTATGGCCAAACAAATTATTTCACACAGGACTGGTAACAGAGGGAGGCAGACTGAGCTTCTATGAGAGGAACCCAAATTAAGGCTTAATCAAGAGGTTTGTATTTCTTTAAAATGGTCCAAAGTAAGTTATACAGTTTCCAAAACTGGAACTTTTCATTGTCTGTCCAAGTTGTATGGATGTTTTTTTTCCAGTCCCCATTTTTGTCACCTCACAACTCAGAAAAACAAACTAGACCGCATGTTTAAACTTTCTCCAGTCAGGATATAGGACTGCCTTTTAGCTTCTCAGATCGATACTCTTCATATAAAGCCTGTTTCAGATCTAAGTGAGCTGAACAGGCATCACTGTGGTTAGGTTTCCAGTAAGTAACACTATCATGTACTCATGTCTGCTATGTGATTTCAGCACAGAGGCGTCTTTAAGACTGAGTAGCAGCTGACAAAGCCGAGAGTGAAAAAGTTCATATTGCAGCATTTGTGGAATGTGCTGTATTTTTCCATTTTGCAGCCGTTTTTGCTCCACTAGGAGATAATGTTCTGCTGCGTATGAAAACTCTCATATGAGGATTCTGTGTTAGATTTATGGTGCTTCTCTGTCGTCACTCACAATGATCTCTCTCATGGGATCTTTTGTTGCTCAAGTTGCTCCAAGGGATTTCGGGAAGGAAATGACAGATATTCATGCTGGTGAAGACCGTGAGTCTGCATCCAGTTGGTGTGCAAGAAGTAGAAAGCCAATGAAAAATATTCTGAATGTCAATGAAAAGTCAATTAAAAACTTTCCAAAGTGAAATAGTTATAATCCAAGTGTGAGAGATTTAGATTCTAAATCTAAAACAAAGCTGAGTCCTCTCTGAGAGAATAAGAGGATTAGTTATGTTACAGATGCAGGTGAAACAGGCAAAAACCTCATTTTACTGTTTGCTCTGCATGACTTTGGAGTTTTACACAGCAAGGTGGCTCTGTGAATGCCTAGATAACACATACCCAGCAGACTGTGTTGGTTTTTACCAGTTAACTGAAAGACTGCCAGTGAAATCTTGATTCATTCAGAAACTGAATAAGGCTCGTTAAAGAAATCTGACAATTTGTTGCAATAAGCCGTAAACGTTTTCACGTATGTCTTCATCATGTACAGTACAGTTACTTACCATCAAGGCTGGCACTGTCAAACACAAACAATATTTCTTCTGGCTAATTTCTCCATCGCAAAATGCAGAAATATGTTTTTCTACCATGAATACTAGAAATAATCTTTAATTCCTGGATCCGGTCTTGAAGTCTTGAAGTTAAGTATGTTAATATAACCTGGAAGAACTGGGTTAAGATTTTTCTTTTAGTCCAAGTAACTTGTTTGTGTTGTTATTTCTACTGACTGTCTATAGAAAAAGCTTTCTTTGAGTTCCATACAGCTGTTGTCTTTGTGGGTTTGATTTGTTCTGACTTCTCTGCTGCTTTCTCACTGATGACACTGAAAACCATGAATATACAATCTGCTGATTTATACCCAAATCCGTATCATCTGTGTAGTGGGAGGCATGATCAGATTTAGGGAAACCCTGGACCATTTTGCTTTAGGCCCCTCTGCAGGCCAGAAGTATTATTACTGGAAATTCAGTTTCAGGGTGTAACTTTGACTTGACTTTGGAAACACGTCTGCTAATTAACACGCTTCTCAGGAAAAATCAAGAATCTGCAGCTGTTCTCTGAGACTGTGGGCGTGCAACAAAGTAAGACACATACACTAGTACTGTTAGACCTTCTTTCACTGGGAACATCTCAAACCATCAGCTACAGTATATCACTGACTAACCACAGAAACTGATTCACAACAATTCGACCTAAGGCTACCCAAAACAAAACACACAGAGACAACATGTGCCCGTGTTAAAATGAGTAGGATTTAGACTAAATGTAACAGTTATGGCTACATAATCTTAACCTGAGCAGTTGTCAGTTTAGCTCTCTCTGTCTTAACTCTGTCAAACACACAAACATGTAGCTCAAAATACCAATGCCAGTGCAAAACAGGCTGGCACCTGTGCGCACACAAGTTAGCCCCCAAAACATGCCACAGCAGACACACAGATTCTTATGAGCAGGAGCAAAAGCAGAAGCCAAGATGGAAGAAGACCAGGTAAAAAAAAAAAAAAAAATTTAAAAAAGAAGAAAATATCTGTGCACACCTGTAGGAGCAGAAAATAAGACTTCTAACACTTTTATCTGTCATCTGGTTGCCATAAATCTAAATCCCATGCACCTGTGAAATGTTTATTAAAATCACTGAGAAGAGAACTGAAAATGTGTGGGAGGGAAACCTTTCTTTAAACTTATTTTGCTCCCAGATTTAGACAGCTGTTGAAGCTCTGGTTTGAAGAGACAGTAGAAAACAATATCAGCAGAGGTCTATTCTGAGAGATCCACTCTTCATTGTTTTCTGGAACTGCTTTTATGTTGGACAGTTTGACAAGTGTTTTCATGATGAAAGTTTCCCTCAGGTTCTTCACTGTGGATTCAAATCTGCTGAGGAATGTTCTGCGTTCACAGAAGTCTAAAGGGTCTGAAGGACATAATATGATCAGAAGTCTGATCATATTAAATCCTGCTCTCCTTAAATGACATTATTTGAGACTGGATTATTCTGTCACTTATAGTTGAGGAACTGCAAATGTAATTCTAATGAGAAACTTAGCGTTGACCTGCATACATAGAAACAGATTTCAGGTTACAGCAAAACTGCCCTCATTTTTAAATCTCTAGCCCTTTAACTTTTCCTCAAAACTTAATCATAACTGAACAACTAGTATTTACTCTCCATTTATGAAATTAAGACGCATCTTAAACCTCTGCCTTGAATAAATGTTTTCGTAAAGACATTTTGAAATTATAAATTAAACTTTATGTGCTGTAATTGTTCACTATCTAGGAATCTAAGCAACATGATTTTTATTTGACATGAAAATGCACTGATATGAATGTATACAGTATATTATTTTAACAGGTAGTCTCTTGATATTTATTTATGTTAATATTAAACACGAGCTGCTGTATTTAGACAGCTTTGATTCATTTGCTTTCAGCCGTAGCTTCAAATGGAATTCCATTTTGACAAAAATGATCTCAAATCCTCCAAAAATGATCTGAAATCTATTATCCACAGCTCGAGTAAATGTGAACATGCAACTTTAATTAACCTTTAATGAGCACATCCAGCTACATATATGCGGGTATATAAAGATATGTTGCTGATGCACGTTTCATTTATTTGTGTAATGACTACAGGCACTACAAGATGGATCATCCATACTTTTTTAATGTGCATGAGCCACAGTCATGACCCAGTTTGTGGCAATGATTTTTCTACCTCGTGTGTTTTCAAAGGTCGTTCCTGTCATACAGAGGACAAATTGCAGCAGGTCAGGAATTAGCTTCTTACAGGAATAATATAGTGAATTCCAAAAATAATTTTAAAAAAAGATAAAATAAATATAGTACGAAACAAGGTGAATAGTTATGCAAATTAAAATAAACCCAGCATTTCTATGGCACCATTTAAACCACTAAAAACACCACTAAAGAAATTCTATTACATAAAGTAACACCATAATCAGATCTCTCTTGACAACCACCAAGTTAAAATGTTATAAACGTCTGTGATGATCAGAAATATAAATAATATTATTGTGCAAAATAGCTAGCACAATATTGTATAGATATCGTAACTGTTGAGGCTGAGATCACATAACTAAGTGTTCTGGTCATCTGTGGGAGAATTATCATCCAACTTTGCAGTGGCCTTCAATTCTATTTTAGTGTCTTTTAGCTTATTGTTTTGGTTTTCAGGCTGTCAAATTTACTGTTTAGCAGCTACAGGATTTGGTGGAAACCTAAAACAGAGCTAAAAATGAGAATGAATATGGGACTTTCATTCACCAGGCGGCCAAAAAGCATGATTCCAAATGAATGATAAGATTGCTCTGTGTAAGTATGTAAATGGGCGAATGTTTGCCCCTGTTCCCTTAGTAATTCTATAAGGTGATAATATGTCAATGTTGTGTCCTCAGCTTGTTCTACTGCCCCCAGGTGGGCAACAAAGTCAGTTAAGCCAGCTTTAATGAAACTAATACAAAATCAGCATTTAAAAAAATAAACTAGGTAAAATAAAATGTAGCATTAAAGAAAATCTTTTGTCAGCATAGAAAAGTGAATCCTTGAGGATCTTTATTTTTGTGGTATGTTTAAGCATGTTTATGTTTCCCTGCCTCTTCATCATTCCCACGGTTATCCTCTTTCATTTATCCAAACTGTATCAAACCACTGCTCCCTAGAAGGAATGTGTCATGGGATATGTATGCATGGAGGCTCTATGTGGTGCTAATGGAAGCAGCTGGTTTGAGTGGCCTATTTATGAGCACTTCATGTGAGTCATGGAGTGCTCTCCAAATGTATTGCAGCAAGCAACACAACAGCACAGCTTCAGGTGAGCTGATGCTGTGAATGTGAGCTGGAAAAGAAAATAATTCATTATTCTGGTACAGAAGTATAAAAGCAGCTGTCTCACGAAGCAGGAAATCAGGCTCTGCTTTTAATGTAGCATGAAAAATTAAATGAAAATGATGTGAATTCATTTTGTTTGTGTGAAATTTTCAATACAAAGGAGCTTCATTATATTGTGTGGTAATCACTTTCCTGTCACAAAGTCTACCTTGATCCCTTGATAATCTTACTAAGTGCTTTTAAGTCGCCTAAACACTGCACTCATTTCATTTTTCATCTTATTCCCTTGAGTTTTGCTTTGGTGTGACATCAAAGAGGTGGCACTACAAACACGCTGCATTTCTCTTTCAGGTAATGGGGGATAATAGTGTAAGATTACTGCCAAAACTAATTTGTCCAAGTGCATTACAATAACTGCTGAAACTTGGCAGCAGGCCTTTTACATCAGAGGCACTGCTTTGAATAGCACCTGCGTACTGAAAATTGCTTTGACAGAAAAGGCTCATACTGCAAATCACATGTGACGACGCAAACAGAACATTTTATTTCGTTTTGTGTAGAGATCATATATGTGTTATTTGTGTGTCCTCAGGATCCATGAGGTACATCGTTACAGCACGGCTGTGAAATGAATGAAAAAAAGCCTGAAAGTGTTGTTGTCCAGTCGCAACAATTAAAAAAAAAAAAAAAAAAAAGGTGAGTTTTGAGATGAAATGAAATGCACACACAAGATCAGGACCCTCCTGCTTGAACCCGTCTGAATCATCACTTTATCTCCTCCCACCTTCTATGACACTTTTCCTACGTTTCAGTTACCTCGCAACAGGGTCGGTTTTGCTTGACCATATGACAGGCTGGACAGCCTGCAATGCAGAGGGGAAATCTGCTATATTTAGTTTGGGATATACTATGACATATCAAACTACAAGGAAATTTCCCAGCAAAGCAGGTTATAGTTCAAGGTTCAAGGAGGGTTCTGAGTGAGCTTGGGTGAAAGTGGAATACTTGACATTGCAATTGTAACTCATAATAAAGTTCATTAAAATCTTACTTTTAAACATAAATGAAAGTGAATTGTTAAAAAGAGGTGGAGCTGTGAGGGTCTAATATGTAACAGGTGTAAAGAATCTCGAAGATGAGTAACATGATCTTTTGGTTTGTGTTTAATAATAGCTTTCGTGACAAATTTCCTTTCATTAACATGACGAAACTTATCTATACTACTATAACTCTAATCTAATGAATAAAAAAATGTAATTTGTTAAAACAGTGAAAGGTTTTTTTATCTAAATCCTGCAATTCTTAAAAATCATGATTGTAGAAAAACAGTCCCATTGAAAACTGGTAGTATTCATGTTTTGCTCTCTGACCTATCATCTATGTTTCAAACCAAACACACGAGAGTGAATGATTTGCACAAGTTGGTGCTCAGAATGAAGAGCAGCACGAATAGTTAAACTTGGATTCTGCAGGCGACAGCATAATGTAAACAAACAAAATCTACATTTTCTAAACTGGTGTCCTCGCTGAGATTTTCTGAAGCGATTGAGACTTTGCTTTCTAAAAATGTTTGGAGCTAAATATAATACAGAGAGAGAAACATTCCCAAGCCGTATACGTTAGATACAGAGTTATTTTATTTTTGTTACCACAAACAGACACAATATCATGACAATTGATAAAAAATGTTGTATCACAAAACATCACTGCCATCAAGAATTTTAGACTAGTAACATTAAAATAAATTTATTATTATTATTGTTATTGGGATTAATTTATCAAAAGTGTTCTGAGATCATTCTATCATTATCCTCCTTCTAGTTTTATTAATATTTTAAGCTAAAATCAAGAACAGTGAAAATACATTTTGTCACGCGAGGCATCACAACCCACGCATTTGTAGAAAGCTGCCTTTGTAATTCAAAGGATCGCTGAAATCAGTTACTGAAAGGTTGTATACATTCTGGCTGATTGTCCACGTAAAGAACAGGAAACACGAGAGGAAGTGATGTACAGATGGACGTAAACATGAGTCGAGTCCTTATGCTGGCAGATGGTATGAACCAACCACCTGACTCCATCCAGAGGTCAACAGAGGGTCACCATGTCCTCTTAGAGTTTTCTAAGTGTCTTATTTCTCTTCTCACCCTCACTCTCCACTTCCATGGTGTTAAAAATCCATCTGGGATAGAAAGAGAAATACGTTAAACCAAGGACTTTCACATTAAGGGCACTCTTACATTTGATGATGCTCACAGCAGCTAAATATGATGTAGCTAAATATATGATTTACAGCCAACAGAAACATAAATATCTTTAGGGTTTTGTCTAACATAGTTATGGCAATACATTTGTACAGATCTCATACAAGATTTTACCCCTCTCTTTCACACTCCCTTCCTGCACTGCATCAATTTCAAATTACTTTATTTCACCAAGATAATCCTCTCAGTATCAGATCGTCTTTTCAGAATGTCCTGGGTACATAAATGATGATGGAGAGACTGTTTTTAGAAAGGCACTGTTCTCTACTGTTCTCAACATAAGGATTATGTGTGAATTACTTTAAGAACTTTTGTATTTACCTAAAAAAAATTCACAACAGCAAACAAATTTGCTGCTAACACTTTCTACCTTTGGAGCAAGAGAGAGGGTGATAGAAAACAGCCTTTTACCTGAAGATCAGACTGTGGCTGCAGTGGAGGGCTGTGGTTGTGTGAGTGTCAGTGGAGCAGGGTGTGGTAAGGAAGCCTTACTGTGGTAAAATGAACGATGCAAGTGATGGCGATGATGAGAAGGCCGATGATAATGGAGGCGACAGCAACATAGAGAGCGTTCCTTCCCAGCCGCCTGGACCCATCATAGTCACCGTGATAGTAACTGTTTCTAGACTGGGAATAAGAAATTGGAAACTTTAAACAATCGTCTGAAGTTTTCTTGTTTGTTTTTCAGGCACTTGGTTTGTTTAATGGTTAAATTGGTTTAATGGTTAAATTGTAGTTAACAGTTAACAGTTAGCCTGCAGACAGATTACCAGTCTAGTGTTTTAGGTGTGGTCAGTAACCCCAATCTTTAGCTCATTGCTGTGCAACATGGAAATTTTGTTCCATTTTCCAAAATAGAAGATCATGTAGGTTTGTTTGACGGGCAGAGCAGGTGTGTGTGTGACTGGGTTACGTCTTAGTGTCCAACATATTCACTCACAACACGTCAGAGCACTGTGTAAGGGAAACACATTTAACACCATGAAGAGAGGAACACATTGCTGTGCTCACTGACACATTATTTCCTCAATGATACACAGCAGTATATACTTACCGTTAGATGATTTATATATATTCAGGACATGTCAGCTTAGCAAAGTCACGTAGTAAATGCTTACCATGATAGAGAAGACCAGGGCCACAATGTTGACGGGGTATGCAGGACAAAAGCAGGAGAAAATAGTCAAACAAAGGTAGCTACGGAGTGGAGGTGGAGGTTCCTGCTCCTCTATAGAACCAGGGCCAAAAAATGCGCTCCCACTCAGGGAACTTTTCACTTGTGAATTTAGGACTCCAAGAGCCATTGTGCCTGACCGCAGTGAACCACGGTCATGGGGGTGAAAAACACCCTAATTCAAAAAGGGTGAAAAGTTTCACAAAGAAGGTGCGAATAAGCAGAACCTGAAAGAACAGAAATCCGGCTTTAGGAGTTGAAGTCCAGCTTTTAACTAGAAAATGTTTGAAACCAGAAGAGTTCAAAAGTCTGGTTGATTAGTCTGATATGTTGTGTGCTGGTTCTAGTCCTCCTTCAAAGCTGGAAAAAAAAAGAAGTTTGTGGGGAGAGAGGGGAGCAGGAGCGAGGTGGGAGACGGGACAGGATCACTAACCCTGTTGGCCTCCACCCAGGGGCCTGGCTTGAGTAGGAGTGTGAAGGATCAGACTCTGTTTACCACTGCTGGCACCTCACAGAAAACACACAACATGCTGATACATGGAAATGATTCCCCTCCCCCTACATTTTAGTGCCGTGAAATGTGTGTGAATGTTGTTGAAACAGTTCACCACATACAGTGTACAAGGATCAGGGATTGTGCTGCACCATTTACCCCTATAAGATTTTACTGTCAGTTAAATTTAATACGGATAAAAACACAATTGAAACTATCAGGCTGTGCAAGGTAAACAGGTCCTTCTTGCAAATTCACTGTATCTTTGAGTGCCTTGTCATTTGGAGCTTTTCAATTTAAACTTTTCTCAGAGTGTTGTTCAGCATTGCCTGATGATAGCGCTAGATCACCAAAGTAATTGCAGGTTAATATGTGGAGAACATGAATTTCATGGCAACCCATCCACTAGTTAGTTGGCAATATTTCAGTCTGGCCCAAAGTGGTGGAAAAGCCGACAGACAGACCGACACACCTCCCTCATCTGAGACATGGAGGCATGTAGGCCATAAGAAAGTCTAGCAGACATGGCACCAGGGCCACAAAGGCTTAGGGCAAAGCCCAGAGCAGACAGAACAACGGTGGAGGCACAGATTATAGCTGTCAGAAGTTGTTAAAGCCACTATTCTAAGAAATTTTATATGATTATGGCATAATTCAGTTTTATTTTGGCAAGTTTATGATTGTAGAATAACAGTGCCGTTGAAAACTGATACAATTCATGTGTTGCTCTCTGACCTATCCTCTGTCGTGGTTTCAAACCAAACACATAAGAGTATATGAATAATCTGTACAAGTTTCTCAGAATGAAGAGCAGCACAAATAGTTAACTTGGCGACAACAGAATGTAAACAAACAAAATCTACATTTTCTAATCTGGTAGCCTTTTTTTCATTTCCACCTCCCGATGGACACTCAGAATATCTGGGGGTCAAAGTTCAGTTTAGCTGAACTTTTGCCAGAAAGCCATGTCATTTTCTTTATACTAATACTATATATATA